>JAFMOD010000515.1:73574-121074 GCA_019802435.1 Corydoras maculifer
GGATGAGTCCCCCACTGAGTCTTGGTCCTCCCAAGGTTTCTTCCTTGAATAACAACATAAAAGGGAGTTTTTTCTTGCCACTGTCGCTTCGGCTTGCTCTTTGGGGGTGTAAAGGCTTTTCATTCTGTAAAGCTGCTTTGTGACAATGTACTGTTGTAAAAAGCGCTATATAAATAAATAACTTGAACTTAACTTGAACTTAAACCCCCAAAGAGTAAGCCGAAACGACAGTGTCAAGAAAAAACTCTCTGTTGTGTTATTATCTTAAGGAACAAACCTTGTGAGGACCAAGACTCTTCTTCCTTGAGTGGCCATGCCGCATCAACAGTGTAGGACAGCCATGTACAGATTTTGTGATGATCAGGTGTATTTAACAGGTCTGTCCAATATCAAATAGGAAAACACACGCTCTTCCTCCAGTTCCTGGCTTACAGAGATGCTTCGAAAACAATGAACTACACTTTGATTCGCTAAAAGAAACTCTGGTCTGTATTCAGATTTAGTAACATACCAGTCTTCACTCGCCACCTTCTGAAAGGATGTAACAAATTAATCAATGTTGTTTTCTATGGATAAATTGCCCATTTTCTACTAAATTTTATTGTGAAAAGGATGAAGCAACCCCTTTCACCGGCTCAGAGCTCTGTGAACTAAATGCACATGCTCAGGAGAGCAGGCACGTTCCATATGTGGAAATGACCTTACACAGTGACTTCATGATTTAATAATGTCTGTATATATACTGTATATATGTCTACGGGTACTTACATTATTTTATCCAAGTGTTTCGGAGGTATAGCACCCGGGTTTAGCGGCGATGCTACCGCTAACAGCTATGTCGCATTTAGCATCCATTTTCATTATACACAACTAAGTTGTTGATAACTCCCACATTTTCCATATCTCAGCCTGTTCAGAGCAAGACGGGTGGCTAGTGAGGTACCCACTACCACCCGCTGCATTTCCTCTATACATATTTTCAAAAATATTACTGTTAATCCACTCACTCACTTACACCGATTTTTTACACTGGCTTGTTCCACTTCCGGGTGCTCTTAGGGCCTTTTGTTACAATGAACCGGGGTGGGGGGAAGTCTATGTGAGTGAAAGGGGGGTAAAATATGGTTGAGCAATGCATTATTTTTACCGTATGTATGATTAACAATTACTTTCATATTTCATATTTATATTGTCATAACTCTGGCTGTTGCATAGCACTTTTGGCTAATGGAATATCTGTGTGTTCCTAAACCCCCCTGTCCAGTTGGTATAGCCCAGGTGAGGTTTAATTAGGGGAGCGTATTTAAACAGCATATATAACATATAACAGCGTATTTTAACTTCCTGAATCAGCAGGTTCAGGGAGTTAAAAGTGGGCCAGCTTGAGGAGAGGCTTTCCCAGGGAAACTCTGTTTATCCAGTACATGCAAAGGTTTTTCTTTTCTTTTGATTATTTCTTTTCTTTGGTTTGGTTGTTTATTTTTTTGTAAATATGTGTAAATAAAAACCACATTTATACTTCACAAGTATAAAAAATCATTAAATTTAAATTACTTAAAATATAGGGGTGGTTTTTAAAGAACATCCCCTTGAATTGGGATTGGGTCCTACCTAATCACATGTGACCTGCTGGCGGTCTTTTAAGCACGCTGTTCCCGTGAGCAGCATTTGCTAATGTACGTGCTTAGCGTGTACAGGTGTTGTGTCGGCGTTGGTTTAGTTGTTTTGTTAAGTTTGCTCCCGGCACGTTTCGCCGTGCCTACAGCGGCGTTCCCGCTGTCTCGTTTTTTGTGTTTTGCTCCCGGCAAGTCCCGCCGTGCCTTTCGCGGCGTTCCCGCTGTCTCGTTTTTTGTGTTTTGCTCCCGGCAAGTCCCGCCGTGCCTTTCGTGGCGTTCCCGCTACAGTTTGTAAATAAATGGATTTGTTTGCTTACCTGGTCGCCTGGCTCGCTTCCTACTACCCACACCGCACCGCGCTGGGCCGCACTTTACGGACAGCGCGCCACGATTGTGACACTTACATTACAAATATCCCAACTTGGTTGGGGTCAGAACACAGGGTTGATAAAGCATCCCTGGAACAATGAATTAAATGAGCATTTAAAATCCATAGGAGTGTAGAATGTTTTACATGTAGCGCTCACGTCTGAGGCACTTCTGAGGCTGAGAGATCAGTGGTGGGCTTTTAACCTGCCGGCCACCCGGCGGAGATAATTTTTATTTTTTTTTGATGAGATAAGTCTGGAATATAATAAATAATTTTCTTTATGAATTTAAATTGTTTTAAATAAAAATAACCCACTATCAAATCCCTGCATCTTTTCGATTTAAAGTAGTTAAATTCAAATTTATTTATTTATTTTTTAATAGTTTTGACCAATGAGAAGCTAATTAGAAACTCCAGACAAAAATAATTATTACAAATGTAAATATTATTAATATATACATATTTTATTAAATAATAAAATATGTTCTTCCTCCTAAAGGGTTCCCCTATGCCCATCCAGTGGAGAATGTTTCGGCGCTGGGCAGATACACCAAGGACAGGGCTCCAATCTATCACTGGGCACTCACACAAACACACACACACACACACAAAATGGGGCAATTTAGAGCATTCAATTTACCTTGAATCCATGTTTTTGGAGCATGGGAGGAAACTGTAGGAGGAAACCCACGTGGACATGACAACATGAAAACTCCACTCAGGTCAGGATGCGAACCTGAATCCTCAGTGTTGAGAAGCATTCTTGCTGACGTGTCTCTATAAGGTTTGCAGGGGGGTTCCCCATGCCCAATCAGGTGAGAACGTTTGGGATGCTGGACAGATACACCCAGGACAGGGCGCCAATCTATTGCTGGGCACACACTCATCAATTCACCTTGAATCCATGTTTTTGGACTGTGGGAGGAAACCGGAGAACCCGGAAACTCTACCCAGAACGGGATTCAAACTTAGATCCCCAGTGCTGAGAGGTGAATACGCTAACCACTAAGCCACCATACAGCCTTATGTGAAATATTTATTGTTACAATACCATAAAGTACTTACAATACCAAAAATGAAATACAACACTCATTTGAGTTTTTCTCACTTGCATCACCTTATTTTATTCGGAATTGTCTTTTGCGTACTTTGTGAATGAAACAAAATACCAACATAATACAAAAAATTACTGACACAATCTTGTGGTCCACAGAGGCAATAGATATAGTAAACAAGGGAGGGCAAATTTGTCTCTAATAGTCCTGATAAATAAAGTTAAGACATTATTTTAAATATGAAAACAGCATCTGAGCTTATCTTGTTGACGCTCCTCCTCCTGGCAACAACTTCTTTATCCTGTTAGATAGATCTAGCTCATGGGAACGGATGCTCTGAAGTGGCTGCAGCTCACGTAACTGCAAAGTGGGCGTCCAGGACGACTAAGAACCTGATAAAAACCGAGCAACTACATCACTCACTTCATCGCCTCCCTGGATTAGAGAGAGCAGATGAAAGCAGATGACGATCTGGGTAATGGTAGTTTCAAGGAATTAAATTAGTGTGATGGGAATCCAGTGGATTTCAGTGAGATGGTCCCTTAGTAGGCGACTGTTCTTCTGTCCAGCAGGTGATGGTGACCGATGGTGAGTAGTAGATCAGACACATGATTATGACTTTTGACTAATGTGGTTCCAAAATGTGAAGGACTCAGTTAAATGTACTCTTATAACCTGGGAGACTAGGTTTTCAAAGCAAGGCATCGAGTTTCTGTAATTAGGAAAGAGATTTGAAAGTAAATACAATCAGCAGGACAGAAAATCCTCTTGTAATACAGCATAGAGCTTGTGTTTTTCTCATGTATATCATATCAATAATAAGATTCTTCAGTATTTTCACAATTACTAGGTCCATTACCATGAAGACAGTTATCAAGTATCGCAGTGAGCAAAAAACAAAAAGAGTCCAAAAAGTGTGCCAAAAAAATCTCATATCAGTACAAAGTTTTAAGTTAAAACTTGGGTTATTAAACATTAGGTCACTTTCATTAAAATCAGCTCTAGTTCAAGAAATAATTACTGATAACTTCCTAAATGTCTTTTGTCTCACAGAGACCTGGATTAGGGCCAATGAATACTTAGCATTAAATGATGCCTCTCCACCTGGTTATACTTATGCTCATAAATCACGTCTCGGTGGACGAGGAGGTGGAGTGGCTACGATCTATAAAGAAAACATACATATAACACTCAATAATAAGTATGAGTCAAAATCCTTTGAAGCTCTTGTACTCAACATAAGCAGCTCATCTTCATTAAAGAATAAATACAATCTAATGCAATTGATTACCATATACCGTCTTCAGGCCCATATACAGAGGTTATTAAAGAATTTGGTGAATTTCTTTCTAACATAGTAATCTCATCAGACAAGGCCTTAATAGTGGGTGACTTCAATGTTCACTTTGAAAACCCACTGGACTCATTTAAATTAGCCTTTGACTCTATCCTCGATTCCATGGGCATTACTCAAAGTGTGGTTGGTAAAACACATCGCTATAAACATACATTAGACTTAGTTTTATCACATGGCATTAACATTAATAATTTAACTATTGTTCCACTAAGTGAGGTCATCTCTGATCATCATTTAATAACCTACGATTTAAAAATTGATGTTGATCCAGTCATTAAACTGCAATATGATATGAAGCGTACAATCATTCCCTCTACTGCTGCGTCATTCCTACAACATTTACCTGAATTAAATCAGCATCAGGACCCGATGAACTTGAAAACACAGCTGAATACCTTAAACATGTGTTTTCTACAACCTTAGACAGTGTCGCTCCACTTAAACTAAAAAGGGTTCAAGATAAAAGACTTGTTCCCGAGAGTCAGGCTGTGTGGCGACATATGGTAAACACATAGTTTAAGATGCCACAAGCTGGTTTAAGTGGGGGAGCAATTTAGTATGGGGGATATGGTTTGGCAGGTTGCTCTGCCAATGGAAACGGTTTCCATGGGTTCCTTGCGGCATGGGGATATAAGGGCTGTGTTTGGGGGAGAAGAGTGAAGTGTAAGAGTGTGTTCTTGACTTTGTGAGTAATAAATGTGCATATCTGCTGAAATGGCTCCCCAACTTATGGTCTTCTCCCTGTCATCGCCACAATATTTCTATTCAGGTTCAAGAAACATTACCTTTTCAGAGCCTATAGCATGCTTTAAGTTGGACCCCTGTTGCAATTGAGTTTGACACCTCTGTAATAGAGGATGAGAAAATATGAGATAAATCTGGTGCTGTGGGAGTTCGTACCTGAATGAGCTGCGCAAGTTTGAACTCCTTAGCATGGACCTGCTCCTGGAGGATCTGCCGCTGCTGCAGTTTTTGGGAAGAGAGGAAGAAACAGTAGAATTAACCCATATAAGCTTATACAATTCATTACATAACTTGAATGGGAATATTATCCATTTAATTATTCTCTGATTGGCTCAGCTAATCTATTAGTCACAATACACACACCTACTATCAGCCCACTATCAAATTAACACACTTTGTTGTATACTCTGTGTTGCAAATGAACACATCTTTTGCGCATTGGTGGTGTCAACACACATTGTTTTAAATTTCAGGAATTTCGCAGGATGAAATTACACGAAGCTTACACACAAAATTGTGCAATCGGCCATTACGCAATTGTGATTGCGTGCGCACCACTGAATGTTTTTGACGGCATCAGGTTTGCTCTCCTCTCGCTGCGACATGAAGTTTGAAATGAGGTAACGATTTGGTTTGGTCACCGCTATAAAAGTGCATTGGGTTTTTGTTTTGGCTATCCTTACAGTGCACATGTCTAAAGACTTGGTACAATAGTTAAGTTGTATAGTTAATAGTTATAGTTAAGCTTTCTTTAATCTAAGTAATCCGATAATAATAGTACTCATCCTTAGAAATGTGTTTGTTTGCCATAACATCCAACTAAAGCAAAGAAAGTGTATGTACTCAACACTAAAGACAATCGCATAATTTTTTGTCGTGCACATATGCGCGCGGTTTTCCTGCTCCCGTGTGGCGTGCCACTTTGTGCCCATTGTTATACTGATGACCCGTAGCGCATTTAGACGAAGAACTTCCAAACCACTTTAATCTAAACCTTAGAAAGAAAGCTTACAAAACGGCAGTGGATGTCTGCAGACGGAGTAATCGTGGTTATGTTTCAAATGAATCATGTGTTAAAATAACACGTATTTTAGAGAAATTATTTTACTGTTTTTTTTTAAATGTTTCCCAGTGGTGTATGAGTGGCAGGATGTGCACTCTTTACTTATGTTCACATGTCAACAGCAAGAAATATACATTTTATTATTAATGTTCGTATAATAACTACCAGATTTTGTACCTAGTGTTTCACCTGTGAAGCTTGAGTTATGCATATCAATAGCTTCCTGATGATCTAAGGGTTAGACAAAAGGGAGAGGGGGGCTGTTGTCCTCAGGATTTAAAACTTTCAGAAAGCCAAGCGTTAATGAATTGAAACATTTGCAATTGTCTGATAGAATTAATAAACCAATTTTCAATTATTTCTATAATATCTTTGGTTGTGCCCAGCGATGGATTAGCGCCCTGCTCTGGGTCTGTCTGCCCAGCGCCCGAAATGTTCTCCCCTGGATGGGCATGGGGAACCCCACCGCGAGGATAGAGGATAAAGCGGGAGATAATGAATGAATGAATATCTTTGGTTGTGTTTTATATCTATGGCTCAAAACACTCAAAAAATTCATGTGTCATAACAGCATTCACATATATGTGTTCATTAATATGACAAAATATATGTTACAAACTATACATGTTGTGTTGTCGCTCTCTGGACATAGAGATATGGTAGAAAGGGCAGTCGTAGGCTTGTGGTTAAGTAACCAGCCTTGCGATCTGAAAGTCCCTAGTTCAATTCCTGGTCCCACCAAGTAACCTGGCTGAAGTGCCCTTGGGCAAGACAAGCCAAATGGCTACCAATTTGGGTCAGTACAAGACTGTACCATGCACGTGTGCTTACTTCACTCAGTGTGTGTATATGTGTGTGTGTGTGTGTGTGTGTTTCACTGCACGGTTGGGTTAAATGTGGATGACACACTTCTCTGTGTGTAAGCACTGTAGGAATAACAGATTACTTTATCACTTTAAAACCAACAAAATACGTGTTCATTTTAAGACGTGTTCTGGGAATTAAGAGTTTGATTCAGTTTAGTGAATCTAGTCTTTTAAGCAATTTCTCCAATAAAACCCACATTTTTTTGTAAATCCTGATCTTAACTGAAGTAACTACTCAGAGGGTAAAAGATGACTTTTTAGAAGATTTGACAGACCAACTAAATAGATTATAGGTAAAAAAAATTTAATGGGGCAACTATATATGGGCAATTTATAGAAGCCAATTCACATTTTAATTTATGTTTTTTGTACTGTGGGAGGAAACCACGTGAATGCTGGAAGAACATAGAAACTCTGCCAAGATCATGATTTAAATTTGGATCTTCTGCACTTAGAACCAGTCGCGGTAACCGACTATGTATATTAATTGTGTTTGTAATTAATGTAATTGATTACTATTGCAGGTATTTCAAATCCTAGTAATTCAGTGATAGTTATATACTTTTGTAATTAATACTTAGTGTGACTCCACTTTGTCAAATAAAATGTCTTCACAGTAACGCTACAGTAACAATTTTCATTCATTCATTCATTCATTCATTCATTCATTCATTCATTCATTATCTTCCACCTAATCCTCTACTAGGGTTATGGGGAAACGTTTCGGGCACTGGGTTATTACACCCAGGACTGGGCACCAATCTATTGCTGGGCACACACACCCCACATCATAGGGGGCAATTTAGAGCATTCAATTTACCTTGAATCTATGTTTTATGTGGGAGAAAACTGAAGAACCCGGTGGAAACCCACATGGACACAAAGAGAACATGAAAACTCAGATTGGGATTTGAACCTGAAACCCCCAGCTATTATTGTAATACGGGGTGGCACAGTAGTGTAGCAGTTAGCACATTCACCTCTTAGGGCTGAGGATTCAGGTTTCCATGTTCTCCCCGTATCCGCATAGGTTTCCTCTGAGTTCTCCAGTTTCCACCAATTGTTCAAAAACATGGATTCAAGGTAAATACAATGCTCTAAACTGCCCCATATAGTGTGTGTGTGTGTGTGTGTGTGTGTGTGTGTGTGTGTGTGTGTGTGTGTGTGTGTGAGTATGCACCAACAATAGATTGGCGCCCTGTCCTGGGTGTATCTGCCCAGGCCCGAAACATTCTCCCCTGGAAGGGCCAGGGACCCCACCCCTGCAACTCTAGTAAAGTGGAATATAATGAATGAATAATACTTATAATACAACAATTATTTTTTCAATATTATTATTAATACATTTGTAAATTCAGTAAGTGTCACAAAATACGCGTTGCGTTGTCGCTTTCTGGACATGGAGATGTGTTAAAACCCAACAAAAAAATGTGTTCTTTTTAACACAGGTTTTTAGATAAAGAGTTTGATTAAGGTCAGTGAATAGATGCATTCGAACAATTCTTTAAATAAACAGTTTTTTTTTACAAATCATGATCCTAACCGTAGTAACTATCAGAGGGTAAAAAACAGATATTTAAAAAGTTTAACTGACCAAATGTTTTACGGACTAATGTGAAAAAAAAAATTACATAAAAATGTATAAAACTTTTAAAAGTAGCCAGCAAATTTGGATCTTTTCCTGCAGTTTACATTTTGTCATTTAGCTGACACTTTTATCCAAATCGACTTACAAATAGGGCGGCATGGTGGCTTAGTGGTTAGCACGTACGCCTCTCAGTGCTAGGGATGCCCGGGTTTGAATCCCCAGCTGGGTAGAGTTTCCATGTTCTCCCCGTGTCCACGTGGGTTTCCTCTGGGTTCTCAGGTTTCCTCCCACAATCCAAAAACATGGATCAAGTCAATTGAGTTCTCCAAATTGCCCCATATAGAGTGTGTATTTGCGTGTCTGTGTGAGTGTGTGCTCAGCGATGGATTGGCGCCCTGTCCTGGGTGTATCTGCCCAGCCCCCGAAACGTTTTCACCTGGAAGGGCATGAGGAACCCCCTGTGACCCTGATATAGGATGAAGCAGAAGATAATGGATGGATGGACTTACAAATATCCCAACTTCATGGTTTGGATCAGAGAACAGGGTTGGCCACAGCATCTCTAGAGTAATGAGGTTTAAGGGCCTTGCTTAGGGACCCACATGGGTAACTTCGGTGGACCTGAGATTTGAAACCACCACCTTTTTGTGGTACTGTCACATCAGCACACTCTACTGGTCACTGGAAGCATTACTGGCACTGCCAATCAGGATCAACCAATTGCATGTAATATGTCTTCAGTGAAGGCGGCACGGTGGCTTAGTGGTTAGCACATTTGGCTCTCAGCGCTAGGGATTCCCGGTTTGAATCCCAATCTGGGTGGAGTTTCCATGTTCTCCCCGTGTCTGCGTGGGTTTCCTCCGGGTTCTCCGGTTTCCACCCACAGTTCAAAAAACATGGATTAAGTCAATTGAATTCTCAAAAATTGCCCCATACAGAATGTGTCTGTGTGAGTGAGTGTGTGCCCAGCGATGGATTGGCGCCCTGTCCTGGGTCTATCTGCCCAGCGCCCGAGACGTTCTCCCCTGGATGGGCATGGGGAACCCCACCGCGACCCTAATAGAGGATTAAGCGGGAGATAATGAATGAATGAATGAATGAATGACTTCAGTGAAGATCTGGTGCAGCTGTGTCTTGCCACATGACCATCCCTACATGTATAAAAGCTCTTACTTCCCTGTGTTGTGTCTTTTGTATCAAAAACTACTTCATTATCTACGTTTTGGACATTGTCCTTTCTGGCCGTGGCATCGGCATTTTGGGACCTTAAGCTACATGTTTAATATTTTTTGTTTTAATAAATTTCAACATCCAAGTGCCTGAAACTGTCTTCCCTGGATGGGCATGGTGAACTTCCCTGTCCCATCTAAAATTTTACCCTCTAGTAGAGGATGAAACATAAGATTAAAAATTAATGAATGAATAAATGAATGACAATTATAATACAGTTCATTTGACCAAGAGCTAAAATGAAACCCAATAATATTTTTCTTTTTTTGCAGATGCTGATCCTAATTATACAGTAACTACTCAAAGGGTAAAACTGACTTTGAAAGAGTTTGACAGACCAACTCAATAGATCTAATCTAATCTAATTTAATCTAATCAAAATTTATAAATCCCAGTTTATAGACGCTATGAATTTGAACCCGCTGGAAGGTGAGTAGTTTGATCTACAAGTACATATATATTACATTACATTTAATCATTTAGCAGACACTTTTATCTAAAGCGACTTACATATGTCCTAAAATGATGGTTGGGGTCGAAGTACAGGGTTGGCCACAGCATCTCTAGAGCAAATTTGTGTTTGAGCCTTGCTCAAGGACCCACATTGGTAACTTCGGTAGGTCTGGAATTTGAACTCACAACCTTTTGATAGCCTGGCACCCTAACCACTGAGCTACCACAAGTACAGGATTAAACAAGTTCAATCATCAGCTTCTAGTTAGAAGAGTGATGCAAGCAGGAGGGAGCATTTCAGATGCTATTGAGGTGTAAGATGTTTGTACCTTAAGGAGGTCTAGGTTTTGGAGCTCAATCCTGCTGTTCTTCTCCTGCATTTTCTTGAGGGTGTCCTTAAATTCTTTGACTTGCTGCAGCTCACAGAGATCAAAAAGGAAACATGAGCATAATAGAAGTATTCTGACTGTGTTATAATTAGGGCTGCAACTAACGATTATTTTGATAATCGATTAATCGGTTGATTATTTTTTTCTATTAATCGATGAATCGGATGAATAAAATTAAAACATTTCCATGTCTTTACTTTTAATTATTTAGCAGATGCTTTTCTTTATAGAAAACCACAAGTCAGTAGTTATGAAAAAAACAGCTAGACCGTAGAATTATTAAGCAGGTCAATAAATGTCTGGTTTTATTTACAGTATGAGTTTAAGGCATCCAAGAGCCCAAAGAGCAATTAAACGCAAATCTCAAACACATTGGCATTGTAGCATAGTGTGAATAAAATACTAAATTACACAAATTTGAGTCACTCTAATATGTTACCTAATTCCCCTCTAAATGCAAATCATCCTCCCTCAATCCCAGAGAGGGCATATTTTGTCAAAAAATATAAATATGTAGCTTGATTATTAATTACCATTGTGTACAAGTTGTATGTATTTAAACACTGCTTAAGATAATTAAATGAATATATAAAGTATAAATATAAAATAAAAAACACACTTTCTCTATCACTGTTATTATCGAGTTAACAACCAAAATCAACATGAAGAGTGCTCTGCCGGTTCTCATAGTATTACGTTGCACCATAACGTTGATTCACTTCAAAACTAAAGAACCTTGGGATGATGTAGTGATTTATCTGCTGCTGAACTTCCTCATCGGTGACTCCAACATGTTTAGTTTCAGGTGCTGGATCATCACTGTGTTCTATGCAGGTCATTTTATTTTTGCAGAGCTCGCATGTTCCACGTTCTTTAGTTGTGTGAAACGTGAAGCTCCCGCAGTTTTAAACGGAAGTTTTTTTTCTGTGTTGGCTGTGTTTCATTTGTGTGATTTATCAACTTGTTTTGCAGATGCCGCCTCGTTCTGTTCAACAAGCTATTTTTTTCCAGCATTATTGAAGTGATGCAGGTGACGTAAACAGTTCCGACATTGCGAGTAATGCGGAAATCGTGTGATTTCCGATTCATATAAGACTAGGTTTAGATTAGATGAGTGCAGGACATCCATGCAAGGGCATCCAGAATCAACTTGTGGGGCAGTGTGGTCGTGCTGGGGGGAGGGGGGGAGTCGATATGTTGATTAGGGAGATTGGTGGTGACATTTCCAGCTTTATAAGCTGTGACATGATATGCTGCGGAGTTGAGAGAGATTCTTTGGACCCGATGGGAGCGGGATTTCAGCAAGCGACACTCTGAAGAGAGAAATCCAGTCTCGGTCTTCATTCGTGCCGCACGTTACATTTTGGTGCTGAAACCAAGGATGGATGAGGACACATGTGGCAGAGAATGTCACCTGCAAGCTGCTTGGGCATGTTCTCGAGCGGAGGTGTACACCCCAACCCAGGATTTTGCGGAAAGCAAAGTGGAGTGGGTGGGGCAAGCGGAGGTTCCAGTGACCCCGGTTGGAGTGGAAGATGCTGATGTGTATTGCACATTGTGGTAAATGGGGAGGTGTAGAAGGCACCTGTTGCTGTAGTTTTGGGATCCTGCCACTTTTGCTTAGCTATCAGTGCGGGCATACTGGAAGACTCCATGCTGTCTCTCCCTAACATCTCTGGATTCAAGGGCTGGATACAGAATCTGCTTGTGCGGCAGTGTGGTGGAGCAGTGGCGCTGGGGGGCGGGGAGGAGAGGTGGATGACATCTGATGATGTGTGGAATTCATCTCTCCGTGGCATATGATGTCATATGCCAGGGAGAGAGGAATTCCATGGACTCGACGGGAGCAGGACTTTGGCGAGCAAAACCACGCTGTATGTTAAATGTGTTAAATGTGTTTAAAAGTTCTGTTATAAAGCCCATCACTGTCGGGAGAAATCCCATGTCCAATCCTCATTTGTGCCCACAACTCTGTACACATATATTTTTATAGAACACACACGCAGAACAGAGAGCTTTGAACTTTGTGCAAATGTTTCCTAACTTGATGAGAATCACTTCAAATGACTGCATGCTGTTTAAAGATCACAATAAATTTGAACAACTAAATATGGTTCTATGTAATAAGGGAGTGGAGTGAAAGATAAACATGGTGGTGCTGGTGTTGGTAGCACACAGCGATAACAAGCGGTAATCGTGGCGCTAATCAGTTACCGTAGAAATTTCATTGAGTTGGCAAAGTTAACTTGATCACTGTGAGATTCTTATTTTAACCTGCTAGCAAACTCGTTAAAATATATGCTGATGTTTATACCTCAAGGAAGTCCAGGTATTTAAATTCAAGGTCTTTGTAGTTCACCCTGGCTTCTTGATGGGACATCTTCAGTTCCTCCATTTTCTGCATTTTAATGGTCAACAAAGAATAAGCAGGATTTTTAAAAAAAAGTACAAAGCATTAACTATTAGAGCTGAATGAATATACTTTCCTTTTATAAATTATATGAATATTTCTCATGTTCAGTATGGTTTATCTTGTTTATGAAGTGTTTGATGGAGCAGAATGAGAAGAACCAGAAGTTCTGGGCTATTCTGTTCAGTGTTAATGAAGTGTGAGATCAACATGGTTCTGCTAAGGTTCGTACCTGTAGCAGGTCCTGGTTTCTGGCCTTGGACACTTTGAGGGCCTGATCACATTGATAGATGGAGATCTTCATTTCCTGTAGGTTACATTAAGAGAAGTGTAACAGTAAGTCAACTACAATTCAAATTACACATAAACTTATCCTGTTTAAACTTAAACTTAAACTAAACGTCTATATCACATAACAATAATAAAGTTATGTAGGTGCAAGAAATGGGAAGCTTTCAGGCTCTTTATAATCAGTATCGACTTACTATGGGATAAATATGATAGGTGATGGTAGTGTTACCTTCTGAAGGTCCATTTTTTGAGCCATGGACTCATTGTGAGCTTTAGAAAGGGCACTTTGAAGATCCCCCACTTCCTGTAGGTTAAATGGTAAGTTGTGTAAATATCATTACAGCAAAGATAATGATCTGCATCATGGTGTCGAGGTGATACCTTCTGGAGGTCCATGTTCTGAGCCACGGACTCATTGAAACCCTTTTGAGTTTGAAAGAGAAAATCCTTAAGAATCTCTACTTTCTGTAGATAATAAAAGAAGTAGTAAAAATACCATTACAGCAAACATATATTGATGTGCATGAGGGTGCCTGAAATGTTACCTTTTCAAGGTTCATGTTTTGAATTTCAGACTTATTGAAAGCCTCTTTTGTTTCAGAGAGGACACTCTGAAGACCCTCCACTTCCTGTAGGTTATTAAGTGGTTTAAATTGCATAACAAAGACATAATGTTTTGCATGATGGTGCTGAAGATGATACCTTCTGGAGGTCTATGTTTTGTGCCATGGACTCATTGTAAGCATTTTGAGCTTTAGAGAGGGCACTCTGTAGACCAAATACTTCCTGTAGGTTATAAAATGAGTGGTGTAAATATAATTACAGCAAAGATATAATGATGTGCATGAGGATGCTGGAGATGTTACCTTCTGTTGGTCTATGTTTTGAGGCATGGATACATGGTAAACCTTTTGTGCTTTAGAGAGGGCACTCTGAAGATCCCCCACTTCCTGTAGGTTAAATGGAAAGGAGTGTAAATATTAGAGCAAAGAAGCATGTTGGTGCCAGCGGCACGGTGGCTTAGTGGTTAGCACGTTCGCCTCTCAGCACTAGGGATTCCCGGTTCGAATCCCCATCTGGGTGGAGTTTCCATGTTCTCCCCGTGTCCGCGTGGGTTTCCTCCGGGTTTTCCGGTTTCCTCCCACAGTCCAAATCATGGATCAAGTCAATTGAGTTCTCCAAATTGCCCCATATAGAGTGTGTATGTGTGCATGAGTCTGTGCCAAGCGATGGATTGGCGCCCTGTCCTGGGTGTGTCTGCCCAGCACCCGAAAAGTTCTCTCCTGGATGGGCATGGGGAACCCCCCCGCGACCCTAATATATGATAAAGCGGAAGATAATGAATGAATGAATGTTGGTGTCGAGGTGATACCTTCTGGAGGTCCATGTTCTGAACCACGGACTCATTGAAATTCTCTTGAGTTTTAAAGAGAATATGCTTAAGACTCTCTACTTTCTGTAGATAATAATATAATTAGTAAAAAATACCATTACAGCAAACATATATTGATGTGCATTAGGGTGCCTGAAATGTTACCTGTTCAAGGTTCATGTTTTGAATTTCAGACTTATTGAAAGCCTCTTGTCTTTCAGAGAGGACACTCTGAAGACCATCCACTTCCTGTAGGTTATAAGGTAAGTAGTTTAAATTCCATAACAACAAAGAAATAATGTTGTGCATGATGGTGCTGAAGATGATACCTTCTGGAGGTCCATGTTTTGTGCCATGGACTCATTGTAACCCTTATGAGCTTTAGAGAGAAGACTCTGAAGACCAAATACATCCTGTAGATTATAATGTAAGTAGTGTAAATTCCAACATAGATATAATGATGTGCATAATGATGGTGCTGAAGATGTTACCTCAATGAGGTCCATGTTATGCATCATGGACTCATTGAAAGAATTTTGAGCTTTAGATAGAGCACTCTGAAGACCATCTACTTCCTGTAGGCAAAGATATATTGTGATGTGCAGGATGGTGCTGGTGGTGTTACCTTCTGAAGATCAATGTTTTGAGCCATGGACCCATTGAAAACCTCTTGACTTTTAGAGGGGACATCCTTTAGACCGTCCACTTCCTGTGGGTTAAAAAAAAAACGTAGTGAAAATATAATTAAAGCAAATATATGATGATGATGTGGATATCTTGCTGGAGATGTTACCTCCTGAAGGATCAGATTTTGATCTTTGGACTCATTGAAATCCTCCTGAACAACATAGAGGACACTCTGAAGACCCTCTACTTCCTGTAGATTATAAAGTAAGTAGTGTAAATTTTATGACAACAAAGATATAATGATGTGCATGATGCTGCTGAAGTTTTTACCTTTTGGAGGTCTATGTTTTGCACCATGGATTCATTGTAAGCCTTTTGAGCTTTAGAGAGGGCACTCTGAAGACCCTCTACTTCCTGTAGGTTATAAAGTGAGTAGTGTAAATATTATTACAGCAAAGATAGAATTATGTGCATGAGGGTGCTGGAGTTTTTACCTTCTGGAGGTTCATGTTTTGAGTCATGGACTCATTTAAAGCCTCTTGAGCTTTAGAGAGGGCACTCTGAAGACCCTCTACTTCCTGTAGGTGATAAAATGAATAGTGTAAATATCATTACAGCAAAGATATAATGATGTCCATAAGGGTGCTAGAGATTTTACCTTATGGAGGTCCATGTTTTGAGCCATGGACTCATTTAAAGCCTCTTGAGTTTTAGAGAGGGCACTCTGAAGACCCTCTACTTCCTGTGGGATAAATGGTTACTAGTGTAACTACCATAACAGCAAAGATATAATGATGTGCATAATGGTACTAGATATTTTACCTTCTGGAGGGCCACGTTTTGAGACATGGACTCATTGAAAGCCTCTTTAGTTTGAGACAGGACATCCTGAAGACCCTCTACTTCCTGTAGGTGAGGTTATAAAGTGAGTGGGGTAAATATCATTGCAGCAAAGATATATTGATGTACAGGAGGGTGCTGGTGGTGTTACCTTCTTAAGCTCCATGTTTTGAGCCACATATTCATTGAATGTCTCTTGACTTCTAGAGGGGATATCCTTACGATCATCCACTTCCTGTAGGTTATGAAGTAAGTGGTGTAAATATCATTACAGCAAAGATATATTGATGTGCATGATGGTGCTAAAAAGGTTACCTTCTGGGAGTCCATATTTTGAGCCATGGAATCATTGAAAGCCTCTCGAGTTTCAGAAAGGAAATCCTGAAGACCCTCTACTTCCTGTAGATTAAGTAAGTAGTAAAAATTCCATAACAACAAAGATATAGTGATGTGCATGATGGCGCTGAAGATGTTACCTTCTGGGGTTCCATTTTTTGTGCCATGGACTCATTGTAAGCCTTTTGAGTTTCAAAGAGGGCACTCTGAAGACTGTCTACTTCCTGTACGTTATAAAGTAAATGGTGTGAAAGCCATAACAACAATGATATAATGATGTGCATGATGGTGCTGAAGATGTTACCTTCTGGAGGTACATGTTTTGGGCCATGGAATCATTGAAAGCCTCTTGAGTTTCAGAGAGGGCACTCTGAAGAGCCTCTTCTTCCTGCAGGATATAAAGTGAGTGGTGTTTATATCATTACAGCAAAGATATATTGATGTGCATGAGGGTGCTGGTGGTGATACCTTTTGAAGGTCCATGTTTTGTGCCAGGTACTCATTGAAAGCCTCTTGATTTCTAGAGGGGACATCCTTAAGATATACCTCTTCCTGTAGGTTATAGAATATGTAGTGAAAATATCATTACAGCAAAGATATAATGATGTGGATAATTTGCTGGAGATTTTTTACCTTCTGGAGGTTTATGTTTTGAGCCATGGACTGATTGAAAGCCTCTTGAGTTTTAGAGAGGATGTCCTGAAGACTCTCTACTTCCTGTAGATTGTAAAGTGAGTAGTGTAAATATCATAGTAACAAAGCTATAATGATGTGCATGATGGTGCTTAATATGTTAACTTCTGGGGGTCCATAGTCTGCGCCATAGACTCCTTGTAAGCCTTTTGAGTTTCAGAGAGGGCACTCTGAAAGCCATCTACTTACTGTAGGTTAAATGGTAACTACTGTAAATAATAACCTATAGATATGATTTGCATGATGGTGCTTAGTGGGATACCTTCTGGAGGCCTATGTTTTGAGCCATGGATTTATTGAAAGCCTCTTGAGTTTCAGAGAGGGCACTTTGAAGACCATCTACTTCCTGTAGAATATAAAATAAGTGGTGAAATATCATTACAGAGAAAATATAATGATATACATGGTGGGGCTGGAGATGTTACTTTCTGAAGGGTCAGGCTTTGAACTTCAAACTCAGTTAAAGCCTCTTGAGTTTCAAAAAGGTCAGTCTGAAGATCATCTACTTCCTATAGATTATTGAATGTGTAGTGTAAATACCATTACAATAAAGATATAAATGTGCATGATGGTGCTGAAGATGTTACCTTCTGGAGGTCCATATTTTCAGCCCTGTGCTCATTAAAAGCCTCTTGAGTTTCAGAGAGGGCACTTTGAAGACCCTCTACTTCCTGTGGGTCATAAAGTGAGTGATATAAATATAATTACAGCAAAGATATAATGATTTGCATGATGGTGCTAGTGGTAATACCTTCTGGAGGCCTATGTTTTGAGCCATGGACTCATTGAAAGCCTTTTGAGTTTCAGCAAGAACATCCTTAAGACCCTCTACTTCCTGTGGATTATAACATAAGTAGTGAAGATATCATTACAGACCAAATATAATGATGTCCTTTGCGATGCTGGAGATGTTACCCTCTGAAGGGTCAGGCTTTGAACTTCAAACTCAGTTAAAGCCCCTTGAGTTTCAAAGAGGTCAGTCTGAAGATCATCTACTTCCTGTAGGTTATAAAGTGAGTAATGTAAATATCATTACAGCAAAGATATAATGATTTGCATGATGGTGCTGAAGATGTTACCTTCTGGAGGTCCATATTTTGAGCTATGGACTCATTGAAATCCTCTTGAGTTTCAGAGAGGGCAATCTGAAGAGCCTCTACTTCCTGTAGGTTATAAAGTGAGTGGTGTAAATATCATTACAGCAAAGATAAATTGAAGTGCATGAGGGTGCTGGTGGTGGTACCTTCTGGGGTTTCATCTTTTGCGCCATGGACTCATTGTAAGCCTTTTGAGTTTCAAAGAGGGCACTCTGAAGACTGTCTACTTCCTGTACGTTATAAAGTGAATGGTGTAAATACCATAACAACATAACAACAATGATGTGCATAATGGTGCTGAAGATGTTACCTTCTGGAGGTACATGTTTTGAGCCATGGAATCATTAAAAACCTCTTGAGTTTCAAAGAGGGCAATCTGAAGAGCCTCTACTTCCTGTAATATATAAACTAAGTGGTATAAAAATCATTACAGCAAAGATACATTGATGTGCAGGATTGTCCTGAAGGTATTACCTTCTGGAGGTCCATATTATGAGCCATGGACTCTTTCAACGCCTCTTGAGTTTCAGAGAGGGCACACTGAAGAGCCTCTACATCCTATAGGTTATAACATGAGTGGTGTATATATTATTACAGCAAAGATATATTGATGTGCATGAGGGTGGTGATGGTGTTACCTTCTGAAGGTCCATGTTTTAAGCAAGGTACTCATTGAAACCTTCTTGACTTCTAAAGGGGACATCCTTAAGATCCTTCTCTTCCTTGTAGGTCATAAAATATGTAGTGGATATATTATCACAGCAAAGATATAATGATGTGGATGATTTGCTGAAGATTTTACCTCCTGGAGGTCCATGTTTTGAGCCATGGACTCTTTAGAGAGGGCATTCTGGAAACTCTCTACTTTCTGTTGGTTAAATGGTGAGTAGTGTAAATATTACAGCAAATAAATAATGATTTCTCAGGCTTTGAACTTTAAACTCAGTTAAAGCCTTGAGTTTCAAAGAGGTCAGTCTGAAGATCATCTACTTCCTATAGATTATTGAGTGAGTAGTGTAAATACCATTACAACAAAAATATAATGATGTGCATAATGGTGCTAGTGGTGATACCTTCTGGAAGCCGATGTTTTGAGCCATGGACTTATTGAAAGCCTCTTGAGTTTCAGAAAGGACATTCTTAAGACCCTCTACTTCCTGTAGATTATAAAATAAGTAGTTTAAATGTCATTGCAGCAAATATATAATGATGTGAATGATGGTGCTGGAGATTATACCTTCTGGAGGTCCATGTTTTGAGCAATGGACTCATTAAAAGCCTCTTGAGTTTTAGAGAGGACATCCTGAAAACCCTCTACTTCCTGTAGATTATAAAATAAGTAGTTTAAATGTCATTACAGCAAATATATAATGATGTGCATGAGATTGCTTGAGATTATACCTTTTGGAGGTCCATGTTTTGAGCAATGGACTCATTAAAAGCTTCTTGAGTTTTAGAGAGGACATCCTGAAGACCGTCTACTTCCTGTAGATTATAAAAAAAGTAGTGAAAATATCATTACAGCCAACATATAATAATGTCCATGGGGGTGCTGGAGATGTTACCTTCTGAAGTGTCAGGCTTTGAACTTCAAACTCAGTTAAAGCCTCTTGAGTTTTAGAGAGGGCACACTGAAGACCCTCCACTTTCTGTAGATTATAAAGTGAGTAATGTAAATACCATTACAACAAAGATATAATGATGTTCATAATGGGACTGAAGATGTTACCTTCTGGAGGTCCATGTTTTGCGCCATGGACTCATTTAAATTCCCTTGAGTTTTAAAGAGGACATCCTGAAGACCCTCTACTTTCTGTAGGTTATAAAGTGAGTAATGTAGATACCATTTCAGCAAAGACATATTGATGTGCATGATTCCCTGGAGATATTACCTTCTAAAGGTTCGGGTATTTAAGTTCAAAGTTAATAATAATAAAACAAAGATATAAAAACGAGCATAATGGTGCAGGTCATGTTACCTGCTGGAGATGCAGATTCTCTGCCACCAACTTTGTACAAGCCTCCTCATATTGATTGAGGGCAATTTAAAGACTGTCCACCTGCTACAGTTTAGAGAAACAGGAGTATAAAGATGTCAAGTGCAAGTAAAAATATGATCTAATTTGATTTATAATCTTTCACTCAGTTCTGAACATGAAGATCATGACTATCACATAGGTCATGAAGGTCTTGTTGGCTGATCTGAGAAGTGATGCTGGTGTTTTTAAAATTTTTCAATTTTATTTATCAGTTTCAATTGTTTTGAAATGAAGATATATTCATACTGTACACATGCCACTTTACTTTCACTTACTTTTACTTGCCACTTTACTGTTTACCGTTTTTAGTACTTTTAGTTTAATTTTAACTGCAGTTATTGCAATTTTTTCTATATTGCCCTTTTGTATATATAAACACATCTAAAAGAGCAGCTGTGAAAACTGCAATTTCCCCCCGGGGATTAATAAAGTATGCTGATTTTGATTGTACCTTCTGACAGTCCAAGTTTGGGACCTCAGTCTTTTTTTGACCCTTCTTTGTTTTGATGAGGGCCCCCTGAAGCCTACCCATCTGCTGCAGTGATGTATGCAGTTGGAAGTACACATTCTTTAATTTGTTCAAATAGTCCTGCAGTTCCAATTAATATGAATAATTGTAAAATATGAATATTCATTGATATGAATATACATTTTTATATATAATCAAATAAATGAATTCTTTCATTCATTATCTCGACTGCGAATACACCAACATTAAAGACGCATACAGAGCTGTCCCCTGCACTCCACCTCAGGCTCTCCGACCACATCTCCTTTTTGATGGTGCTGGCATACCACCCCCGGTTGCGACGCTTCAGACCCACACAGAAAACCATCACTGGGAAACGCTGTGCTGCAGGACTGTTTTGGCTGCACAGACTGGCATGTCTTTAGGGAGGCTGCTGAGTGTGAGGGGATCTGAATCTGGAGGAATATACATCTGCCATCCTCGGATACATCAGAAAATGTGTGGAGGATGTTACCACCATCAGGACAGTGACCTGCCACTTGAATCAGATACATGGCTGAATGCAGAGGTGCGTTCGCTGCTGAAAGCCAGATATGCTGCCTTCAAGTCAAGTGACTCAAAGAGAGCTGACTGCAGGGGTAAAAAGGGCAAAAGCCACATATGCTCTGAAAATCCCAGGATCCACGAAGCATGTGGCAGGGCATCAAGTGTATCACTGACTACAAAACCAGAGATGCAAAATTCCCCAATGATCCCACCCTGCCCGAGGCTCTCAACAAGCTCTATGCTCACTTTAAGGACCCTGACATCCCCCCCAGCACCAGACTCACCTGGTCACCTGGAGAAGAGCACCTCAGTGTGACACCAGCACAGGTCAGGAAGACCCTTCGGAGGATCAACCCCCGAAAAGCTGCTGGTCCGGACAACATCCCCAGATGGGTGCTCAACAACTGTGCTGATCAGCTCTTCAAGGTTCCTGGTAGACATATTTAATACCTCCCTCAGACAAGCAGCTGTTCCCACCTGCCTGAAAACTGCCATCCCGGTTCTCAAAAGCTCCACAGTGATGGGTCTGAACGACTACTTGCCGATAGCACTCACACCGATAGTCACCAAATGCTTTGAGAGACCCACATCAAAGCCACCATCGACGTCACTGTGGACCCACACCAATACACTCTGGAGAACCCAGAGAAAGCCCACGTGCACACAGGGAGAATATGGAAACTCCACCTAGATCAGGATTCATACCTGTAATCCCCAGTGTCTGTGTGAGTGAGTGTGCCCAGTGATAGATTGATGCCCTGTCTGGGGTGTGTCTGACCAGGTGTTCTGAAATGTTCTCCCCCGGATGGGCATAAGGACACCCCCCCCACACATAAACACATACAACTCTAGTAGAGGATTAAGTGGAAGTTAATGAATTTACCTTGATATAAAACCAAACAATTGACTTAGACAAGCAGGATGTTTTAAAATACATCAGGGAGGCAATTTATACTGGTCTTGGTACAGAAATAATGCCAGAGAAACCGAACACTAGATGCAGTGGTGAACTCCATTAAACTTTTTGTGTTTTAAAGTCTTTATAAACTTTCAAACTTTAATATACACTCACCGGCCACTTTATTAGGTACACCATTCTAGTAACGGGTTGGACCCCCTTTTGCCTTCCGAACTGCCTCAATTCTTCGTGGCATAGATTTAACAAGGTGCTGGAAGCATTCCTCAGAGAGTTTGGTCCATATTGACATGATGGCATCACACAGTTGCCGCAGATTTGTCGGCTGCACATCCATGATGCGAATCCTCTGTTCCATCACATCCCAAAGATGCTCTATTGGATTGAGATCTGGTGACTGTGGAGGCCATTTGAGTACAGTGAACTCATTGTCATGTTCAAGAAACCAGTCTGAGATGATTTCAGCTTTATGACATGGCGCATTATCCTGCTGAAAGTAGCCATCAGATGTTGGGTACATTGTGGTCATAAAGGGATGGACATGGTCAGCAACAATACTTTGGTAGGCTGTGGCTTTGCAACGATGCTCAATTGGTACCAAGGGGCCCAAAGAGTGCCAAGAAAATATTCCCCACACCATGACACCACCACCACCAGCCTGAACCGTTGATGGCAGGATGTATCCATGCTTTTATGTTGTTGACGCCAAATTCTGACCCTACCATCCGAATGTCGCAGCAGAAATCGAGACTCATCAGACCAGGCAACGTTTTTCCAATCTTCTATTGTCCAATTTCGATGAGCTTGTGCAAATTGTAGCCTCAGTTTCCTGTTCTTAGCTGAAAGGAGTGGCACCCGGTGTGGTCTTCTGCTGCTGTAGCCCATCTGCCACAAAGTTCGACGTACTGTGCGTTCAGAGATGCTCTTCTGCCTACCTTGGTTGTAACGGGTGGTTATTTGAGTCACTGTTGCCTTTCTATCAGCTCGAACCAGTCTGGCCATTCTCCTCTGACCTCTGGCATCAACAAGGCATTTCCGCCCACAGAACTGCCGCTCACTGGATGTTTTTTCTTTTTCGGACCATTCTCTGTAAACCCTAGAGATGGTTGTGCGTGAAAATCCTAGTAGATCAGCAGTTTCTGAAATACTCAGACCAGCCCTTCTGGCACCAACAACCATGCCACGTTCAAAGACACTCAAATCACCTTTCTTCCCCATACTGATGCTTGGTTTGAACAGCAGGAGATTGTCTTGACCATGTCTACATGCCTAAATGCACTGAGTTGCCGCCATGTGATTGGCTGATTAGAAATTAAGTGTTAACGAGCAGTTGGACAGGTGTACCTAATAAAGTGGCCGGTAAGTGTATTTTAAGGGAGCAGAAATTTGAACGTGTTCTATTTTAAATAAAATGATTTAGTCAAAATATCTGTTCGTTAGGAGCTCTTTAAAAATGGTTCTGATTAAAAAAATGCGCAGGTTCCTCTATTAAAGATCTAATTTTTAAAGAGCTTACCTTCCACGTCATGGTCTCAGTAATCTCGGCAAAATTAATGCAATTCAACAATCTTACGCTTATCGAGTTAGAAGCTTACGTTGTGCTTGAACTAAACCCGAATTTCAAACGGAACATTCCTGCGCAACCGTCGCTTAGCAACGTGCTTACTTGGATGATTCTAGAACACTCATAGGTCGAAAACGTAGAAGGAACTGAATATTCCCCCAGTCATTCTGCTTTTACTAATCTTTTTCAACTTAAATGTTTTAATTCACCTTTAATCATAGCAGATTTAAATCCTCACATGATTTATATGATAAATACGAATGAAAAGGTTATAAAATATTACTTAAGTAAAAGTACTAGTAATATTGTAAAATAATTACTAAATGAAAAGTACCAGTATATTGTAAAATAATTCATTCATTCATTATCTCCCGCTTTATCCTCTATTAGGGTCGCGGTGGGGTTCCCCATGCCCATCCAGGGGAGAACGTCTCGGGCGCTGGGCAGATACACCCAGGACAGGGCGCCAATACATCGCTGGGCACACACTCACGCACACAGACACACTCTATATGGGGCAATTCGGAGAACTCAATTGACTTGATCCATGTTTTTGGACTGTGGGAGGAAACCGGAGAACCCGGCGAACGTGCTAACCACTAAGCCACCGTGCCGCCTGTAAAATAATTACTCAAGTAAAATGACTAGTATATTGTAAAATATTACTTAAGTAAAAGTAGAAGTATAAATATTTATTTTACTCAACTAGAAGTATAAAAAGTACATGCACCTACATGCACTTAGTGCTAGCGAAAAATAGATTTAGAAGTCATTTTTAAATAAACACTTTTACTTTATTTTACACTATCACATGAAAACATTAGTGTAAACTGCATTAGTATAAAATAGTTTGTTTTACAAGAATGCTGTCGAACACCATGTGATCATCAGACATCTGTATATTGTGACACAGGGTTGTTCACATAGTTTTAGACACTACATAGTGGCTTAAGGGGGGCACCATTTTGTATGGGGTGTACAGTTTGGCAGGTTGCCCCACCAATGGGAATGGTTCCCACAGGTTTTCCCAGCATGGGGATATAGGGGAAGTGTGGGCTGAGCTCGGAGGAGAAGTGTGATGGAGTGTAAGAGTGTATTCTTAATTTTGTGATTAATAAATGTGCAGAGGCACGGTGGCTTAGTGGTTAGCACGTTCGCCTCTCAGTGCTAGGGATTCCCGGTTCGAATCCCTATCTGGGTGGAGTTTCCATGTTCTCCCCGTGTCTCCGCGTGGGTTTCCTCCAGGTTCTCCGGTTTCCTTCCACAGTCCAAAAACATTGATCAAGTCAATTGAGTTCTCCAAAATTGCCCCATATCGAGTGTGTTTGTGTACGTGTCTGTGTGAGTGTGCCCAGTGATAGATTGGCACCCTGTCCTGGGTGTATCTGCCCAGCGCCCAAGACATTCTCCCCTGGATGGGCATTGGAACCCCCCCCCCCCATGACCCTAATAGAGGATAAAGCAGAAGATAATGGATGGATAAATGTGCATATCTGCTAAAATGGCTCCCTGACGCATGGTATTTTCCTCGTCATGGCCCACAATATTAATAGAGGGGTTCCCCATGCCCATCCAGAGGAGAACTTTTCAGGCCCTGGGCAGAAACACCCAGGACAAGCCACAGATCTATCGCTAAGTACATACCCTCACTCACACAGACACACATACAAACAAACACTATATACAGCAATTAGAGCATTTATATCATTATCAATTTATTGAGCATTTATTTCATTTCATTATTTCATTATCAATTCGTTGCTCTAAATATAGAGCAATTTACCTTGAATCCATGTTTTTGGACTGTGGGAAGGAAACTAGAAGAAACCTATGCAGACACAGGTAGAACATTGTGAATTTCCCCATTGTGGGACAAATAAAGGTCTATCTTATCTTATTTTATCATGAAAACTTCACCCAGATTGGGATTAGAAAGTGCTAACCACTAATCCACTAATCCCTCTGCCAATATAAATAAGTGTATATTACAGACTGGAACTTTTTTTAGCTGTTGATTTCTTCTTCACTGTTTATGTTAAATTGGAGAAACTGACCTGAGATCAGGTAGAATGTGATGATGAGGAAGACCTTCATCCTGAACTGATCTTTAGTTTATCTTCATTAAAATGAACCGTGTCCGTATATTTTGGTTCTGTGTGTCGTCTGTTTCTCAGGTAAGAATTAGAACTGTTCAACCTCAAAATCCTTCCTACTGAATGTGATAAAACCCCCTCACATGTTCTCTTAACAAAGGGAACTGACAGAAAACAACCTGAACTAATGTTATAAAGAAAGACAAAATCAAGGTGCTGATCTGAAGTCAGATTCATGATGTGTGTTTGAATGCTGAAGAACAACTCTGTGGTTCTATCACAGATCTACGTATCTCCCCAAAGCAGTTAGCATTGTAGACGAGCACACACACCCCTCACACATACTCTTTACTAGGGCTGCAACAACGTATCGATAAAATCGATAAAAATCGATTATCAAAAGTGTCGATAACGAATTTTCATTATCAATTCGTTGGGTAACACTATTTCCGCATTACTCGCAATGTCATAACCACTTACGTCACCCCGCAACACTTCAATAATGCTGGAAAAAAATTGCGAGTTGAACAGAACGAGGCGGAGTCTGCAAAACAAGTTGATAAATCATACAAATGAAACACAGCCAACGCAAAAAACAAGCATCCGTTTAAATCTGTGGGAGGTTCACACTTCACACAAATAAAGAACGTGGAACATGCGAGATCTGCAAACATGAATTTAGCTACACGGAGCACCACGGTGATGATCCACCACCTGAAACTAAACATGCTAAACACCGATGAAGATGAAGCTCAACAGCGAGTAAATTACTACAACATCCCGAGTTTCTTTAGTTTTGAAGTGAATCAACGTAACGGTGCAACGCAACACTATGAGAACCGGCAGAGCACGCTTCATGCTGTTTTTGGTTGTTAACTGGATGACAATGATGGAGAACGTGTCTTAACATCCGTTATACGAATACTTCCTTATTTCCTGGCACATGTCCGTATTTCACGTCCTATCCAATTTTTTTAAAGTGAGGAAATGTCCTGGTTTTGAAATGACCTTTATTGGATTATTAAATGTACCGGCACTAGGGCACTGCGCCCCGTGCTGCGTGTCAGTCCACAAGCAACATGCCGAAGCGCAAGTGTCTGTTTACTGACGATTTACTAAAGAGTTTCCCCGCTTTCAGACCGGGTCGAGACAAATGGGAAGCCTTGTGCACGGTGTGCAAAGCAGTGTGCAAAGCAGGCACACATGTCCCGGTGTCCAATTGACATTTCACACAAGAGGTATTTTTTTTGTTAATTGGCTAATTTGTTTATTTTTTTCAATAGCTAATTGTTAATTAGTTCATTTGTTAATTTTTTTTCTAATAGGCTACAGAACAGACAATATTTAGTTCATTACTGAGGGCAACTGAGTATCATGTGTTATTTGGAATTGAATTTTGTTGTTAAGTGAAGGATGTTTAGATGATACATTATTTTTTTTATTGTGCTTTTCATTCATTACAGGAAAAAAAAGTTTCTTTTCCCAGGCAAAAGACTCTGAACTTTGTGGTTCTATTAAAATCTATTTAAACTGAATCTTGTGTAAGTAGTAATAAAATAATTTCAATACTAATTTCCACTGCTTAGTAGGCGCCGCTCAGCGCTGAGAATCTGGGTTCGAATCCCTATCTGGGTGGAATTTCCATGTTCTCTTCATATCTGCGTGGTTTTTCTCTGGGATCTCTGGTTTCCTCCCACCTTCCAAAAACATGGATTCAAGGTCAACTGAATGATATAAATTGTCACATATTGTGTGTGTTGCGTGAGTAAGTGTGCCCAGCTATAGACTGGTGGCCTGTCTTGGGTGTATCTTCCCAGTGCCCAAAACGTTCCCCCCTGGATGGGCATGGGAATGGACAACCAAGCACCCCTCTCCCCTCGCAACCCTATATAGGATTATGCAAAAGATAATGAATTAATGACTTGTGTTTAACCAACCCAAGCGAACTCATGTCACTCCATTACTCATTTCCCTCCATTGGCTCCCTGTAGCTGACTCTGACTCTGGCCTACAGAACCATTTCTGGATCTTCCCCTCCTACCTTAACTCTATCTTTTCAAAATACACTCCGACTCGTTCACTTTGCTCCAGTGATAATTGCCACCTGGCGTTTCCACCTCACCGAGGAGCTAATTCTTACTCTGTGGCGTTCACCACTGCAAAATGGTGGAACGATCTTCCCAACTCTGTCCGTAAGGCAGAATCACTAAGCAGTTTTAAGAAACTACTAAAGACACATCTCTTTAACAAATACCTGTTGTAAAAAAAAAAAAGGTGGGGGGGCGCCGCAGCATCAAATAACAATCAGGTTTGATGAATTTACAGTATAGTTGTTTTTTTGCATAACTTCTGACTTGTAATGTTCTCATTTGTAAGTCGCTTTGGATAAAAGCATCTGCTAAATAACTAAATGTAAATGTAAATGTAATGAATATTCAATACACACTTGATCGGGGTGCCAACAAACAAAAAAAAAAATAAATAAATTAAAAAAAAAAAGTCCGAGTGTAGAACCGTCCTCGATCACTTGCCTGCTGCTGTATTTGTAAATTGGGTACAAGCTCCTTTATTCTCTTTTTTTCTTCCAGTGAACACTTTGTAAAATAATTTTTTGTAAAGACAAAACTGAACTTTCTTTCATTTTGATGTTACTCCAATCTGCAAAGGGTGAGTCGAACTAATGAACCGCTCCTGAGTTAATGAGTCAATTCGTGAATTGTCCAATCACACGAAGAATAAAATTAACCAGTAGTAACACACTACCAATACTGACACCCCATGGAAAAACCTGAAATGACCAATTCGAAATCAGCCTCAGATCACATGCTTGCAAAAAGTTTGTGTGCCCACATACACACACATTAGACCTGCGCCCCACACATAGGAAGTGTGCGCAATGGGAGCAATTACGTGTATTGATTTATTCTTTTAATAAATCCTAACATGTCTATTAGACACACAGTACAAATACATACATTTCTCATTAACTATTTTGCAGTTCATAATTAATTCAATTTAATATCTGAACAATTTTTAAGGGGGGGGACGCCGCCCCAGCACCCCCTATGGACCAGCCACCACTGCCACTGTAGACGCTTTCATATTTTTCTCTGTTATCTCTTTAAAACTAAACACAGAACAATTCACATATAAGAGAGGAAGATGAAGAAGAGAAGAGAAGATGAACCTGTGATTGTACAAAACACAACAGTCATATCTTTATTATTATTAAGTTTTAAACACTTACATGTGACTCCAAACCAGATGAGTCTACAAGAAGTGTATGTGAGAATCACCTTCTTGTGGATCACTTTGCAGAGCATCAGTGTGAATCCTCTAATCAGCAGCAGCAGAGTCCCACAGTCACACGGGGATGACCACTGAGGTACCTGGAGCTGCAGAAGATACAGAGAATCCAGAAGAACAAAACAAGGGCAATATTAAATATTCACAACGACCCAAACCAGTGTACAGA
Source organism: Corydoras maculifer (assembly GCA_019802435.1). NCBI lineage: Eukaryota > Metazoa > Chordata > Actinopteri > Siluriformes > Callichthyidae > Corydoras > Corydoras maculifer. The sequence continues at coordinate 103,074 of JAFMOD010000515.1, forward strand.
ATACATAGCGGTGGCTTTAGGTACATTCATGTTGTTATTTATTAGACAGTGATTTAAATTGTTATTACAGATTGGAACAGAACATTCCAGATGAAGGACACAAACACAAACATCATTTCAATGCTCTGATGAGCATTATCTACAGGGATTTCATTAAACGCAAAATTAAATTCATGTGTTTTTAATGTACTTTTAAAGATTAAAAGTGATTCTGAATCATGAACAGTAACTGGAAGGCTATTCCAAAGTTGATGAGTCTTGTGGGAGAACGCTCTCCCACCAGCAGTAATTTTATTTAATCTAGGAGCTAAAAGCAAACCAGATATAATAGTCTGTCCTTTTGTTCATCTGATCTATAAATGAGGATTAGATTAGTTAGAAAACCTTTATTCTCTGTACAAGATCTTCCAGCGTGTTGTAAATTCAGCTGGATAGATACAGCTGATCAACAGTCTCTTTGGTTCAGTACAACATGGAATTAGTGGTTAGCATATCCGTCTGTCAGCACTGGGGATCCAGGCTCGAATCCCAATATGGTTTTCAGGTTCTCCCCTTGTCCGTGTCGGTTTTCTCTGGGTTCTCTGGTTTCCTCCCACAGTCCAAAAACATGGATCTCAGACTTTTCGTTCATACAATTTAATTATTCTCACTCCTCAAAGTAAATCTGTCATTACAAATGAAGATGTTTCGATTTGGAACTTCAATCAGAATATTCAGGTTCTAATTTGATTTTACAAAAAGCTTTTCGATATCTGATGAACGTAGGTGATCTTAACACCTCCTCCTGAGTAACCAATCACATCAGATCACCTGTCAATATAAACAAGTTTATATTACAGATCACTTCTAATAAACATTCAGTTGTTTAGTTCTTCTGCAATGTTTATATTAAAGTGCAGAAACTCACCTGATGTCACGCCGCATAACGTCGCAAGAACAGTCCAAACCTTGCTTCATAAACCAAGGAGTTTATTAGTATTTTCGTTAGGGGGAAAAAAAGGGGGGAAAGAAATCCAAAGGGACAGAAGGAAAACTAATGCTTCAGCGCGACGCCGTGACAAAAAACACTGAGCGAGGCCTTGATGGAACGAAGTGCCAATCGGTAGAACAAAGGGCAGGTGAGCGGCAGATAGAGCTGGCGGGACGTGCCGAACAGGGACTGGAGTCCGATCCCGAGGGACCATAGGGCTAAAAAAACACACAGTTAGCAAGGTAACAGCAAACGCAAATCAATAAAACATGACCGGCATAGCCTAGGCGTCTCTTAAATAGTGCTTCCAAATCTGGTGACTCCCCACGCCTCCCCACAGGAGGAAGACGTGGCGAATATGCACTGGTAGGGAAATGGGAAGACGTGGGTCTTACAGGTGTGATAGTATTGAGGCCAAAACCGCAGACCAGGTCACAGCAGCTGTTTATACCAACAAACACAACTATAAAGAATGACAACCCCAACAACGCTCTTCAGTACAAAATGCTAATGCTATTCTTATGTCTGTTTTGTTACGTGGGGGGTATGGAGGAGACATATACAGCAGGGCAAGGATCAAAAGCGTTAATGAGTCTTGCTCAGCGGGCCTCGAACTGGTGAGCTGAGACGTTCCAACCACTGTCGTTATGCTCCATGCTATTCAGCAGCTGGAATGACAGTGTGTGAATGCTTTTTTTATAGCTCCGCTCTGAAACTAAACATATAAAAAAAAACTAAAGCATTGACCCTAAACTACAACGAAGAGCGCCGTTCACAAACATGGCTTAACACAAACCACACAACTTAAATTAAAATAAATAAATTGGGTCATTTAGCAGACGCTTTTATCCAAAGCGACTTACAAGGTGAACACAGGGTTCATCACAACATCCCTGGAGCAATGAGGGTTAAGGGTCTTGCTCAAGGACCCACACTGGTAACTTCAGTGGACCTGGGATTTGAACCCCCAACCTTCAGATTGATAGCCCAACACCCTAACCACTGAGCTAACCCGCCCCCTTAAATACAGGACAGCAAATGGCTGCCCTTGATCGCGGAAACAGCGTGAAATAAAAGTGTAACCAAGATGGCTCAGCGTGCCGACGCCTGACAGCTGATTTTGTAGGAAGCACTTCAGTGCAGGGGTGCAAGACGCTCTGTCATATTTTACCCCTAATTAAACGTTAGCGCCTACTACATGAGTGTGCGGCAGAAGCAAATGGGCAGATATCACCAGAGTAGCTCCGCCACTAATACCCCATGCTACTGCTGGGGCAGTATCGAGTCAGAGTTGAGTGTGATTAGGGAATCGACTCGAAAACAGATGGACACACGGCGAAGAGAGCGAGAGAGCAAAGGCGAAACTTTACACGCTCAGTGAGCGGAGGTAACGATTCTACTTATGAAACACGAGTCGCACCAGAGAAGAAATGTTGTCCCTAAAAGAGAATTATTATCTCTGCGTTGCATACCACCAACCTTCTACTAAAGGCCGATGAACCTCTTTCCCTCTCAAAGATGCCAACAGGTGGCAGGAATAGGAGTACGGTGCGACACGGATCAGAGTAGAGCGCCACTTTATATAGATGCTCTACACCTAATGCGAGTTGCCTGTGATTAGCGAACATGGACCGGGTGACCCTGCTGCCACCTAGCGGTGACACGGCACCATTACATGTTTTTAGTCATTAAAACAGACTAAAGAATAAGACAAAATAATTAGAATAAAATATAAAACCAGAAATCCAGATTGTTTCAAATCCTAGAACAGACATAATATTAGAATGTCTAATGTGTCTACTCGGTTTAAGAGTCGTGAATGTTTTTATTGCTTTGATTTGATTACTGATTGTCCAGAACTGAAAAAGAAATCTCAGCTTTCTAAAAAGCATCCAACAACAGTTGGTTTTGTTAAGGTTACTTGTGATTCTGTTCCATACAGGAAATGCATTGATTTGGTGTATAAGCCTTTTATTTTAAAGGGTGCTGTGTCATTCATCAACTGGTCTGGAGGAAGACCAATTCTAATATAATTCTGAAGCCACTCAATTATTTGTCCATGAAGGTATTCTGCCTTTGTCTGGTAAAACATTTGGCTTCGAGGTTTTGAACTGGGTGACATTAAGGCTCTGCTACATAACATGCATGGTCAGTCCAAGCTTGTGACGAGTTTTGGTAAAATCGCTGTTCGTTCACAGCTGCCCTTAAAAGGGGTTGACTTTATATTGGGTAAAGATTTGGCTGGTGGAAAAGTGCTGCCTTGTCCTGAAGTCATTCACGATTCTGTGCCTTAGAGCACAACTCTGAAATTAATGCTGCATTGGACTCAAAACTGGGATGAGGGAGTTCCACTACTTTTTCTTTGCCGTTCTTGAGACTCCTCAGGAATTTCTAGGCTTTAGACTCTGCTGAATTGGTTTTCGCGCACAGTGCGTGGGCCATTAAAGCTGCTGCAAGAGAAATGAATGTCTACTGGAGATGCTGCCACTTCCCATAGTAACTTGCTGGATTATGTCAGTTTGTTTCGCAAGCGTTTGCTTCAGGTGTGAGCTGGCTCGCTCCAAGTTGGCTTCTGTTTCAACAAAGATAAAAGTGCTTTTTGATAAAAAGGCTGTTTCTTTTTATTTCTTTATTTATCTTTTGTTGGTGACCTGACTGGATTAATGGGTGGGTTTAATCAAGTTTTATTGTTTTATTTTATTGGTAATGGGGCAATAAAATTTATTTTAGACAAGTATGGGGTGGGGGGGCTTGGTTTGGAAGTTTTTTTTTACAATTGCTCAAAAAGTTCTGTGTTGTTTATATGCACACCGGTGTATATTTTTTGTATTTATTTGTGCATAATTATGTACAGTGTGTATCCATGTAAACTGCTCTTTAATAAAAAAAAACACATTAAGCTAAAAAAAAAAGACCATTTCTTCCAGCTGGGTGATGAAGTGCTCCAGCTGGGTGATTTAAGTTAATCACGCAGGTGAGGCTTTACAACGTACAAACACGGCTATGGGGCTCCCACATAATGTCGTGAGGTTCACAAATAGTACATATGAAATTTAATCAATACGTCAATCTTCCAGATACAAAAGTTCTCCTGCTAGCAAAACAAACACATCAAACATCCAAACACGCCACCACCAACGGTCCTCTCCTCACAGCAGTAGACAGGCAGTTTATATATGTCACTAGGTCCGCCTCTTCCCTACGCGGATCACTCTGCGATTCGTGCGATGCGAAGAAGGCGTGGTCCGTCGTCATCCGATTGACGTCCACGTGAACCTGTAACAATGACACACGAGGGCGAGAGCGAGAAAGCGCGCCTTCCACGTGACAGGCACCGCAACTCAAAATGTGGAACACGTAACAGTTCTTCACCATAGTGGAGCTTGGAGTGTGACTGTTTGAGGTTGTGGGCAGGTGTCTTTTATACTGTTAAAGTTCAAACAGGTGCCATTAATACAGTTAATGGGCGGAGGAGAAACCTAAGAGGAACCTCTTAAAGAAGAAGTTACAGGTCTGTGACAGCCAGAAATCTTGCTTGTTTGTTGGTGACCAGATATGTATTTTCCACAATTATTTTCAAGTAAATTCTTTAAAAATCAGACAATGTTTCAGATTTTTTTTTTCATTTTGTCTCTCATAGTTGAGGTCTACCTATTATGTCAATTACAGGTCTTTGTAAACTTTTTAAGTGGGAGAACATGCAAAATTGGTGACTGACTAAATACTTTTTCCCCCACTGTACACACACACACACACACACACATATATATATATGTAGTGGTTTAATGACCGGAGCGCGGTGGACCCGCTACTCGGAACAATCAGTCTGTAGGCAGAGGTACAGTCAACAGATGTTTATTAGCCACAACCAAATGGGGAACTGAGCTTGGTGGTGTGAGATGCTGGCGAATAACACAGGAAACTCCGAGATGGTGGCGTGACGTTGCAGCGTAGACAGCGTTATCCGCAGTCTCCACCAGGATGAAGTGTGGCTAGGAACGGGTATAGCGGCAGGATGGGGAGCTGCACAAACAAAACACAAGACAGGACGAATACAAGGTAACACAAAATACGAAGCGAGGACCAGGCAAGGAGTGAGACGAGATCGGGAGCCAAAGAGGACAAGGCGTAGCACAGGGGTAAGCACAAGACCTATTGGCGACGAGAGACAGGACTCAGTGACTTAAATAGCATGCGTGATTACACCCAGGTGAACAGATTTGAATTACAAGGCATGGCTACCCAACACACCCACACCACGTGACGACACACACACACATATATATATATATATATATATATATATATATATATATATATATATATATATATATATATAAATATATATATATATATATATATATAATTAAAACAGCTGTTCCCAATGAATCGGGGTAATTAGGATGCTTTAAAACAGCTTGGACTCTTTGGAATGGTATAGAACTTTGAATTTTTTTAAATTTGTAAATAATAAAATAGATGATAACTTAATGATAATATTGTAATAGTCCTTGAATACTTCTAACTGCATTTAAAATTTCCTCATCTGAAACATCTAAATATTAACTTTTTTTTTTGGATAAATAGAAAAAAACAAGGTAATAAATTTCGTTAAGCGATATCGCTTATGTTTCTAACTTATTAAAAACACCATCCATTTTTGAGGGGAAGTTGTTGGATGAACTACATTAAAAGAATGTTCCTTGGTATCAAAAAAAAAAGCGGTGATCCTAGTAACACTTCCCTAATATTTACATATTTAAATATAGACCAGTAAGAATAGGACATTTACGATTGGTGGCTGTCAAATTAATAGACAAAGAGATGTTCATTACATAATACCCCAGATGTGTTCTCACTTTAATCATCAGTGTTTAACAACTTTTCTGCAAAAAAAGATAAAGAGAAGAAATGAAAGAGAAGTCAGATTACAAACAACAAACAGATAAGCAAAAAGGTATTCATTACAGATTGACAAGCCACCAGACGCGTGTTTTTTCTTTCTAGCAAGTCAAATACTTGTTTAAAAATGGGGTTTGTAAAATAATATTTTACACACCTTTCCGAGACTGTGGTTTGTTCCACTTAGGTGAAACAAAACCTAATTTACAAAACTTTTTTTTTCTTTTAAACACACAATGAAAGAGGTGTGAGGTGTCAGGGTTGGTGTGTGTAAGTGGGAGGTAGTAGGGTCTGGCAAGCCAGAGAACTTGGGGGAGCGGGAAAAGATTTGTTTATCAAAAGATTTAACACAGATTTAAATAACTCAGAACTGTGTTTTTACACAAATAACAAACCAACACTTAAAGGGGTGGAACATTATAACAATGCTTAAACTACTTATTGTTTTATATAGATACATATTTAAAAACCCTAATTTACTACTAAAATATATGATTAGGTTTGAAATTCTGGGTAGGAAAAAAGAGGGTGTGTGGAGGTGGAGGGTTCCAGAGGAGGGACTATGTATACAATGTCCAGATTACCAACCCCATGACTGGATGTCCCGCCCACCCAGATCTATAGCCCATAACTGGATGTCATGCCCATGTCATAAATCAATCCAATTTTGACACATAGTGCATAATACTTACTACTACCAAGGTTCCTAAACCAAAGTCTTCTGTGTTTGGAAAATGTGAACCCAGTGCCTTGATAGACATCAAAGTCCAGCACAATACCAAGTTCTTTATTCCCACTGAGTTGGGCTACAGTTTCAACAGTTAAAAATTCCCCACGATACAATTCAATTTGAAACATGTTTAATCTAGGAAATGTGTATATTTGTATAATGTGGCAATGATGAGGAACAGACTCGGGTAGCTATTTTAGCAGATGAAAATAGTTTATTGAACCACAAAGTAACACTCTGCATCTCTCCACCTTTCTTCTCCCAAACGTGGCCCGTGCTCCCCTCATATCCCCATGGTGCAAGGCATGCTAGGGAAAATCTGTGGGAACTATTACTATTGGAGGGGCAAACTGTATCCCCCGTACTAACTGGCACCCCCGGATAAGCCACCACATGGCGTCTTAACTAAGTGGACAACCCAGTTTTTCTCCACAAAGGTTCCTGAAGACCCCTTTGGAGTCAGCCATCCTGGTGACCACACATTCCCTAAATACCCTATGTGGCAACACTCTCTGCAAAGTGGAACCCCAAAACTTAAACCCGTGCTCAACACACATAGTCACAGGCCAAGCATATAGACTTGGTACCCCACCACCATTTGTCGACCCCCCACCTACATTTACATTTACATTGTCATTTAGCAGACGCTTTTATCCAAAGCGACTTACAAATGAGAACACCACAAGTCAGAAGCCATGAAGAAAACCAACTATACTGTAAATTCATCAAACCTGATTGTTATTCGATGCTGCGGCCACCCCCCCCCCCTTTTTTTTTTCTCAACAGGTATTTGTTAAAGAGATGCGTCTTCAGTACTTTTTTAAAACTGTTTAGTGATTCTGCCTTACGGACAGAGTTGGGAAGAACATTCCACCATTTTGCAGTGGTGAACGCCACGGAGTGCGAATTAGCTCCTCGGTAAGGTGGAATCGCCAGGCGGCGATCATCGCTGGAGCAAAGTAAAAGAGTCGGAGTGTATTTTGAAAAAAAGGAGTGAAGGTAGGAGGGGGAAGATCCGGAAATGGTTCTGTATGCTAGAGTCAGTGACTTGTACTAAATGCGAGCAGCTACAGGGAGCCAATGGAGGGAAGTGAGTAATGGAGTGACATGAGTTCGCTTGGGCTGGTTAAACACAAGTCGGGCTGCAGAGTTTTGAATTAGTTGAAGAGGTCGGATTGTGAAAGCTGGGATACCGGCAAGTAGCGATATCACTTATAATACATATATATTATATTACAATAATCGAGCCGGGATAGGACTAGGGCTTGAGCAAGCAGTTGGGTAGCATGTTCAAAAAGGGTCTGATCTTCCTTATGTTGTGAAGGAGGAATCTACAGGAACGGGCAGTTTTGATAACATGATCAGAGAGTTTAAGGTGGGAGTCTATTGTGAAACCAAGGTTTCGGACCGAATCGGTTGGGGAGATTGTGGAGCCATCAATTTGGAAGGACAGGTCGTGATGAATTGAGGGTTTAGCTGGGATAATGAGAAGCTCTGTTTTTTCTAAGTTTAATTTGAGATGACGGGCCTTCATCCAAACAGATATGTCGGTGAGGCAGGCAGATACCCGATTTGAGATGGTGGTGTCGTCAGGGGCAAAAGACAGATGAAGCTGAGTGTCATCAGCATAGCAGTGGTAGGAGAAACCATGCGCCTGGATGACTGTGCTCAGTGATGTCATGTATAGTAAGAAGAGGAGAGCACCAAGTACAGAGCCCTGAGGCACACCAGTGCGTACTTGGTGAGAGTTAGAGATCTCCCCATTCCATGACACTTTGAAGGTCCTTCCTGTGAGATAGGATCAAAACCATTTAAGTGTCGTATCAGAAAAGCCTGATTCAGATAGAGTGGACAGTAGAATCTGATGATTTACTGTATCAAAAGCTGCAGAAAGGTCTAACAAAATGAGGACAGAGGATTGAGATTTGGCTTTGGCAGTTTTAAGTGAGTCAATCACAGAGAGCAATGCTGTCTCCGTGGAGTGACCACATCTAAAACCGGACTGATTGGGATCAAGGAGATAGTTCTGATTAAGAAATTTGGAGACCTGTGTGGATACCATCCGTTCAAGTGTTTTAGACAGGAAAGTGTCAGAAATTTTAAATTTCTTATACATATTGAGAGTCCCAATATGGCTGAAAGACTAACAAAGGACCTCTGATTTTGCCGCCACTGGAAAAATACTGGGCTAGGATTGGCTGATTTAAAACCTAGGGGGGTAATTTGTGATTGGCTTAGGCAGGTAAGGGGCGGGAACTAGACATAACAGATATATACGCAGGTAAACACTGTGGGGGCGCACTTTCACTCAGAACAGGAGGCAGACAGCATCAGAACGCTGAGGATGGCAGACCCGCTGGCCAGCATTAGTTACTGACGGTGTCCCTGAAGTATTCTTTGTCCTTAATAAATGAGTTGAGGCAAACATTTTTGCATCAGCTCGTTCTTTCTGCCTTTTTCAAAATCAAAAGATCCTAACAGATGGTAGCAGAGGATGGTTTTGAAAATAGGCAAAAGAACAATAAAATTTCGGTACTGGACCTGGACTCATTACAGGTGCGCCGAAGGTAAGCAGATTTACTGCATAGTTTAGCTGCATTCAATATTTAGTGTAATAAGTGTTAATGCCGGAGTCCGTAAGTGTTATAAATTTTTACAGTAATCAGTAGAATTCTTCATGGACACTGGAAGGTAGATTTATTTGGTACCATTCCTGAAATTAGTACCGCAGTTTACGCTCGAGTGTAAAACCGTAGTTTTTGAGTTATATTTAAGAGGAACGCGCAAAAGTGGTGCGAAGTTGGAGAAAGGTCCCACGGCCTACATTTGGGTTAGAAGCATTTTTTATGGATAGAACTGGGTTCTAGGCGCTTTTTAGGCTTAACTGGGTTCGTGAAACAGGGTTTCAGACCAGTAATTAGGTAATAAGGAATCAGAGTATTTTTCAACGGGGTAGGCGACGGATTTCGTATCCAATGGTTGGAAAAAATAGCTGATTATTGACTCAGAACTATCGTGAGAGGCCTAGGGTATTGTCGTGCCTGAATAGCAGGTTAAATTTCCAAATTGAGGCTAAATTCTAAATTTCTCCGGTGCGAATATCAGGGAAATCTTGTATGTATGTTTGTATGTGTGTTTGTCTTGTCTTGTGTGGAGCAGCAACTTATGTGTACACGATGGTGGTTGAAATAAGCTCAAAAGGTAAAGTTCTGTTTTATGCTTCATGTTTTATTTGAGAAAAGGGGGGGGAGGTTCATTTTGTAATTAAGTAATTTAGCTGGTAATTAAGTGTTCAGCTTGATAAGTAATATTTGTGTTCTGCTTGTGTGTTATACAACCTAAATTAACTTAATTAAAATGGCTGACTTAACTTCAGGACAACTAGCGCACACCTAGCCAAAGGCTAAAATTTTAGCAGCATGTTAGAGTTGAGTTGGAACAAAGGATTTAAAATGGCCGCCCCAACCTCACGTATAGCTCCTCCTTCATAGCATATGATCAATGCAATGCTTGCAGCCCTTCACCCACCTTAAGGTACCTGTGTTGTCATTACAGGGTACACCAGTAGATGGCGCCATAGATCACTGGACCATATCCCAATAGACAGCCTGTGCCCAATCAATAAGGTTTTAATAAAATGCCTCCAGCTCACCTTCCAAATTAGTCATGTGTCCTCCACAGGTCAAGAAATTATCCCAGCACCAATTGTTACCTGTGGTGCAGGTGTTGAACATTTTGATTTTCTAATTAACACTGGGCCACTGCTTCAGGAAATACAGTAGAATACTTAGTATAACAAGGGAATATTTAATACAAATACACTCACTACCATGGGATGCTCGTAATCTATTCATACTCAACATTATACTACGCCACTGGTTCTGTAATTTGGAAATCTGCAATTAATCCACTCCTTTCTGTATTCTCCAAATTGTCCAACTAATTTCTTAGGTTGTGATGTTTTAACTACAAGAACTCAAAGCTCATTGTCATATGCACATATAGAAATGTTTTTCCCGGCGCAATGTAATTCTTACTTTGTCGTCCGCCCTGTATAAGTAGGTAAAGAATTTAATATTGTTGTTGCTGCCTGGCCGCTCAAGGAGGATGAGTCCCCCACTGAGTCTTGGTCCTCCCAAGGTTTCTTCCTTGAATAACAACATAAAAGGGAGTTTTTTCTTGCCACTGTCGCTTCGGCTTGCTCTTTGGGGGTTTAAAGGCTTTTCATTCTGTAAAGCTGCTTTGTGACAATGTACTGTTGTAAAAAGCGCTATATAAATAAATAACTTGAACTTGAACTTGAACTTGTAAATATAATAATGAAAATATAAATACAAAAAACAAAAGAGTTCCTTTATCTGCTAGGTTTGCAACTAAACAACTAAACTAACAACTAAAACCAAATAGTGAGACTTGAATTATTATAAAAATTAAGTGCTTTTAGTTTAAGTGAATTTTCAGCTAATGAGGAAATTTGTTTTTATATATAAATGACCCACAACTTATCCCTGGATTTCACCCCACTAGCTGCCCCATTTAATAATTATTATTCTAGATCCCCCATTTTCTTTTTACTGTCTGCCACACACACATGTTGGTGATGGTACAGGTGTTTAACAGTTATTTGTTAATACAGCAGTGCCTGGGCCAAATCTTACTTCCGGTTACCATCAACTTTCCTTCTAAAAGGTTTTGCATATGGGTCTGATTTCATATCTTGTACCAGTAATCGAACATCAGAAAATACCACCTCTAAGATAACGACTGTTTTATTGCCAATTATATCCAATTACTCTACAGCTCTGCAAAATAGATGTGTTTTAATAGGACTGAAGTTCCACAATTCATCTAGTTTCTAAAATAAATGATTATTTGTAGCAGCACATCTTTGTGATTCAAAATTGCTGTTTCTTTTCCATAATACATTAAAAGCCTTTGTATTGCGCTTATTTAAATTTCAAAATGAAGTCATGCCATGTTCTTAATTTCTCACACAGGTGCTTGAGTGGTTCAGCAATCTGATTCGCCATCACAACACACTGGACACAATTTTACATTGAGCGTTGGGTTTATAGGGTTTGGAGTGACACCCCTCCTCCACACACTTAATACTTTGTGCTATGTTTGTCAGAGAAAGTGCATGCCAGCATTAACTATTTAAACAGAAATGAGGGTTAGTTTTCATTGTTTTTATGTATTTTAATGTTGGGATCCCAGATAATATATTAAGCCTATATTACTGCTGATTCAGACAAATGTGACGACATTTGTACACTGGATCAGATATTATGGTAAGTGATATAGAATGGTCATTAAAGTATATAATTATATGAATCCTCAGCTCTAATATAGAGCCATGTGATTGATACTCATGCTACGACCCCACATGGCAATATATTTGGTTGCTAGAACCTAGAGTTGAGTAGTATATTTGGGATAGAGGAGTTTATCAGAAGGACACAGTTGAAAGTTACCATTGATATGGTTTTCAGTCCGCCTGAGAAGGTAGAAGCTTGACTAATAAATTTGATTAATTAAGGTACTGCAAGTGTGGACTTAAACTCCATGTTGGATGGGGTGAAGTTGTTGAAAGCAATTAGTTAACATATTACAGCAACTTGGTCATAAAATACATGTACACTGGACAGTAGGGGGAAAATGGTCAATAGCATTCAATTACTATACAGATTGGGCAAAGGGTTTACCAGCCATGAAGCCATAAAAAGGCGATAATGACTAAATTGCCACCATTTACTGAAGGGTGTCAAGTGTGGGTGTTGAAAGTTGAATAGTACATAGCAGGTAAGATGCTGTGTTTGGGTGAAGTAGGGGAAATAGCTAGATTAGAAGGTAAAAGGAAGTGAATCTTGATTGAAATAGTGGAAGAGGTTTGAAAGGAAGGACAGAAAATACCATTTTCAAGCATAAAAGAGGATTTATGGGATATTCTTAAGGATATACCCCATAACTTATAGGTTAACATCCTTGCCAGCTCTTAAAAGAGCAGATATGAGTTGATATAGACATGGTGAAACCTTTAGAAAGTATGGTGACTTGTGGCTGGAAGCAACAGAAATGTAATGGAGATAGCAGGTAGGGAACGCATGTGAAGGGCAGTTAGATGATGTGGTGGAAATTCATATTTTGCCACATAAACAATTGCAGTAATACACCATTGTCTTTGCAAATACCCAATTAGCATTGAAACATGGTTATGGATGAGGTAAACACAATTACTATGATGACTGCATATAAAAACTTAGAAATATATATAAAAAGTCTTTTCATATTTTGCACTGTAACTGTAACCTCACTTGGTGACCAGTTTCGTGACAATGATACATACATTTCAGCTATTGGCACCTTTGCTAGTATTATTGTATTTGATGCAGTTTTTATGGCAGAACATTTGGTACTTGATTGTCTTCTGTAGTCCTTAATGAGGTTTAAAATTGCAGAATAATGTGTTGTGATTCCCTGAGGTCCATGGACTTATCCTCACCTACAGGTTTACAGTCTGATGTAACAGGTGGCTGAATTTAGTGCTTTATGTCAAGCTTGTTATTTCACCATAAAATTTGCAAATTCAGAATTGTTATGGAAATTATTTAGAAAAAGCTTCTCTGGGTTCCACTAATTGTTATTTGGTTGGAAATAATTTGATTGGGTTGATTTTCACGTTTTGATCTTTGCTTTGCCCTTTTAACCAAAGGAGCCACTAATACTGGTGCTGACCATAGGTCTGATTACATAATAAGTCATNGTGCTTTATGTCAAGCTTGTTATTTCACCATAAAATTTGCAAATTCAGAATTGTTATGGAAATTATTTAGAAAAAGCTTCTCTGGGTTCCACTAATTGTTATTTGGTTGGAAATAATTTGATTGGGTTGATTTTCACGTTTTGATCTTTGCTTTGCCCTTTTAACCAAAGGAGCCACTAATACTGGTGCTGACCATAGGTCTGATTACATAATAAGTCATGTAGCATACAGTAAAGATAATGATATAAAATAATAGACTAATTGCTTACTTAAATAGTAAATAGAAGAATAAATTAGTTGGTTTTCAATCTGCCCCATATAGAGTGTGTGCGTATGGGTGAGTGAGTGTGTGCCCAGCGATAGATTGGCGCTCTGTTCTGGGTGGATCTGCCCAGCGCCTGAAACTATCTCCCTGTGATGGACATGGAGAACCCTCATGCAACTTTAGTAGAGAATTAAGTAGAAGGTAATGAGAGGAGAGTCTCAAATGAATAAAAAGACTTATTAAACACAGGACTGGAAAAAACATCATATTATAGGGTAATTCTTGCTATAACAATATTCTTGGCGATATGACAAAACACTTATTTTACGCATAAACATACTCCTGTTTATCCTCTGCACTCACCAGTGGGACACGCTAAACACTTTGAGAAATGCTGTCTCTCTCTCTCTCTCTCTCTCTCTCACACACACACACACACACACTAGTTTCTTCTCTTCGAGACACTGTGCTACTTTATGACATACTGCCTTGTCATCCTAAATGACTCGGGTAATGAAGATATACCATACATAACTGCATGATGTCATAGGTCTAACAAGTGGGAATATCACTTACAATGTTTGTGTTGTGAACGATATGATAATGGCACATCCTTATTGGTCAGTATACAGCCAAAATCCACTGTGGTTAGAAATTCTGATTTATTAATTATTATTAATTTATTATTATTAATTTATTTATGTAGTTGGGTTACTGGCAAGGAGAATTTTGCAGATGTCAGATTCTGTGACAGGGGAGAAGGAGGAGAGGGTTGGATGGCTGGATGTGTGAGATGTAGTGTTGTGGAGATGGTGAGTATGAAAGAGTTTGCTGATGCCCTCTATCTTTTATGTAAAAAAAGTTGCAAAGACATCAGCTGACAGAGAAGTGTTAGGAGGGGGAGAGGTAAGTAAGTAGTGAGTTTAAGGTACTGAATAAGGTGCGGGCATCTGAGATGCATGTTACCTTGGACTGGAAGAACAAGGATTTAGCAGCAGTTACATCCTTCGAGAAAGTGGCAATTGAGGACTGGTATGTTTCTAAATCTGAAGACAGACCCGACTTATGCCATTTTCTTTTGGCGGAACGAAGAGAAGTACGTTGCTTCTGAAGCGTCTCTGTGAGCTAGGGACTGGACTGAGAATTGTGTGTTTTCCTGGTGGATTTTGGACAGACCTGGTCAAGACATGAAGCTAAGGTGGAGCAGAATGTGCTTGATGCAGTGTTGGTGTCAAGGGTTAAGAAGTTACCGATGCTAGGAAGGGCATCTGTAACCAAGTCGGCAAAGAGTGTATTAGAGAGAGCGCTAAGATTGTGACGTACCTGAGATGTTTTACTGATGAACACGGGAGTAGGTGGAAGAGAGACAGAGAACTGTATGAAGAAGTGGTCTGATTCATGAAGTGGAGTGATGTGTATGTCTAAAGAAAGACATGAGGGTGTCATGATGAGGTCGAGCTGGTTGCCAGCCCGGTGGGTAGCTGAGGTGCGAAGCAGATGGAGGTCCAGGCTGAAAATGAGATCAAGAAACTCAGTGGCGTACAGTCGGTCTAAGTGAATGTTGAAATCGCCGAGGACAACAAGAGGACAACCATCATCTGGGAGAGATGAGACATCGAACATCCTCGACGAAGTTATCTAGTTGACCTGGGGGGGCGATAGATGACAAGAAAATGACATTTAACCGGTTCAGTGATGTCAGTGCATGGAATTCGAATGAGACGGTGTTTGATAAAAGTGTAAGAGGAGAGAATTTCCATTTGCGGGTGATAAGCAAACCTGTCCCACCTCCTCTTTTGCCGATACGAGGAGAGTGAGAGAAGTGGAAATTCGTTAAAAGGGCAGCTGGTGTCGCGGAATTCTCGGGACGAATCCACGTCTCAGTGAGGGCTAAAACCTGAAGACCAGCATGAGCGGCAAAAGCAGGAATGAAATCAGATTTCTTGGTGGCAGACTGACAATTCCATAGACCTGCAGTGAAGATGAAGGGTTCGCTAGTATTCACCTGCTGCAGAGTTCGCAGGTGTGCAAGAGTGCGCCTTCTCCTCTGAGAAAAGAAGCATCTGTGTGAGGAGGAAATGACAGGCATGAACTGAAAACACATGCTGAAGAGAAAGGTGTGAATGGATAAGAAAATGCAATGACTACTTAGAGACTACTTAGTTGCCTTGTCGTTGTCCTTGCTCAGACTTGCGCAGGTAGACTCGCAGGTCTTTACACGAATAGGTCTTCACGCGAGAGCCGGAACACGAGAGACTGTCGCTTTCGCTGTCACGTCAGCGTATCTACGTTTCTTAAATAGCGTAGATTAAACTAGGTCACGCCCCCTCCGGAACAATCAGACTTTGGACACAAGGTGCAAATAGCCAGTAGACTGAAACTAGAACTGAAACCAGTTATTCTATATACAGTTATATCCTAACTGACCGACACTAGTTTTAATATCTAACAACAAGAACGCCCAAAACAGACTATTCAATTTAAGAACGATTAGGATAAAATATTACCGTGATTCTAGGGGTGACAACGCGCAGATCTACGATGTACAACAGGTTATTCAAAGCTACAGCAGTTACTTCCTACACAAACGCCTGACTTGTTCAGAATTTTTTATGATAAGTGCCGACTTTTAAATGTTACCACCGGGACACGCCCCCTCCGGAACAATCAGACGTTGAACACAAGGTGCAAATAGCTTGTAGACCGAAACTAGAACTGAAACCAGTTATTCTATATAGTTATATCCTGACCGACACTAGTTTTAATATCTAACAACAAGAACGGCCAAAACAGACTATTCAATTTAAGAACGATTAGGATAAAATATTACCATGATTCTAGGGGTGACGACGCGCAGATCTACGATGTACAACAGGTTATTCAAAGCTACAGCAGTTACTTCCTACACAAACGCCTGACTTGTTCTGAATTTAAACTCAGACCTAAACTCTTATCTCGGCCTGCTGTCTCCACCTTTCACCTGGGCCAAAACCTCACCAAGTCTATGGTCACTCGCAACCATGCCTTTGCCAAATGCTTTTTCACACGCTCAGTGTCCATGAAAACATCCACCAAATGCTTTTTCACCACACACTTGGTATCCATAAAACCACAATACGTGACAGGCAACTCTGCTCCTCACCCATGTCAGTGCTGCATTCCTTGCACAAAGCTCAAAGTGGCTCCGCGTCTTTGTCCTCCATCGCGTCCATAAGCTTCTCAGTCACCCTCAACATTGTAGCTTGAGAGTCTCGACTGCCGTAATGATGTCATCTTATGCTTCTTCGACTTCTGTCTTTCCCCACAGGGTTCTCACTCAAGAAAATGTATTTTTAAGCCAGCCGCCTCCATTGCCCCCGGTTCTGAAACCAGTGTGTGGCAATGATGAGAAATAAACCACGAGTCAGGTGACTGTTTTAGCAGATATGAACATTTATTGAACCACAAAGTCACAAACACATTTTTCACTTTTTTTGAATACAGCCCGCGCTCCCCATATATCCCCATGCCTTACGGCATGCTGGGAAAACCCGCGGAAACCATCCTATTGGTTGGGTAACCTGCCAAACTGTATCCAACATACGAAATGGCACCCCCATAAGCCACCACGTGGCGTCTAAACTAAATGGACAACCCCGTGTGGCCACAATAATATTATTTATTAAATATATTTTATAAATTTAAAAAGCACAGCCAGATATTAATAAAACATTGATATGATATATTTTATGTCAGTCTCAGGAGATGATTCAGGTATGAATTACTGTGTTCTAACATGTCTGCAGCATTGTTCTGATTCATGCCATCTCAGGTCTGATAGTCCACCGTGCACCACCTTAAGAAACACTTACAGACACATTACAGAATTTTGTGTTCAGGTTTTTGTGAGCATTGCCAGTGTTTGAGAAAGCAGTAATCTTTTTGTGGAAAACTTTTAATAGAAAACATTTAAATATTAATTAAAAAAACATTTAATATTAATAATATTAATAAATAATGATAAAGTACAATTCCAAATTTTTTATGTGTAACATCTCACTTTTTTCTTTCTCTTCTGAAGTATAAAGGTAGACAAAAATAAAGTAGAGGAGGCATGTTTATATCAGTGCAGGGGGAAATTGTGGCTTCTGCTTGCAGAAACTACAAAGTGGATCCTGTGGTAACACCCAGTGAGTCATATCCACTGGACTGATCACGGTTCTGCGCACTAAGTTCAACAGTTTATTTAGCTTGATTTGGTTTATCAATAAACGTCCTTTCAGCCGTTGGAAAAAGCCGTTGCATCAATTGCTGTGACAGTAAGGAAGAAGAATAGATGACTTAGTCATTGCAATCTGGACTCCATCACTCCATGGCCTTATTTTGGAGATA
>JAFMOD010000515.1:125050-151933 GCA_019802435.1 Corydoras maculifer
TTTAGTTATGCTGCTCTAGTTAGTGATGCCGGAGTCACATGCTGCACTGTGTCAATAAATTAGTTATTAATTAAATTCCGTGCCTTATTAGCTCTAACTGCCTTCCATGTCTGTTTCTTTTGAGGTGTGACCGGCTTCCTGGAGATCTTCATCCATGGCTCTGCCGACAAACACTGATGGAACCTGAATATTAATTGGACTGGCGGTCCTGCAGGACGCCACCTAATGGACTCACATATAGTTTTCTAGTTTTTAGTTTTTCCATTTGTCAAATTTAGTTTTTAGTTTTTCCATTTGTTAAATGTCTCTCGCTGTCCTACATTGTTGTTGCTGCCTGGCCGCTCAAGGAGGATGAGTCCCCCACTGAGTCTTGGTCCTACCAAGGTTTCTTCCTTGAATAACAACATAAAAGGGAGTTTTTTTTTGCCACTGTCGCTTCGGCTTGCTCTTTGGGGGTTTAAAGGCTTTTCATTCTGTAAAGCTGCTTTGTGACAATGTACTGTTGTAAAAAGCGCTATATAAATAAATAACTTGAACTTGAACTTGAACTTAAGCCACTGTGCCACCCCATATAAAAATTGTGTTTTTTAAAATGATTTGAAATGACCAACCTGAGGCTACGGGTACAACTAGATTAAATAAAGAAAAACTGAAATCATAATCCAGGTTCAAATCCCAATCTGAGTGCAGTTTCCACATTCTCCCTATGTCCACGTCGGCCCCGGCTTCTCCGGTTACCTCCAACAGTCCAAAATCATAGATTCAAGGTAAATTGAATGCTCTAAGCTCCATACAGATTGGGATTCAAATCTGGAATCCTCAGCAGTGAGAGGCAAATGTGCGGACAGCATGTAAAAAATAAATCGGATCGGATTACGTGGTTGTCGACATCTTTTTTTTCAATGGTTAATGCCCTATTTATAGCTCCATCATGGGACCCCCCCAAAAAAGTAACGGAACTCATCAAAGAAAAAGAGCAGAAACCCAATCAAGTTCCACCACAAATTCCATTGTGGTGATAAAAGAAGCGACAAAGAGGGTTAATGTAGTGAAAGGCCTTAATGCTCTTACAAAACAGAGACTGAAGATGTCAAAAAGTTATGATTAATTTGATTCAAAAACAGTTTAAATATGAATGCCACTTTGTTTAACGGTCATTAACAGAAAAATGAACAACAAAAAGAATATAAAAAACTATATTTAGAATTTATTTGTTTTGTTTTAAGTATTAAAAACAACATCCATTTTCTATAAAATGTGTTTTATGTATTTTAGAGTCTTTTTTTTTTTTACGTTCATTTCAACGGAAATAGGAGTTTTCATCGATTTCAGATTTCATCGATTGTTTGCAGACAGCTTAGCAAGGAAAACGGCTAATTTTAAAAAATTTCATTTTTAAAAAATGAAAAATAGTATCTAATAGCTAAGCTGATTTCATACTGGTCTGTTATCTTATGTATCAGACATCGCAGCGTTCTTGTTGCTATAGTAACCACCATTTGTTGGTTAAAAATGGTATTTAAGCCTTCAAATGTGGATTTTCGTTCATTGTGGAAAAGTAATTGCTCTTAAATTCATTTGTTTTTAAATTTGGTTTTGAATATGGTTTGTATTCTATAAAACTGGGTCGTGTCTTAATGACCATGAAAATATGTGAGTCCTGGGCTGAGACAAGTTGAAAACCCTTGATATAACCTAGAGAGGTGCATTTCCTGAAGAAAATGCAAATGTGATTGCAGTATGGCCGATACGGTGCATACATTTTTCAAAGCAATATGATAAATAGGGTTTAAAAAAGGGCATTACACTTTAGCTAATTTAGTTTTTGTTGTTCGGAAATTGGCTCGAAAGTTACAGGGGTGCAAAAGTCACCGTAATGGCAAGTAACTGGAAATTTTGGCTCAGAAAATTGGGATTATCTTGGGAGCAGTTTGACCAATTCCTTAGCTGTAGACAAGTACTCATCTCACTAATGAGCTGGACGCATCCTCAAAAAGTGAATGAGAAAAAGGAAGACAATAACAATGGAATTATAAAAAACAGATACCAATAGTGTTTTGGCATTTATGGCAATCACACTAATAAACAATATTAATTCCAATGAGCTGCATTTTACTTGAAAATACCCCAAAACTCTGTTCAAGACATATATAAAGATCAGATAAGTATAATAAGTTGTAATAAGTTGTATAATAAGGATGTAAACATGATGCTTCAGGTGTTTGTACCTGAACGAGACTCACGATTCTAACCTCCATCCTATCGCGATCATTCATCGCTTCTCTAAAGGCATCCCGGAGAATCTGCTGCTGCTGCAGTTTACAAACACAGGAAATGGGATGAACAGACATAAATGCTTCAGCAACATCAGAATAAACTAATTTTATATAGTGAGGAAAATAAGTATTTGAACACCCTGCGACTTTGCAAAAAAATAAATAAATCAGAATTCGTGTTTTTTTTTTTTTATAATTTGTTTGTGTGTTACTGCTGCAAATAAGTATTTTAAGTATTTTGAAATATTGAAGCATGTGTATTCTTCCATTTTCTAATAATTGCTCCAACAGTTGATCTTTTTTCAACAAGCTGCTTGGCAATTGCCCTGTAGCCCTTTCCAGCCTTGTGGAGTTTAACTATTTTGTCTCTGGTGTCTTTGGATAGCTCTTTGGTCTTAGCCATGTTAGTAGTTCATCACACAATCTGTACATGGCTATCCTACACTGTTGATGCTGCTCAGCCGCTCAAGGAGGATGAGTCCCCCAACTGAGTCTTGGTCCTCCCAAAGTTTTCCCTTAAAATAACAACATAACAGGGTTTTTTTTCTTGCCACTGTCGCTTCTGGTTGCTCTTTGGGGGTTTAAAGACTTATAAAACTGTAAAGCTACTTTGTGACAATGTACTATTGTAAAAAGCACTATATATAAATAAATTCCTTGAACATAGTTGGAGTCTTACTGATTGTGTGGGGTTGACAGGTGTCTTTATACAGCTAACAACCTCATATGGGTGCTTTTAATATAGAGGAGTGGAGGTGGAGTCTTTAGAGGATGACTAACAGGTCTTTAAGGAAAAAAAAAATTGTGATTTCCAGATTTTTTTTTTAGATTATGTCTCTCACAGGGGACATGCACCTAAGATGAAAATTTCAGACCCCTCCATGATTTCTAAGTGGGATACCTTGCAATGTCACAGGGTGTTTAAATACTTATTTTTCTCACTGTATGTACTAAACGTTACTATCATCTCATAAGTTTTTTTATAAAATGCTTTATAATGATACATACACACATACACACACCTATGATCCAATCACTGTAATGTTAATACACTTTGCTAAAGAGTAGCAAATACCCAGGGAGAAAAACATATGAAAATTTATTAGCCTCTGCTTAATCCTCTACTAGGGTTGCAGGTGGGTGGGAGGGGTTTCCATGCCCATCCAGGGGAGTTCGTTTTGGGCGCTGGGCAGATACACCCAGGACAAGACTCCAATCTATCGCTGGGCATACTCACTCACATAGCCACACACTACATATGGGGCAATGTAAAGCATTCATTTCACCTTTCAATCCATTTTAACGTGAGGAGAACATGGAAACTCCACCCATATTAGTATTCGAACCTGGATCCCCAGCATTGAGAAGCAAACATGCTACCCACTAAGCCACCGTGCCACCCTATACGAAAATTGTGTTTTTGAAACATTTTGAAATGATCAACCTAGATTAACCGGTTTTCCTCCAACAGTCCAAAAACATGGAGTCAAGGTTAACTGAATGTTTTAAATTGCCCCATATAGTGTGTCTGTGTGAGTGAGTGTGCCCTGTGATGGATTGGCACCCTGTTTTGGGTATATCTGCCCAGTACTTGAAACACCTCTCCACCAGTGGTGTTTGTGCTCCTTTATTGTTTTGTGCTCAATACAGAATGAAATAATGATGTTAGTGCTGGTGTTCGTACCATGGTCAGGTTTATGATTGTGTCCTGCGATTTTTGTACCAGCTGGGCTTGATTTTGGGCAATTTCCAGATTCATCACTTTCTGACAACAAAGATACACTTTATCACATGGTGAAACAGATATAGTGCAAGAAATGAGCGAATGAAAACAAAATTTACGGTGAATTCAAATCCCACAGTGTACAAAGCGATTAAAACTAAATGCATTTCCACATTAAGGTTTAATGCTGATTAATGGAACTCCATGATACACATGATGATGTCAGAATTCTTACCTTTAACAGATCATGGTTCTGAAATTTTGTTTTTCTCAATATGTTCTCTGTTTTCGCTGTAATGTTCTTAAGCATTCTCTTATCCTGCAGTTGACAGATGAAAAATAAACGGGATTGGAACTAAATGGAAATTATGGAAATAAATAACCAACATTAACTCCAATGAGCTGCATTTTTTGTAAAAACAACCCAAACCCTGTTGAAAACATATATGAAGATCAGATAAGTATTAAAAGGTATGAGGTAAACATGATGCTGCAGGAGTTTATACCTGAACGAGACTCACGATTCTAACCTCCATCCGATCGCATTTATTCCTCGTATCTCCAAAGGCGTCCTGGAGAAGCTGATGCTGCTGCAGTTTACAAACACAGAAAATGGGGTGAACAGACATAACTGGTTCTGCAACAGAAGAATAAACTAATCGTATGTACTGAACCTTAATTAAACACAAGGTAGCTTAGTGGTTAGCACATTCGCCTCTCAGGTCTAGGGAGTCCCGGTTCGAATCCCAATCTGGGTGTTCTTCCTGTGTCTGCGTGGGTTTCCTCCTGGTTCTCCGGTTTCCTCCCACAGTCCAAAAACATGGATCAAGGTCAATTGATTTCTCCAAATTATTGTGTTTGTGTATGTGTCTGTGTGAGTGTGTGCCCAGCGATAGATTGCCGCCCTGTCCTGGGTGTATCTGCCCAGCGCCTGAAACGTTTTCCCCTGGATGGGTATGGGGAACTGTAGAAATAATGAAACTTGTGTTTTATTGAATGAATATGGTTTGCACTATGTCATGTTTGGTATGCATATGATCATCTTCTAAAGGTGCTTATTTATTTACAAAGTATACATTGCTAGGTTGTGATATGGTAGATTTATAGAACATAACATATTTCTGGAATACTGTAGCCTAACAGATGGTCTGCAGGAGAAACTCCTTTGTATTTCAAATGACAATCAGCATGAAGCATCACATCTATGGCATCTCACAAACAATGTAGCTCACTACACATCAGTCTCAGCCAATACCATTTGTCCCCAAAACCAGTTTTAAGCTGGTTTCCACATCCTGATGGCTTGGTCCCCTTAGTATATTAATTGAATGAAGAATCCTGGCTCCTAGCCTTATTAACATCAAAAGGATCAAAGGTTCATGTGGATATAAAAGGATGTAACAGGCAAACTCTCGCTCTCTGCTCTTGGGCTCATCATTTGGTCTCCTGGTCTAGCTCGGGCCAGTGCTGCAGCTGGGCCCTGCTCTGCTTGGTTGGACTGGTCAGGCTCTGCTTAGCCAAGGCCTGCCTCGCTTTGCTCGGCCCAGCAGGCTCTTGGTTCCGGTATCTTTCCAGCGTTCGCGTAACACGTGAGTTTGTACCTAAAGGTTGCGTTCATTTACTATTAATGTAACTTTTATTATAATGTGTTCAGTGATTTTAGTAATCTTTGTGTTCTGAATTAATCTTTTGTAATAAATACTGTTACTTACTTTTAACCAAAGTCTCCAGTTAATCTTTTAATGCTGGAGTTTAAGGGCTAATTTATTTCACATTAAATGGTGTATATTGAGCAGCTATAAGATTGACCTCTAAGGGATATTTAGATATATCGACATGTCAATATAGCCTCTGTCCATGTATTATAAAAGCCTCTGACAGAATTAAGATTTCTGCATGCTTACAGAATACCTGAGTCAGATATAGCTTAAACCATCAAGATAAATTTAACCCAGAGCAGAGAGCAGAGAGCAGTGCAGAGAAGCACTTCTGTAACTAAAGTTACAGTTTAATACAAATATCTTTGGAGTCAGATATTTTACACAATAGAACACACATTAAACCTTCGACCGTCTTTCATTCTCCGTAAATGGTAATGGGACGCGGAGGACTTTATTAATACCCAAAAAATCCTACAGAACCCCCCTGCAACCCTAGTAAAGTGGAAGATAATGGATGGATGGATAAACCTATAGCAGATCATGATCCTCACAGTAGTTCTACAATACTACTGCACTTTATAAAAAAGGACAGAACAAACTGTATCTGCTGAGAAGATTAAAGAGCAAGGCCTAGTGGGGGACTCATCCTCCTTGAGCGGCCGGGCAGCATCAACAGTTAGGACAGCCATGTACAGACAGTGTGGTGATCAGGTGTCCGTATTTAACAACTGGAAAAACTCTAACAATTGGAAAACTATATAAGTACATTGAGGGCATCCTGCAGGATTGCCAGTCCAATAGAAAAATACAGGTTCCATCCAGTAAATCGTTGCATCCGCAGTGCTTAGGCAGAGCCCTGGATTAAGTGCTGACAAAGAAACTTTATTGTGGGACCAATCCAGACATATCTTATCTTATATTATCTTAGTAACAATGCAGAGTAAAACATATGAAAACATACAAAACATATGAAAAGGGGGGGGGGGGGGGGGGGGGGGGGGGGGGGGGGGGGGGGGGGGGGGGGGGGGGGGGGGGGGGGGGGGGGGGGGGGGGGGGGGGGGGGGGGGGGGGGGGGCGCCAATCCATCGCTGGGCACACACTCACTCACACAGACACACTCTAAACGGGGCAATTTTTGAGAATTCAATTAACTTGATCCATGTTTTTGGACTGTGGGAGGAAACCGGAGAACCCGGAGGAAACCCACGCAGACACGGGGAGAACATGGAAACTCCACCCAGATGGGGATTCGAACCGGGAATCCCTAGCGCTGAGAGGCGAACGTGCTAACCACTAAGCCACCGTGCCGCCCAAAACATATGAAAATTGTGTTTTTAAATGTTTTCAAATGACCGACCTAATAGTTCAAGTTCAATAGTACATTGTCACAAAGCAGCTCTTCAGTGTTGTAAGCTTTTGAACCCCCAAAGAGCAAGCCGAAGCAACAGTGGCAAGAACTCCTTGTTATGTTATTATTTTAAGAAAGAAACCTTGGGAGGACCAAGACTCTGTGGGGACTCATCCTCCTTGAGCGGCCGGGCAGCATCAACAGCGTAGGACAGCCATGTACAGATTGTGTGGTGATCATGTGACCGTATTTAACAACTGGAAAACTCTAACAATTGGAAAACTCAAGTCCATTGAGTGTATCCTGCAGGACTGCCAGTCCAATACATTTCCCTGTTCCATCCAGGTTAGAAGTTAGAAAACCTATTTCTTGAAAATTGCTTTCAAAAAGGTAGTTACTTGGTCTAGAACTGAAAAGCAGCGAAGAACGAAGAGCAAACTTTATGGTTTTTGTGCTCAGAGCGAATTAATAATGTTGGTGCTGCAGGTGTTCGTACCATGGTCAAGTTCTCAATTGTGTCCTGAGATGTTTTATGTTCCAGCTGGGCCTGATTTAAGGCACTTTCCAGATTCTTCACTTTCTGCCGTAACAAAGATACACTTTATCACATGGTGCAACAGACACAGTGTAAAAGATGAAACAATTATGGTGAATTTAAATCCCACAGGCTACAAATGAATTAAAACTAACTGGATGTTTCCCACATTGAGATTTGATGCTCAGTGATGGAACATTGTGATAAATATCATGATGTCGAAATTCGTACCTTTAACATATCCAGGTTTTGAAATTTCACTTTTCTGAATACATTCTTCGTTTGATCCGTAATGTTCTGAAGAATTCTCTTGTCCTGCAGATACCAAATTAAAAAAACATGATTGGAACAATATAAATCATATACAGTGGCAGAAATAATTGATGTACACCTCTGGGTCAATATGTCAGGGACAAGATCATAGACCTTCACAAGGCTGGAATGGGCTACAATACCATAAATATGATGCTGGGTGAGAAGGAGACAGCTGTTGGTGCAATAGTAAGAAAATGGTAAGAAAAAGACAAATACAAAATGACTGTTATTCGACCTGGATCTAGGACACAACACACAAACACTATATGGTGCAATTTGGAGAATTTAATTGACCTTGATCCATGTTTTTGGACTGTGGGAGGAAACCGGAGAACCCGGAGGAAACCCACACGGACACGGGGAGAACATGGAAACTCCACCCAGATTGGGATTCGAACCGGGAATCCCTCGCGTTTAAAGAAGAACATGCTAACCACTAAGCCACCGTGCCGCCCATTTGCTGGAATGTTTTTAATAAAATAACAATTTCTGTGAAAATATGCAAACTGATGCAGTCTTTTCTATGCTGATTCGACAATACTAACATTGTACACAGGTTTCAATATAAAAACCTAAAAAAAAAAAGATTAACCCTGGTAGATCTCGATGACCTATCCAATGGAAAATAGATTTCGGGCAAGAAAAGTGTGGGCACCCCTGATCTAGGGCTTAATGCAAAATCTCACCTTGTGTGACCTTTAATCACAACATGGACTCGATCTTGCAGAGGCTATTGGCTCTGTAAAGCAGTTGGAGGATTGTGAGAGCAGAAATTCATGGGTTGTTTCGCTGCTAAAATGGCTGTGGAGCGTCCACAAAAAATAAAGTCTGATCTGCTTTTGGCCCCCTCCTATCAACTGGCCTTGAGGGGCAAGCTGCTTAGTGAAATTTCCCCAGAAGAACTGCGTTTTTTCCTGGTGAACTTGCCCAACCCAATTTTTCCTATGGACATTGCTCCTCCTCTTTCCTGACCCCCTTGAACAATGCCTTTCAAAAAACCAACCTAATAAGCAAGCGCGTGATGCATTAACAGGCTTTCTGCCATTAAACTTTAGCATCATTTACACACCTAATTGAGTCTGCAAAGTCTGCAAAAAGTACACAAAAAACAAAGTCTGATCTGGTTTTGGCTCCCTCCTATCAACTAGCCTTGAGGGGCAAGCTGCTTAGTGAAATTTCCCTAGAAGAACTGTTTATGCGTTTTTTTCTGGTAAACTTGCCCATCCCAATTTTTCCTATGAACATTGCTCCTCCTCTTTCCTGACCCCCTTGAACAATGCCTTTCAAATAACCAACCTAATAAGCAAGCGCGTGATGCATTGACAGGCTTTTTGCCATCAAATTTTAGCATCATTTACACACCTAATTGAGTCTGCAAAGTCTGCAAAAAGTACACTTGTAGAAAATGCAGAACAGCGGACCACTGGAAGTGTAAAGAGTGTTAGATTAAAATAAAAGTAGTTTCTGTCTATAGCTTATTTTATAAGAGAAAAAAAACATTCAGTTTATTTTTATGTCTCTGCATGTCTCTCTTATTTTCCAATGATGGATGGCGAAATGATAGGTTTTTGTCTTTCGGAAATAAAAGACAAAGTTTGGAAAAATAAAAAGTCCAATTTAAATTCCGTGTGAACTTAACTTTAATAAAATTCAAAATAAAATAATAATTCAGTCTCTGCAACTCGATTTTATTTTATTTATACTATAAAACTTTAGCGTGGCAGAGCACCTCAAGCACCTTCAATAAATCTGTTAGTTATTATACAAACTTTAATAATAAAATGTTTAGTAAGATATATTTCTTGCGGTTGACATTGGAACATTACTACGTAAAGTGTGTTGTGAAGTAACTACGACAGAAATGAAGATTCAATCGAATGATACCTGTTTGTTTTTCAGCAATAGAACTTAGCACGGCCTCGTGACGTGAGCACTGTCAATAAATCCGGTTGTAATTATAAAAACGTATATAATAAAATGTTTAGTTATATATATTTCTTTTGACCATTACCATGTAAAGTACCTTGCAAAGTAACTACGATGGAAATAAAGATGCATGCAAATGATGGGTGTTTGTCTTTTGTGGCATCTGTGGCAAATACACCGGTATTTATTATACAAATGTTAATAATAATATGTTTATTTAGATATATATTTCTTGCTGTTGACATGAAAATAAGTATAAAGTGAGCATTCACTATGTTGTAAGCGGCAGGGGAGTGGCGGAACTGGGCACATACAGGCATGCCGCAAAATCTCGCGTTTTTAGTTTCAGTTTAGCACAGGGAAGTTGCATAACAAATTTCGTGAAGATAGGAAAGTTCAAGATGGCAAATATGGTCATCGGGTATTACTGTTATGGCTCGAATTCGGAAATGAAACCTGCTTAACATTTGTAAGTACGTTTCAAGGGATGAAAATGCAAATTTTTTGCCTTCTACCTACTCAGGAAGTTAGAAAATTAGTGATGCATCAGTGAGTGAGGGCTTTACCTTTTTGTTAGTATAGATAATCACAGAAAGAGGTATAATGTGTCGTGATCTCTTTGTTGTGATTTATTTACGACACCCTCATATTGATTTTTTTGCTTTTACATAAGTTACAAACACATTATAATTCTTAAATGCGTTGAATGATTGAAAGCAAAATTGTTAATAAACTGGTCTTCCATGATATAATCTAATCCGTTTTTTAAATTGAAAACTGAATTTGTATTGTATATGAAAATGATGCGATCGGAGTTATGCATTATTTTCAATAATGTCTCAACTGGGCAGCTCAGCCAATCAGATTTAAGGGATTTAAATAACCATTTTATAAAAAGCCGATCAGTATAATAAGGTATGTACTTCATCAAGCTGCACAATTTTTAGCTCCATCTGGTCGCGATCATTCCTTGCTTCTTTAATGGCATCCCAGATATTCTGCTGACTCTGCATTTCACAGAAAACAGTGCAAACAAGTAGTAATAAAATACTGAGGCTTAATGTTAATACTACACTACATATAGATACTTTATACAATTCCTCTGTGGATATATGATTATATGGTAAACATACCTTCAGAAGCTCCTGACACTTGATCTCTGTATTGATCCTTTCCTCCTCTGCTTCATGGAGGGAAACCTGAAGCCTCTCCACCTGCTGCATTTCACAGAGAATGCAGAGTTACCACAGTTTGGTTGGCAGGCAAAGAATAATCATAATTTAACTACGCTGCCTCAACAAACACATTTTGGCCAATGAGATTTGTGTTGTGTCTGCCAAAGAATCAAGTGCTAATGGCATCAAAGGCGTCAAATGTAAAAAAAAAGCACAGTAAAGTGAGCACTAATGTACTTTAGGTCCATTTCATATTTAATACATTTTATTTGACACTGCTCTTTAGCTGGTATTCTGACGAGTAGTGCTACCTTGTGGAAATGTGCTATCATGTTGTAATTCACTTTTATATGGACAGTCGATTAAATAAAACAGGAGTTCTGAGTTCTAAAAATAACTCTTGTTGAGCTCCAACCTCTAACCTGCTAATTAATGTTAAAATGTAAGGCTCACGCAATGGAAGCCTCTTAAAACATGTTATATTTTGTATTAATTAGCTGTTTAATAGTGCCCTCTACTGTAATGCATTATACTGAGATACTGGTGCCCAGCAATAGACTGTCGTCCTGTCCTTGGTGTATCTGCCCAGTGGCCAAAACGTTCTCCCCTGCATGAGCATGGGGAACCTCCTGTATCCCTAGTAGAGGATTAGGCAGAAGACAATGAATGAATGAATCCATCCATCCATCCATCCATCCATTATCTTCTGCTTTATCCTATATTAGGGTCGCAGAGGGGTTCCCCATGCCCATTCACGGGAGAACGTTTCGGGCGCTGGGCAGATACACCCAGGACAAGGCACCAATCTATCACTAGGCACACACTCACGCACACATACACACTCTATATGGGGCAATTTGGAGTACTCAATTGATTTGATCCATGTTTTTGGACTGTGGGAGGAAACCGGAGAACCCGGAGGAAACCCACGCGGACACGGGGAGAACATGGAAATCCACCCAGATTGGGATTCGAACCAGGAATCCCTAGTGCTGAGAAGCCAATGTGCTAACCACAAAGCCACCATGCCGCCCTTGAATGAATGGATCAAAATCACTTGTATGTGTGTGTGTGTGTTCCCTATACAGTGTGGAGCTCTATATACTGCCAACCACCAAGAAGTGGCTCAAGGTGTCTCACCACCTTTAAGTGGTTCGAGTAGCAACCCCATTGATTGGTAGTGTTCATACCTGGAGGAGGTCCAGGTTGCTGCTTTCACTTTCCATATATGACT
This sequence comes from Corydoras maculifer, assembly GCA_019802435.1. Classification (NCBI taxonomy): domain Eukaryota; kingdom Metazoa; phylum Chordata; class Actinopteri; order Siluriformes; family Callichthyidae; genus Corydoras; species Corydoras maculifer. The sequence goes on from JAFMOD010000515.1 coordinate 137,244, forward strand.
TTGCCAGGTCTTCTAGTTGCTGCATTTACAGGTGTATAAAAGAACAACCAGGGTTAGAGCAAATACAACTTATCAAATATTGGAGTTTAAATAATATAAAGTGCTACTGTCAAATATTATGGCAAAACAAAATGATTACAAGCTACAAGAAAAACTTTTCATTAATTATAAGCTCTTTTAAACAAATTCACACTCAAAATAATTGTGTTGGAAATGAACACATCTTTTGTGCATTGGTGGTGTCAACAAACTTTGTGTTAAATTGCGGGAATTCCTCAGGTAAAATTCAACAAAGCCTCTACAAAAATCTGTGTAATTCAGCGACCAATCACATCGCCTAGCAGCCATTAAACAATCGTGGTTAACCCAACACTGGAGGTTTTTGATGCCTCTGGTTTGCTCACCTTTGCATGGGTTTTCCTCCAAGTTTGCCGGTTTCCTCCCATAGTCCAAAAACGTAGATTCAAGGTAAATTTAATTCTCTAAAATGCCCCATATAGTGTGTGTCTGTGTGAATGAGTATGCCCAGTGATAGATTGGCACCCTGTCCTGGATGTGTCTGCCTGGCACCCGAAACATTCTCCCATGGATGGACATGGGTAACCCCATCGCAAACCTAGTATATAGCAGAGGATAATGAATTAACTAATTTATTAATAAATTAAATTCATGGTGTGGCACAGTGGCTTAGTTGTTAGCATGTCTGTGTCTCAGCACTTGGGATCCAGATTCGAATTCCAATCTGGGTGGAGTTTCCATGTTCTCCCCATATTCACATGGGTTTTCCTCCAAGTTCACCAGTTTCCTCCAACAGTCATGGATTCAGGGTACATTGAATGCTCCAAATTACCCTGTGCAATATGAGTGTAATATGAGTGAGTGTGCTCTGCGATAGATCAGCACCCTCTCCTGGGTGTGTCTGCCCAACGGCCAAGACGTTTTCCTCTGGATGGGCATGGGAACCCCCCAGCAACCCTAGTAGAGGATTAGGTGGACGACAATGAATGAATAAATAAATAATTAATTTTCAATAATTTATTCTTTGGTTGTGATTTTATATCTGAGGTTCAAAACACTTAATGACAAAAACTTTGTGCGTAACACAATCGTGTGTCATAACAGTATACACATCTACTTGTTCATTAATATGACACAAGATATGTGTTATGAACTACACGTGTTGCGTTGTCTCTCTCTGTGCATGGAAAGGTGTTAAAAACCAAAAAAAATGTGTTCATTTTAACACATGCTCTCAGATCTGTGCTCATGTGCTCTCGGTTTGATAAAAAATAAGGTCTATGGAACCAGTTTAATATTTTATATCTACTAGTACTTAACATCTACTTGAACCATGATGGCGCTAGTGGTGTTACCATTTGGAGGTCCAAGTTTTTGGCCTCCGCCTTTGTGCAAGCATCCTCAGATTCATTAAGGGCATATTGGAGTCGTGTCACCTGCTGCAGGTCACAAAAAAAGGAGAGTAAGGAGCAACTTGTGCACCAATGCACAACTCGTGACCAACAAGCTAGATCTGTTATTAATAGGGTTTAAAGGGTTTGTATGTAATGAAGGTCATGTTGGGTGTTCTATGGACTGATTTCATGGTGCTGGTGCATGGTTTGTACCTTTAAAAGGTCAGAATTTTGGACTTTTGATAGGGCCCCCTGAGGCCCCGCAACCTGCTGCTGTGATGGGTCCTGTGATGGGTCCTGTTGCAGTTGAACATTTTCCTGCTTCGTCATAAGGTTCTGCATTTCCATCAGATACAAGCTGTATGATTCATTACATATCATCATTAATTATTTAAATTATCACAATTAAGTTGGGTGTGGTGGTAGCTCAGTGGTTATGGTGTTGTGCTATCAATGATAAGGTTGTGGGTTCAAATCCCAGGTCTACTGATGTTCCCAAAGTGGGTCCTTAACCCTCATTGCTCTGTGGGTGCTGCACAAACCTTGAATTCTGACCCCAACCAAATGATATTTGTAAGTTGCTTTGTAAGCATCTGCTAAATTACCAAATTTAAAAAACTGTGAATTTCATTTATATATTTACATTGTAGATGACACGTTAAATATTATAAATACATCAGGCACAAGCTTTAAATATAAACTGATTTCTATTTAAGGTGAACAGCGTAAATAATATTGTCATAGAAATTCCTCAGCTTTATTTTATGATTTGAGGTTTTTAGCCAACCTGGCAAGCATATCAAACTAAATCAACTGACGTGCACAGGATTTATACGCAGGTTATTTAAAAATTCAGTAAATCGGAGAGGCAATCAATACTTATAAATATCATATCACTAGATTGAACCTGTAATGTTTAAAAGCTGCTGTTTCATGCAGGATTTGAAATTAAAAATCAGAAAAACACTAATCTGGATTTGTTTTGGATTGGAATTTGTTTTTTTAGGCTTAGCTTTTTCAGAAAATGTCTCACCAGCGCAGGTTCCTCTGTTAAGGAACTCATTTGTAAAGGTCACACCTTCACTACATTTCTGTGGATTTGATCGCGAGCCTCATCTCGAAAGAACGGTTGTAACATTTTTGTGTCATTAATCTCTACACATGAAAAATAACTGCAAATAGAACACTCAGGTACCATCACCTAGCAACGCTCTGATTAAGTAGAATTTAGAACTCGGCAGCGGTCATTATGAAAAAACAAATATTAAAATATGTTCGCTGTGTTGTCATATAGAGTATTTCATACACTATAATCACAAAAGATTTTGATATTTGAATGAATTTAAATTAGAATCCAGATCACAATGTAACTAACAGAATCTGAATATTTCCTGATTTCCCATTATTACAATTATATATTTGATCGAAATGGTATATGCATCATTTATGAGACACATAGCTACACATATTAGTGGGGTGTACTTTAATTGACATCAGCCCAACTAGCATTAAGTTATAAAATAATCCCACTTATCACTTATCTTAACCTGCTATGCACAAAAGTACGTGATCACTCCAATTGCAAAGTCAATTGCTCTAAAGCAACTCTATCCACACTGAAGAAAACTAGTCCAAACAAACAATTAAAGGTTTGCACGGCAACAAAAAAAGAAAAATCATCCAGCCCAGTTGCAGACAGTAGATATATTCCCCAGATGCACCATAACACACCAGTATCTCATCTTTTTCAGCCATCTTCTTCAAGTCCCAAGTTTATTTTTTTGTCACTCCCTCTGATTGGCCATGTGTCTGCAACGTCATGAGAGCAATCATGTTGTACAAAAAGACATTTACACTTCTGCAAGGAGCCCAAGGGAAAATATGTTACTTATTCTAGCATTAATTATATCACCCTCAGTAATTACACAAAAAGCATCAACTACCACTGTGGCCTTAATTTGTGATTATTTGTCACAACGTGAATACAGTTGTTTTACAAAACCTGTTTGTTGTTCATAGGTTCATTAGCTCTATGAATCAAAAAAAAACACGATGTCTTTTAAAAAACTAGTTTTAAATTCTAATCCTCAAATACTCACTAGTGTTCCTCAGGGCTCTGTACTTGGTCCCCTTCTCTTTTCCTTATACATGACATCACTTGGCGGTGTCATTAAGGCACCTGGATTCACTTACCACTGCTATGCTGATGACTCTCAGGTTCATTTTTCTTTTGCCCCTGACGAGACCACTATCTCAAATCGGAAATCTTCCTGCCTCACCGACATATGTGTTTGGATAAAGGCCCATCACCTCAAACTAAATTTGGCAAAAGCAAACCTTCTCATAATTCAAGCTAAACCCTCAATCCAGCATGACCTGACCATCCAAATCGATGGCTCCACAATCTCTCCAACCAATTCGGTCCGTAACCATGGTTTCATAAATGACTCACATCTCAAATTCTCTGATCAGGTCACCAAAACGACCCGTTCCCTCAGATTCCCTCTTTAAAACACCAGGAAGATCAAACCTTGCTTGTCTGGACATGCTACACAGCTGTAGGTTCAAGCTCTCATCCTATCCCAGCTTGATTATTGTAACTCCACCTCTCCTCTCCTCCCACAGACATTCACACTCTATATGGGGCAATTTGGATAATTCAATTGACCTTGATCCATGTTTTTGGACTGTGGAATGAAACCGGAGACCCCAGAGGAAACCAACGCGTACACGGGGAGAACATGAAAACTCTACCCAGATTGTGATTCGAATCGGGAATCCCTAGTGCTGACAGGCGAACGTGCTAACCACTAAACCACTGTGCCGCCAATTATTGGCAAACACCAATTGTAATTTGACCTTGCTCAACAAACATGTCTTCCCGAATGAGATGTTTTTTAAAAAAATTCATCGTCAAATGTGAAAAAGCACATTGAAGCGATGATGTAATTTAGGTCCAATTCATATTTAATATGTTATTTGGCACAATTCTTTAGCTGGTGTTTAGATGAGTTGTGCTACCTTCTACTTCTACTTCTACACGTACAGTTGCTTAAATAAAACAGAAGTTCTGAGTTCTAAACATTACTCTTGGTGAGCACCAACCTCTGCTAATTAATATTAAAATGTAATAATCATGGAAGGGAAAACACTTTAAACACGTTATGCATTTTTAATGGTGTCCTTTGCTGAGACTGATGACATCTAGTCCTAACATGTAACTGCACTTTGAGTTCTACAAACTATTCAATGGTTCAATATTCATTATCAGTACACCACCAATGTTATTATTGAACCACTGCTTTGGTTAACTGTTTTTCACATTAGAACATTTAGTAGTATGTCAGGACCTATTAACATATGTATATGTCTGATATTCACATGTCTTTTTAAAAGGAAGTTTAAAAAGTTTAATGCATGTTTTAACATAATAGTGCTTGCACACCTTTGATTTGAATATAAAGATGCCTTCTCAAAAAGTGTAATTAGAAGTAATTTTAATATAAATATTTCAATATTTTAATTTTAAGTACATGCAGGTGCAATGTAGAAAAATCACATTTCTAATTTTAAGTAATTATTCTACAATATACTTATACTTTTAATTAAAACTTCAGTACTTCTGCCACCTCTGCTTATTCCATATGATTGAATGTAAGGACTGAATGTAATTTGGTGCATAAACATATTTATGTAATATATGGCAGTACTACATACTTTACCTGCAGTGTATATAGAACTTATATTTCACTTGTGGCTGATGTGAGGCCCTAATCAGTTGGCCCATGTTTTGCAAAGGGCAGCATTCCACCTAAGTGGGCCAGATCTGGACCAGAATAACTTTGTCCTTTTGGACTATATACATTAAGAGCAACAAGCCATGTCAAATGGCTGTGTGCAATATAGAGTGGAAGAGTTAAAAACCTTAACACTCTGAAGTCCACAGCCCCACAATACTTTTACTTGTATAAGCCTTTACTGGGAGTTGGAGGAAATAAATTGTATATGGTCCCTGTGTATGAATTATCAGCACAATGGGATTATGTTGGGCAAAAAAGTCTGTATAAATAAAAACTTGTTTGTGTGAGAGATCATGTGATGTACTGCTGTACGCTCATGTAGCTTGTCTGTGTGGTGTGGACAGGTACGATTGGACCTCACGAGCACTGAGTTCATCCTGAACAAGGTAAGGAAAAGCCAACTGATCAGTCAGTACAAGCAGTGTCACCACATCATCAATGACTCCCTGAAGATCCGCAATAACATTAACAAGAATGGGCTAAGCAACATGGCTTTCCCTGAACCAGCGAGTCACTCCTGCGTGCCACACTCAGTCCTGCTTGATAGGTTGGAGTAATGGAAATGTGTGAAACACCATGGAGGCTTATGACTTCAGGGCTGATTCCTGGAGGGAGATCGCTTGCCCAGAGGAAATTGGCAGAGACCATCACAGCATGGCCATCCTTAATGGTTATGTACACATTGTTGGTGGGTGTAAAGGCAATAAAAGTTTCAACAAAGTTTGATCCTGTTACTAAGACCTGGCAGGAGCTGGCACCCAAGCACTTTTGCCGTTGCTACGTTACCGTGACTGTGCTGGATGTATACTTGTATGCCATGGGAGGCTCCGATGGCGGCGACCGGCTCAGAACAGTCGAAGGGTATATGCCCATGACAAACCAGTGGAGCAGAGTGGCATCCATGCACAAGAAGAGAAGTGAAGCCAGCGCTACCACCCTGCATGACAAGGCAATCACTTGGCCCTACCTTTATAAACTCTCAAAACACTGGCTGTCAGTGCCACATTTTCTTATTTCTTTTTCAGATTTATATTTGCAGAGGTGAAGATAAAAAAAGTGTATCACATTACATCTCATTATTTAGATAGAAATGAATGAAAGATAGAAAGGAAAGGAAACGAAGATAGAAAGGAATGATTGTCAAAAAATGTTTAGGTGCTTAATTTAGCACAACTGTGTCAATAGAACAGTTGCCTCAATTCTTTTGTCCATATAGTGTATAATGACATCTGACAGTAACAACGGGATTGTTCGTGCTTTCTTTTGTTCTCTTCTTTACATTTACATAAATCTATTGTTTTGGTTAACAGGTCGGAAGCTATGATGGAAATTAGTCTGATGAGCATGGAAGCACTGGCGCCCCCATGTTGCATCCATGAAAAGACAAGGCAGAAATTTTCCAAAAAATATCAGACAGCTGTTTAGATGCACAATCATGTCATGATTTGATTTGGGCCTATTTAAATTGGTTAGCCATGTTATCAACATTAGATTTTATTTAAACAGAATGCCTATACAGAAATGAAACTGAATGAATGTGAATGAAAGGTGATGAAGGTTTTGAGTCAAGTGCAGAATGAGACTGATAATAGCGAGGAGCTGGTAGCGCTGTGTTGGTGGGAAGACTTTTGGATGCCTCTCCTGGATGGCAAGTAGGTGTGGGTGCATTCGCTGGGGTCCCCCACGACTCCTAATGCAAAGCTATCACAGTAGTCTGGCTTATTGTTCTCCTCCACAGCACTCTGCACACAGGGTAGAGACATCGTAACAGAACTAAATAAATAACAAAATACCAAGGCTCCCAGAATAAACTCTAAATCCAGATTGGAAAATGCACAAGTAAAATACTGGTGACCATTCAGGTCAATATAGTTCTGCGAGGCGCCGACCGAATCACAAGGGTAACCTTGACTTGAAGGGGAGCCTTGAGGGGAACCAGGTGTATCTGCCCAGCACCCGAGACGTTCTCCCCTGGATGGGCATAGGGCACTCTCCTGCGACCCTAATAGAGGATAAGGCGGAAGATAATGGATGGATGGAATTACTTTTATATACCGTATTTTCTGGACTATAAGGCGCACCTAAAAGCCTAAAATTTTCCCAGATATTATACGTGTATTTCTATAAACGTATAAAAGTTCTATAAAAGTATTCTTGTGCGACCGAAAATTAATTTGGAGCTTGCTGTCATTCCGGGAGGATTAAATAAAGAACTCCAACCACTGGACATTGGCGTAAACAGGGCATTTAAAGTAAAGTTGCGAGTGGCATGGGAGTGATGGATGATAGAAGGCGAACACATGTTTACTAAAACTCGGGAGGCAGCGGCGGGCGAGTTACGCCACTGTCTGTGAATGGATTGTGGATGCCTGGGCTAAGCTTCCTGCTGTAACTGTTGTCTGAGCTTTCGCTAAAAGCCGGCATTGTTGCTGAACAGCCGCCGGACTCAGTCATTGATGAGAAGGAACACCGGAGTGCTTGATAGTGAAATTTCACAGCTTTTTAATTCAGACACAGAAGATGAGGACTTTGATGAATTTGTGGGAGAAGAGTGATTAAAAATAATGTGTGTTTTGTCATTAATCACCGTTTTGCATCCTTTACTTTTCTTGTAGATCATATGTTTTAGCAAGTGCCTTATAATACGGTGCCATACAGAATAAGTACCGTACAGAAATAGAGTCCGTAATTGAGACTGCGCCTTATAGTACGGTGCGACTTATACGTTTGTCAAATACAGAAATAGACCCCCTAATTCAGACTGCGCCTTATGATCCAGAAAATACGTAAGTAAGAGACTTCTGAAATCTCTGTCTTTACTTCTCAGTGAGTCTGTGACGTGGAGAGCTCAAACTACATATCAATCAAAACAGGATCCTCCAAACATCTCGTAGGGCTGAACAAAATCGAACTTTTTGAAATTCGGGTTTATTTCAAACACAATGTAAAGCTTAAGATCGGTGAATTGCATTCATTTTGCCGAGATTAGTGAGACAATGACGTGGAAGGTGAGTTCTTTCAAAATGAGATCTTTAATAGAGGAACCTGCGCTTGGGAGAACATTTTCTCCGATAATTTAAGCTTCAATTCAGAACCGAATTTAAGCTGCTAACAAACCAACATTTAGACTAAGTCATTATATTTTAAACAGAACCCTTTCATATTTCTGCTCCCTTAAAAATATTAAAGTTTTAAAGTTTATAACAACTCTGAAACACGACAGGTTTAATGCATCTAGTGTTCTGTTTCTCTGGCATCATTTCTGTACCAAAACAAGTCAGCTCTCTGATGTATTTGAAAACATCCTGCTTGTTTAGGTCGATTGTTTATTTTGATATCAAGGTTGCCAGGTTGCATAAAAAATCTTTTTAAAAACTAGCCTAAATGGTCTGGCGGCATGGTGGCTTAGTGGTTAGCACGTTCGCCTCTCAGCACTAGGGATTCCCAGTTCGAATTCCCTGGGTGGAGTTTCCATGTTCTCCGCGTGTACGCGTGGGTTTCCTCTGGGTTCTCCGGTTTCCTCCCACAGTCCAAAAACATGGATCAAGTCAATTGAGTTCTACAATTTGCCTCATATAGAGTGTGTATGTGTGCGTGTCTATGGGAGTGAGTGTGTGCCCAGCGATAGATTGGCGCCCTGTCCTGGGTGTATCTGCCCAGCGCCCGAAACATTCTCTCACATTCTCTAGATTAAATATTATTCGATGCCCAACCAGGACACACCTGGATACACCCAGAACAGGGCGCCAATCTATCGCTGGGCACACTCACTCACACAAACACACTATATGGGGAAATTTAGAATATTCAGGTTACCTTGAATCCATGTTTTTGGACAGTGTGAAGAAACCGGAGAACCCGGAGGAAACCCACGCAGACGTAGAACGTGGAAACTCTATCTAGCTCGGAATTCATACCTGGACCCCCAGCGCCATAGGCCACCATAAGCAAAAACATTAAATTCATTATTCAGTGCTTTATAATCTATTATATTTATTAATCTATAAAGTTTATAAACTAATAAAATTGTATGTTAATTATGACCTATAAATCATAATGATAATTTCAATGATCATCTGATTTCTTATCAATAGTTGATTTATTGTTTAATAAAAATGGGATATATTAATAGGACGGCATGGCGTCTTATTGTTCAGCAGCTCCATCTCTCGGCGCTGGGGATTCCAGGTTCGTATCCCGATCTGGTTGGAGTATCCATGTTCCCTCCGTGTACGCGTGGGTTTCCTCCATGTTCTCTGGTTTTGTCCCATAGTCCAAAAACATGGATTCAAGGTAAAATGAATGTTCCAAATTGCCCCATATAGTGTGTGTGTGTGTTTGTGTGTGTGTGTCTCAGTGAATGTGTGCCTAGTAATAGATTGCCGCCCTTTCCTGGGTATATCCACCCAGCGTCCGAAATATTCTCCCCTGGAATGGCATGGTGAACCCATCCACGACCCTAGTAGAGGATTGAGCAGATGATAATAAATAATTTGATTATCTATATGAATGTATATTTATATAAATGATTGTTGATACATTTGTTTTACAATTAATCATATTCATTGGAACTGCAGGAGTACTTGGACAAACTGAAGGATGTGTTTTTTAATGTGGATGCATCACTGCAGCAGATGTTGAGGCTTCGGGGCATCCTGATAAAAAGCAAAAAGGGGCAAAAGAAGGCTGAGGTCCAAAAATTAGACCTTCAGATGGTACAAACACCAGCACCATAAAAATCATTTCTCAGATCAGCCACCAAATCCTTCATGACCTTGTGATCTACGTGAACTTCATGTTCAGTAACAATTTAAAGATAATAAGCCTTTATTGAGCCCGAAGTTCAAAAACCTGAACCTTCAGGTTGGGTGACATGGAAGCTTCACGGGTGACATGAAAGCCTATGAGGTGCTAGTGGACATGGTGGCGAGGCATGAACGTTGGTCTGGCAAAGAGACAGCAGTGCTCGGGTCCTGAAGGTGGCGGCACAGGGCATGTTTGCAGGCCTTCCCGCTGACCTGACTGAACTAGTAGACATTGCTCTGGGGGTCGAGGCAAAGTGATTTCGACTCCCAAGCTACAACAGAAGACTGGGAAGCTTCTGCGGTTCTACCGGACCTGCTAGCAATGCAAGCATTACACTTGCATCGGGTCCTGAAGGTTCTGTGCGTTATGTGTGCCACGAGAAGGACAGTGCCAGCATGCTGAGGTAAGAGCCTCCAAGTTTGGGCGCGGGGCCGACAGATGCCTAAGGGGAACTACGTCTTCATGGCTGGCTGGAATTGTGATTGCATGTGCCGAGCTTGGGTCAAGTGGCTGTGTTTCAACTCCGGGTTGTCTACTTAGTTTAGATGCCACCTGGTGGCAAAATTTTGCATGGAGGATATGGTTTGGGAGGTTCCCCCGCAAATGAAAATGGTTCCCAAGAGTTTTATCAGCATAGGAATATAAGGGGGAGTGCAAGCTACGAGACCGGAGAACGCAGAGGAAACCCACGGGGACACGCAGTGTAGATAAAAACTCCACCTATTCGAACCTGGATCCCCAGCGCTGAGAGGCGACTGTGCTAACCACTAAACCACTGTGCCGCCAGTAACAATTTTAGAAATGGAGACTAGTAATTTCCTTAACATTTACATTCATTTATTCATTTATACAGTCATTTAGCAGATACTTTTATCCAAATCCCAACTTGATGGTTGGGGTCAGAGCGCGGGGTTGGCCTCAACTCCCCCTGGAGCAATGATGGTTAAGGGACTTTTGATAGCCCGGCACCCCAACCACTGAGCTACCACAAGTACAGGATAAAATAAGTTCAATCATCAAAATATCCTGACCGGGATGGCCCGCGTGTGGCCCACCACTGGAGAGATGACATCAGGAGCTCGCAGGCATACGGGATTGGATACACCTGTACCGAGGCAGGAAGACTCCATGCTCTTCCTCTCTCTCTCCAAATGTCTTGTTCCGGGGGCAGGGGGGTTCTGATGTCCTGCCATCACCTCTCCAAGGGTTGGCCACATACAGGCCATCCCGGTTAGCGTAATCTGCCATGCAAATGTGGCAGGTCCTACGCAGTACTCCGGCAGGTGCCTTCCACACCTCCACATTTCCCATGATGAGCAATGCAGGCCATCATCTACTCCAGCCGCCTGCCCCTTCCACTTCGCTTTCCGTGAAGACTAAAGTCCTGGGTCCGGCCGTGGAACCCCGCTGGAGAACATGGGCGCAAAGCTCACAGGTGACATTCTCAGCCACGTGTGTCCTCATCCAGTCCCAGGTTTCTGCACCAAAATATAACAAGGCGTGGGCACAAATGAAGACCAGAGACTGGATTTCACTCAACAGAAACAGGCTTTATTACACACTGCATTTAACGTCACATTTAATAATATGTTGGCATTGTGTCGTTCGCTCTTGTCGGGCCCATGGAATTCTCTCTCCCCACGATATGATGTCACTGCTTATAAAGCTGCAAACGTCGGACAGACGGAGCCAGATTAGGTGCGCTAACAGATCTCCCTGGCCTCATTTAAAGCATCTTGAATTTTAGAAAGAAGACTCTCAAGACCCTCTACTTTCTGTAAATTAAAAAATAAGAAGTGTAAATATCATTAAAGCAAAGATATGGACTGATGTGGATGAGAGTGCCTGAGATGTTACCTTCTGAAGGTCCCTGTACTGAGCCATGGACTCATTGTAAGCCTCTTGAGTTTTAGAGAGGGCATCCCAAAGACCCTCTACTTCCTGTGAGTCATGTAAATGTCAATACAGCAAATACATAATGAAGTGCATAAGGGTGCTGATTGAAACCTTCTGGAGGTTGAGATTCTCAGCCACTAACTTTGTACGAGCCTCCTCAGATTGATTGAGGGCAATTTGGAGACCCTTCACCTGCTACAGTTCAGAGAAACAGGAGCGTAAAGATGACAAGTGCAACTAAAAATACAATCTTAATATCACTTATTATCTATGAATCGGTTATGAACATGAAGTTCATGTAGATCACTTAGGTCATGAAGGTTTTGGTGACCGATCTGAGAACTGATTATTATCTGTGCACCGCGTGAGTGGCAGCACGTCTCAGCAGCTCCTGCTCACGACTGCTTCACAAAGAATTGAAGACCAGCTGCAGCAGAACAATGTCAGCGGGATCTGGAAAGGCCTCAAAGCCATCTCAGGCCACAAGAAACCAGACTCCCAGGTGGTGGGGGACCAGAAATGGATGAACGACCTAAATCGGTTTGATCACTCCCCTCCAACGACCCTGAAACCTCTACTTCAGCCATTGTCTTCAACGACTAAAGTGTTCGACCCAGCCATCACCCTCACGGACATCCCCATTAGCACATCAGCTAGTTTACAGCCACCGCCCACTGCTCCCAGAAACAGCACCTGGAACACCTGATCACTTTCCACCCCATGCACCAATTTGACCCTTTCAACCATCCAGGTGAGAAATGAGCTCAGGAAAATGAAGCCAAGAAAGGCTGCAGGTCCTGATGGCATCAGCTCCAGGCTTCTGAGGTGCTGCGCTGACCAGCTCAGTGGAATCATTGAATACATGTTCAACATGAGCCTCAAGCTGGGACACGTTACACAGCTGTGGAAAACCTCGTGCGTGGTACCGGTGTCTAAGACTCCACGGTCTTAGACGGTCAGATCCGAAGGACCTGAACAGCTACAGGCCGGTGGCACTGACGTCCCATCTGATGTAGACACTGGAGAGGCTGGTGCTTGTTCATCTCCCCCCACTGGTGAGTTCATCGATGGACCCGCTTCAGTTGGCCTACCGGCCTGGTGTTGGTGTGGATGATGCTGTCATCTACCTTCTCCACAGAGCTCTTTCTCATCTGGAGAACCACGGGAGCACCGTGAGGATCATGTTCTTTGATTTCTCCAGTGCTTTTAACACCATCCAACCTGGACTTCTGAGGGACAAGCTGGATTTTATCGGAGTGGACTGTCACATGACAAACTGGATTATGGACTACCTAACACATCGACCACAATATGTGAGGGCACGCGACTGTGTGTCTGACACAGTGGTCTGCAGTACTGGGGCCCCACAGGGAACCATCTTGGTGCCGTTCCTTTTCACCACGTACACGGCAGACTTTAAGTACAGCTCACTGAACTGTCACTTACAGAAGTTCTCTAATGACTCTGCTGTTGTCGGCTCATCACTGATGATGACGACCGGGAATACAGGAGGGTGATTCAGGACTTTGTGGACTGGTGCCTATGTAACCGCCCCCAGATCAACACCGCGAAAACTAAAGAGCTGGTGGTGGATTTTTGTAGGCGCGATCGCCCTATCCCAACACCGGTGAACATCCAGGGAATGGTCATTGAGACAGTGGACTCTTATAAATACCTGGGTGGGTGTTCACCTTAACAGAGCAGACTGTATCTGCTGAGGAGACTATGGTCATTTGGGGTGCGGGGACCACTCCTGAGGACCTTTTTTTACATAGTGGTGGCATCAGCCATTGTTTATGGAGTGGTGTGCTAGGGCAGCAGCATCACGAATGCAGACAGGAACAGACTGGACAAACTAATTAGGAAGGCCAGCTCTGTCCTGGGGGAACGCTTAGACCCAGTGCAGGTGGTGAGAGACAAGAGGATGCTAAACAAGCTAGCAACTCTTATGGACAATGAATCCCACCCCATGTTTGAAACTCTAGCAGCACTGGGCAGCACCTTCAGTGACAGGCTACGTCATCTGAAGTGTGTCAGGGAGCGTTACCGTAGGTCCTTCATTCCTGCTGCAGTTAGACTGCACATTCATCACTGCTCTCAGTAACCACTCCAAACCAAACTAAAATAACTGTGCAATAAATGTATCATTGATGGTGCAATACATTTCAATCATCTGTATGTAATAACTGTCTGCTGCTTAATCAGACACCATATGTGCAATATTTGATTCATTTCATTCCTGTAGGACTGCAAAATTAGAAAATTTGATTTTTATCTTGTATATATAGATTTCTAACTGCATTTAAAATTTTTCCTAGTTTAAATCTTTTTAATGATAGGATACCTTTTCACCCTCCTCTGTATCTGCTGCTGAGATATGTGAATTTCCCCATTGTGGGACAAATAAAGGCTTATCTTGTGATTTAGATTTTTTTTTACTATTTTTTTTTACCTCAGTCTTCTTTAGCCACCTTTTGCTATTGATCAGGGCACCCTATAGCCCTGCCATCTGCTGCAGTAATGCATCCAGATTGAAAAAGTTCAAGTTCAAGTTATTTATTTATATAGCGCTTTTTACAACAGTACATTGTCACAAAGCAGCTTTACAGAATGAAAAGCCTTTAAACCCCCAAAGAGCAAGCCGAAGCGACAGTGGCAAGAAAAAACTCCCTTTTATGTTGTTATTCAAGGAAGAAACCTTGGGAGGACCGAGACTCAGTGGGGGACTCATCCTCCTTGAGCGGCCAGGCAGCAACAACAATGTAGGACAGCCATG
>JAFMOD010000515.1:158461-219987 GCA_019802435.1 Corydoras maculifer
GGAGAGGTGTGATTGTGAGGAACGGCCCCTCTGATCTGAACCCGAGTGGTGTTCAGTTGTTGGACTTCTGTGCAAATCACGGTTTGTCCATCACGAAAACAATGTTCGAGCACAAGGGTGTCCATAAGTGGGTGGGTCCAGGATGCCCTAGGCTGCAGTTCAATGATCGACTTTGTAATTGTGTCATTGGACTTGCGGCCATGTGTCTTGGACACTCGGGTGAAGAGAGGAGCTGAGCTGTCAACTGATCACCACCTGGTGGTCAGAGCTTCAACCACATTCCGGGGGAGGTGGGGGACATTGAGCCTTAATGGACCATGTTCCGTTCCTCCGTTGTTGAGGTGGCGGACAGGAGCTGTGGTTGCAAGGTGGTCGGTGCCTGTCATGACGGTAACCCTCGAACATGGTGGTGGGCAGCTGACTGGTACCGACAGGCCAAGCGATTTGCGGCTTTGTGCGTCGTGGAGGCAAAAACCCGAACGTGGGAGGAGTTCGGTGAGACCTTGGAAAGTGACTTTCGGTCGGCTCCTAGAAGATTCTGGCAAACTGTCAGGCAACTCAGGAGGGAAAAGCAGTGTGCCACCAACACAGTATATAGTGGAGGGGGTGCACTGTTGACTTCGACTGGGGACGTCATTAGGTGGTGGAAGGAATACTTCAAGGACCTTCTCAATCCCACCAATATGCCCTCCAGAGAGGAGGCAGAGTCAGAGGACCCGGGACCCGGGCTTGTCCATCACTGTGGCTGAACTCTCTAAGGTAGTCATATGGCTCCTTGGTGGCAGGGCTTCAGGGGTGGATGAGATCCACCCAGAGTTCCTCAAAGCTCTGGATGTTGTTGAGCACCACTAATAACTCGTTTGCACCATTTATTTACTCGTGGAACCACTTAATAACTTTTAAGCTCCACTTAATAATTCGTAAGCACCAGAAAGTTTTTTTATTAACTCATGTCCCTTTAAGTTCTCTGTAGAAATAATTTCAGCTAACTAATATTAGCAACAATCACCAAATGTATTTATGAATATGAAAAAAAACAGTATATATGTATAACAGAATATAAAATATATGCATATTAAATTATATGTATTTATTTTATTATAATAGGCCTCTAATCAAACAACTCAAATGATCAAATTGCATAAATAAATAACTGACAAAAAAGGCCATGCCTGATGCTGTGAGCCAGAGAAGTGTGTAGCAGTGGTTTGTCAGACAGAGAGGGTTATTTGTATTTTTAAATATTAATAAATAAAAATAAAAAACAAGCTGTGTCCACCACAGTGCTCCCTTATCATGCACATCGAACCTGCAAATGTAAATATAAATAAATAAGTTTCCAAAACGTTGCTATCCAAAGTCCACATCTGTATGGTATCTGGGTTTATATGAAAAGTGGTCAATAATAAAAGTTTGGTAAAACTGAAGATGCTAACATGGCTAACCAGTTTTAAAAGGCCCAATCAAATCATGATGACGACGTGATTTTGCATCAAAAAGCTGAACCCCAATTGATCCCCAACTAGGGTCTCACATCAGCCACAAGTGACTTTAGAGCATGTGGACCATATGAATTCTAAATCCACTGCAGTTACAATGTACTTTGTAAAAATTACAAACCAAAAAAAGGCTATATAAATGAATGAACTAGTTGTTCGCATGATAACATGCTGTAGAGCACTGTGTTTTTTTAACATCCTCTAGTTTTATATTATGTCAACCTAATGAAGAAACTTTAGCTAGTCTGTGATTTAAAAATGTTTAAGTTCAGCGGTTTTACAACAGTACAGTCTTAAATTATCTTTACAGTGTTGGAAGCCTGAAACCCTGATGAGCAAGTTGAAGTGACAATAAAAAAATACTTCATGGTATTTGATTGTGTTAGAAGCTCGCTCTTCCCCGGGAGATCGGCTACGCGGGAGGAAATGCGTACGCCGTCTTGCGCCTGATGAGCGTTTCCCGGGAATCAGCTACGCGGGAAAAATTGCGTACACCGGTCCAGATGAAACACTCCCACGGATACAACCAGCGCGGGGATAATGCAAAGCATTGTACCGTGGTTGAACGCGGAAGGAGAGTTCGAGACACCGGGCATAAAAACAAACGGAGATTTATTATTAAAAATGGTGTAGGGACACCAACAGAAAAGGGGGGAACGAAACGAACAAACACCGGGATAATACCGAAACAAAGACGTGCACGGGGATAAGGGAATACGGAAACTAAATACAAAAGACACCCAGTCACGTGCACAAAATAAACCAATCACCCAACGGAGACAATGAGTCCAATTAAATGAGGACAGGTACCCCAGGCATCTGTGACATACCCCCACCCCAACGGTCGTGCAAAAGGGGGAAGCGACCATGAAGGAGAAAAAGAGGGGAAAAAAATAATATTAATAATAATTTTCTCACGGAGAATGGGGGGGTCCCTCCGGCGATGAGACGTGATGGATGCCCCCTGCTGACGAAGCTTGGAGCACGTCATATTGCTGCGAGGCGCGGAACAGCGCCTTCTAGCTGCGAGGCGGGTAGAGCGCCCCTGGTGCTCAGAGTCGGCGGCGGGAGGACCCTGGTGCTCGGGATCGGTGGCAGACGGCCTCTGACGCTCAGGAAAGGCGACGGGCGGCCCCCGGTGCCCGGGCTATGCAGCGGGCGGTCCCTGGTGCTCGGAACTCGGCAGTTGGCGGTCCTTGGTGCTCGGACTAGGCAGCGGGCGGCCTCTGGTACTCTGGAACCCTCCAGATGTAGGGCACGTCTTTCTGTTAGAAGCTAGCTCTTCCTCGGGAGATCGGCTACACGGGAGGAAATGCATACGCCATCTTGCGCCTAATGAGCGTTTCCTGGGAATCGGCTACGCGGGGAAAATTGCGTACGCCGGTCCGCTGGATGAAACACTCCCACGGATACAACCCGCGTGGGGATAGTGCACAGCGTTGTACTGTGGTTGAACACGGAAGGAGAGTTCGAGAGACCGGGCATAAAAACAAACGGAGATTTATTATTAAAAATGGTGTAGGGACACCAACAGAAAAGGGGGGAACGAAACGAACAAACTAACACCGGGATAATACCGAAACAAAGACGTGCACGGGGAAAGGGAATACGGAAACTAAATACAAAAGACACCCAGTCACGTGCACAAAATAAACCAATTACCCAACGGAGACAATGAGTCCAATTAAATGAGGGACAGGTGCCCCAGGCACCTGTGCCAGATTGTTTTAAAAAATAAGATACCGTTAGTCAATTGGACATCCACAGTTTAGCGCATGTTGGGCCCCTGGTCTGATGTGTAGTCTGTGATTTTAAAGCTTTTAAAAATCTTCACGTTTTAATTTTTCTGACAAAATATGAGTGAAGACACTGCGCTCTATGAGAGTGACGGGGATTAGGTAACATATTACAGTTACATGAATTTGTGTAATTTAGTATTTTTTTCACAGTATGCTACATATTGTGCCAGTGCGTTTGAGATTTGTTTTTATTTGCTCTTTGAACTACTTGGATGCCTTAAACTTATACTCTAGACATTTATTGACCTGCTTAATAATTCTACAGTGTAGCTGGTTTTCTCCATAACTACTGACTTGTGATGTTCTCATTTGTAAGTCGCTTTGGATAAAAGTGTCTGCTAAATGACCAAATGTAAATGTAAAGTCATGGAAATTTTTTTTTTAATTTATCCGATTCATCGATTAATCGAAAAAATAATCGACCGATTAATCGATTATCAAAATAATCGTTAGCTGCAGTCCTAGTATGAATACAATGTTTTGTTGATTTTTTTTAAGTGTTGGGGATCCAGATTTTAATCCCAATCTGGGTGGAGTTGCCATGTTCTTTCTGTATTCGTGTGGGTTTTCTCTGGGTTCTCCGGTTTCCTTCCACAGTCCAAAAACAACACTGTTTGTGTGTGAGTGAGTGTTGTGAGTTGTGCTGCTCGCATTTGGTACAAGGCAATAACTCTGGCCTAGAAAAAATTTTTTGGATCTGGCCCCTCCTACCTTCCACTCTATATTTCCAAAATACACTCTGTTACAACCTAGTATGGCTAGTTTTAGTATGATTGTAAACACAAAGGAAACATGAAAGGAGTGAATAAACTAGGTCAGAAAAGTTTTTACACCACCAACAAAGCTTGAAAGGAGCCAAAATTGGCGATGCTAAAGAGAAGAAAGCAATAAAACAAAAACATTAATCTAAGTATACATTAAGCAAAAAAAACAAGAAAAGCAAAACTACCTAGACTAATAAACATAAATATATTTGTGGCATCCGTCTGCTAAACTAGTATATCTAAACGCATATCCAGCTACGTGTTGGAAATGTATAAGGAGCCTCAGCTTTACCTGTTGGACTCCTTAGGTTGGCATAAGTTCGTAGGTCAACAGATGCTAACTGTCAAGAACAAACATATTACCAGCAAGGACAAAGGCAAATAACAAACAATTAAGAGTGATGGTGGTAGCAGCATGTTTTTGGACTGTGAGAGGAAACCGGAGAACCCAGAAGAAACCCACGCGGACACGGGGAGAACATGGAAACTCCATCCAGATTGGGATTCAAACCGGGAATCCTTAGCACTGAGAGGCGAATGTGCTAACCACTAAGCCCACTTTAAGAATTTTTCTTTAAAAATTTTTATTTAAGAAACACCTGATATAAAAAATAATTAACAATGGAGGGGGCGGGGTGTGCAGAATAGGATAATGATTAGGTTTGAAATTTCTACAGTGTAGCTGGGTTCTTCCTTAACTACTGACTTGTGGCGTTTTCATTTGTAAAAGCGTCTGATAAATGACTAAATGTAATGAGTGAAAATGGAGAACATGGACGGTTCCTTTTACAAAATCAAGAGGGAATTGGAAAAGCATCAGCTTATCTTCAAGAACCTTTTCAACCTCTTTATATCACACTTTAGTGAGAAGTTAAGCCATGAAATACTGTAAAATCTTATTATTGATGTGATATACATGAGAAACACATGATTGTACACATGTCAAAATCTCTGTGTAAATTTCAGAACATCACTGATCTCCCAGGTTATACGAGTCCTTCACTTTTTGGAACCACATTACAGGGAAAAGTCCTGATCTTCTACTCACAGGATATGTGCACCACCTGCTGGACAGAAGTACAGTCACCCACTAAGGAATCCATCTATGCATTATCTTTCGCTTAATCCTCTACTAGAGTCGCAGGGGGTTTCCCTATGCCCATCCAGGGAAAAACGTTGTGGGCGCTTGGCAGATACACCCAGGACAAGGCGCCATTCTATCACTGGACACACACTCACTCACACAGACACACACAAACACACTCTATATGGGGCAATTTTTTGGAGAATTCAATTGACCTTGATCCATGTTTTTGGACTGTGTGAGCAAACCAGAGAACCCGGGGAGAACATGGAAATTCCACTCGGATTGGGATTCGAACCAAGAATCCCTAGAGCTTAGAAATGAATCTGCTAAACGCTAAGCCACCATAAAGCATATTTGCTTTAACAAATAATACCTCAAAAAAATTAAATAAAATAAAAAATGAAGTCTCAAGCTTTGAATACCATAAATACTGTCCGTATTAAAGACAG
The DNA here is from genome assembly GCA_019802435.1 of Corydoras maculifer. Classification (NCBI taxonomy): domain Eukaryota; kingdom Metazoa; phylum Chordata; class Actinopteri; order Siluriformes; family Callichthyidae; genus Corydoras; species Corydoras maculifer. Next base: position 164,060 of record JAFMOD010000515.1, read on the forward strand.
TTTGAGAAACTTCAAAATTCTCTATTTAACTCCTATTGTTTTATTCCAATCACTTTCACTTGAAAACCCCTGACAGGACATTTATAAAACATCCCATAATTTCACTTGGTATGAACGCGACCCACATTATAGTGAACAATAAAATAAAGAACAATGGATCTAGTGAGGGCAGCAAGGTGGCTTAGTGGTTAGCACATTCGCTTCTCAGCGCTAGGGATTCCCGTTTCAAATTCCCATCTGGGTGGAGTTTCCATGTTCTCCCCGTGTCCGCGTGGGTTTCCTCCAGATTCTCCGGTTTCTTCCCACAGTCCAAAAACATGGATCGAATCAATTGAGTTCTCCAAATTGCCCCATATAGAGTGTGTATGTGTGCGTGTCTGTGTGAGTGAGTGTGCGCCCAGTGATAGATTGGTGCCCTGTCCTGGGTGTGTCTGCCCAGCGCCCGAAACGTTCTGCCCTGGATGGGCATGGGATAAAACGGAAGATATGGATGGATGGATGGATCTAAGTGCTGTTTTCTGGTTGAATTCGTAAAAACATGTCCTGGCATGTTTTATTTTAAACATGGTTTCGTAATGAACTTGGATGCCAGGTCTCTGTCCAGCAGAGGGCGACATTGTATTAAACATTCGTTCTTTAGGAAAACCCTAGTGTGATCTCTCGTTAATTGGTGGATGTTGAATTTTATAGGTCATTGAAGTTGGTTCTTCTTTTTCTTTTAGAACAGTTCTTTAACAGTTCTTTGGCTGACTTTCAGTCATATTACATTAATTTTTCAATCGAACCTCATTCCTGCATTTCATTTGCAGGAGGCTTAGTGGCTTAGTGGTTAGCACGTTCTCCTTTCAGTGCTAGGGATTCCAGGTTTGAATTCCAGTCTGGGTGGTTTCCATGTTCTCCCTGTGTCCGCGTGGGTTTCCTCCGGATTCTCCGGTTTCCTCCCACAGTCCAAAAACATGAATCAAGGTCAGTTGAATTCTACAAACTGCCCCATATGTAGTGTGTCTGTGTGCGTGTTTGTGTGAGTGAGTGTGTGCCCAGCGATGGATTGGCACCCTGTCTCCTAGGTGTATCTTCCCAGCATCCGAAACGTTCTCCCCTGGATGGGTATGGGGAACCCCCTGTGACCCTAGTAGAGGATAAAGAGGTAGAAACCAATTTGCCCTGCCTTGTTCATTATAGCTGTTGCCTATGTAGTCCACAAGATGGCGCCAGAATTCTGTATTGAGTTGCTATTTTGGATAGTATAAGTAGGCAATTCCAAAAACATTTTTTAAGATTAATTGAATTCTCTAAATTGCCCCATATAAGTGTGAGTGTGGGTACATGTGTGAGCGTGTGAATAGATTGGTGCCCTATCCTGGGTGTATCTGCTCAGTGCCCCTGGATGGATACTCTCCACTGGATGGACATTGTAAAAGCACACCCCACCGCAAACCATTTAGAGAAACGTCAACACGTCTATCTCTCATTGCTGGGGATCCAGGTTCGAATCCCAATCTGCTTTAATAAACTTTAATTGGCGCCCTTTCTTGGGTGTATCTGCCCAGTGCCTGAGACATTATCCCCCAGATGGGCATGGGAAACACCCCCCCCCACCCATAGATTATTGACAAGCTTGACAATGCCAGTCCCCTTCTGCACACCGTAATCACCAACCACAGGTGTCTGTTAGATGGGGCAATTTAGATTTGCAGCCTGATTCAACCGCCTAAGCAAACTCATGTGACTCTGCCTCTCCTCTCTCTCCATTAGCTTCCTGTAGCTGCTGCATTCAGTGTAAGTGTAATCTCTGGGTCTGGCCCCTCTTACCTTCACTTTATATTTTCGAAATGGATTCTGACTCCTTCCCGTCGCTCTTGTGATGAACGTTGCCTGGTGATTCCACCTCACAGTGGGGCTGGTTCTCACTCTGTATCGTTCAACATGGTAGAATGGTGGAACCATCTTCACTAAGCATCTTTAAGACTCATTTTAAAACATACCAACACTTAATATTAAAAAAGCGTAGCTACATTCTATTGTATTGTACTGCGTAGCTGTCTTATTCGTAACCAATGCCTTGTGGTGTTCTCTCATTTGGAAGCCGCTTTGGATTAAAGCATGACTAAACATCATGATATGCCACAGCAGACAGGTGGATGGTGGATGGCTCGCTTGCACAGAACTGTTTTCACGAATCTTTAGATCTTTGATTGTAGAGTTTGGAATACCGACATGAACATGGTTAGAATGTGAAACCTCCCCCCAGATTGGGATTTGAACGTGCAAACCACTACGCCAACATGCCACGTGTGTGTGTGTGTGTGTGTGTGCCCAGCGATGGTTTGGCACCCTGTCCTGGGTGTATTTGCCCAGCACCCGGAACGTTCTTCCCATGATGGGCATGGGGAACCCCCCCCCCCCCCCCCCCCCACGGTAGGGGATTAAGTGTAGGATGAATAAATAATCTGAAAATGTTTGGGGTGGGGCAACATGGTGGCATAGTGGTCAAGATATTCTGCTCTCAATGCTTTGGTTTCAAGTTTGAATCCAAATGGTTGGAGTTTTCATGTTCTCCCGGTGTCCACGTGGGTTTCCTTTCAGGTTCTTCGGTTTCCTCACACAGTCAAAAAATCTGGATTGAAGGTAAATGAATGCTCCAAGTTGCCCCGTAGAGAGTGGCTTTGTGAGTGAGTGTGTCCAGCAATCTTGTATCTGCTTAGTGCCTGAAACATTCTTCCCTGGATGGGCAGGGAACCCCCGCGACTCTAGTCTTAGACCCTAGAAGATAATGGATGAATGAATTCACCTTAAATTCATGTTTTTGGACTGTGGGAGGAAAACCGAAGAACCCTGAGAAAGCCCAGAGACATGGAGCACATGAAAACTCAATGCAGGTCAAGATTCGAACCTAGATCCCCAGCCCTGAGAGGAGAACATGCTAACCACTATGCTACAGCCATTTTTAGCAGCCATTCCAGAAAAGGTTTTGAATGTCAGAAATTCATTCATTCATCATTCCCTTCCGCCTAATCCTCTACTAGGGTTGCGGGGGGGTTCCCCATGCCCATCCAGGGGAGATGGGCATGTTTGGGAATCCATGTTTGGGGCGCTGGGCAGAACAACCCAGGACAGGGCATCGATTTATCGCTGGGTACAATAACATACAAAGACATACACACTATATGGGGCAATTTGGATCATTCAATTTACCTTGATCCATGTTTTTGGACTGGGGGATGAAACCGAAGTACCCTAGGAGAACCAACACAGACAAGGGGAGAGCGGGGGGTGGGGGGGATCCTCATGCCTATTCAGGGGACAACATTTGGAGCACTGGCCAGATACACCCAGAACAGGGCGCCGTTCTATCGCTGGGCACATTCTGCATTAGGGGCAATTTGGAGCATTCAATTTTTCCTCGTGTGTGGAAACCGAAGACCTCGGAGGGAACCCAGGCGGACTCGGGGAAAACGGAGAGTATTTAAGTATACAGTACATTTGTTTAGACGACACAGGATTATATACTCTATAACACCTTTATATTAGAACTGGGGAAACCAACTTTGTGAATAATCACAACCACAATCTAGATTTAAAAAAAAAATTTTTTTTTGCGTTGTGTTCAATTTCCCTTCCGCAAAAAACATTCAGTCGTCAACAAATATACTAATAATCTTTATTTGTAACTAAAACCCGTCGTCGGCTAAATAGTGAAAAACTAGATATTATTTCATATAGAAGGGATTTCAGTATCTAAATGACCTCTTTACACTTTTATCGTTTATTTTACAACCACTAGTTAGTTTCCGCACATCCATTAGCATGAGCACACTATCTTATATACACTTCTAACAAACACCAACCTATATATTCAGTAGAACTTACCCAGGAGAACATAATATTTGAAAAATCTGTGAAAAAGAAACAAACCAAAAAAAAAAACATCTGGCTACTTTAGAGTACAGCATTCATAGAGATAATTCCATCACTAGCATCGTCCTCGCTGGACCCGGTTCTAAGACTGCCACTGTGATGTACCCTGAAATGAAGATCTGGGTTCTAAACCCTTAGATACTCTATACTGTCAAGTAATTGCTCATCCATCCAAAGGATCAGAATCAGGTGTTCCGATAACATCCATGGCACAGTGTTTTTACAAGTGTTTGGGAAAGAATGGGTCGCTCTCAGGAACGTGGAACTGGAATAGGATGCCACCTAGCCAACAAATCCAGTGGTGATATTTCCTCACTCCTGAATATTCCAGGTTGATTCTAAGAGAATGGAAGTACTTGGGAACAGCCAACGACACCAAGTGGTGACCATGGAAACTGACGGTGCGGGGTGAGTGGATGCATAGTGCGAAGTGGTCGCTAACTTTCTGCAGAACTCCAAACTTCATGTGGCTTCTAGATGAGCTCAAGAACAGTATGCAGCAAGCGCCATGAAACGGGTTTGCAAGGACAAGTAGCTGTATCCAAGCCAGATGTCACCAAGTGTAATGCAAAGCGTCAGATGCAGTGGGGTAAAGCACGCCGCCACTTTACCCCTCTGGACTCTAGAGTGTCTCTGGAGGGATGGATCGCAGCAACAACACTGTAGGACAGCCATGTACAGACTGTGTGATGATCAGGTGACCCCACTTTGCATTGCACTTGGTGACATGGCTTGGATGTAGCTGCTCGCCCATGGAAACCCATTCCATGATGCTCTCTGCACACTGTTCTTGAGCTCATCTACAGGCCGCATGAAGTTTGGAGTTCTGCAGAAAGTTGGCTTCCACTTCGCACTACGCATCCATTCACCCCACTCCCTAAGTTTCCGTGGTCCACCACTTGGGGTCATTGACAATTGTTCCCAAACACTTCCATTCTCTTAGAATCCAGCTGGAATATTTAGAAGCGAGGAAATTTCACCACTGGATTTGTTGCCCAGGTGGCATCCTATTCCAGTTTCTTAGTTGAGAGGGTTCCCTCTTCATTTCAGTGCCACACCTGCTACAAAAAATGAGCTGGGTAAAGATGTGAAATACCAGCACAGATGATCCCAGAGTCTAGAAGAGTGTGTAACGTCACAAATGCGCTTCTGGATGAATGGCCCAAAATTCCCATAAACAAATTCCTGAACCTTGTGGACAGCTTATCCAGAAGGGTTGAAGCTGTTCTACCTGCAGAGGGTGGACCGACCTCATTCTGAACCCTATGGATTGGGAATGGGATGTCACCCAAATTCATATGTGAGTCAAGGCAGGTGAGCGAATATTTTTTGACAATATAGTGTACGTCTTGAGTGTTCTGTCCTGAAAAGACACACAGCTTAACACGGTTCCTAACAGGTTCTGCATCAATAGGAGAGCTTTATAATGCGAGTCGGCTTCTCGGTACTCTACTGGATTATCTTCGTGTCTGACTCTCGGCATGTTCCGGTTCCCATGCGCTTCATTGACAGTGCTACTGCTCTGCGGTTCCGTTCAAACCCCTCAAGTTCTGCTGTGTAACCAGGTGTTCCCCCACTCTACTCCCATTGTGACACTCTCTGTCTGGATTTTTAGGCATCCTGAGTGACGCTCTCCCCCAGGAGCCAGAAGGTCCTCATCCTGCCCTTGCCCTTCAGTTCCACATCGCCTCGGAGTTCTAGCTGGAAGCAGTTGAATTCCTGAAGTACGCCACGTGTTGCTTCAGATACGTGGATCTTTAGCGCTGAGGAAAGATCAGACAAGGTTCAGGTTTACAAATTAATTCATTCATTCATTCTCTTCCACTTAATACTGTACTAGAGTCACGGGGGTGGGGGAGAAGAGAACGTTTCAGGTGCTGGGCAGATACACCAAGGACAGAGTGCCAATCTATCATTAAGTGCACACTCATTCACACAAGATATACACACTATGTAGGGGCAATTTAGAAAGGGGCAATTAAGAGCATGTGAATTCATGTTTTTTGGATGGTGGTAGGAAACCTGAGAACCCGCAGAAAACCCACACAGAGAACACGGAAACTCCATTTCGATCGGGATTCGAACATGAGTACTGAGATTCCCAGCACTGAGAGATGGACATGCTGACCACTAGTTGGGGGGGGGGGGGGGGGCCCCCCCCCCCCCCCCCCCCCCCCCCCCCCCCCCCCCCCCCCCCCCCCCCCCCCCCCCCCCCCCCCCCCCCCCCCCCCCCCCCCCCCCCCCCCCCCCCCCGGTGTGTTTTTGGCATCATGTTCGAGGAGCCAATCAGCGCGTCACTCGCCATTCCCTTTAAAAACCAGGTGGCGCTCTGACTTTGGCGGGTTACTATTTCAACGGCGTAGTGTGTGATGGCGCAATTTTGTGTTGATGTAGAACAAAATTATTTCATTTTGGATTCTGTTTGTTGATGTGAACGCTTGCGTAGCTGCCGACCAGCGCGCACTCTGACTTTGGCGGGTTGCTATTTCAACGGCGCAGTGGGCGATGGCACGATTTTATTATGTTATTTTATTTTGTATTCTGTTTTTCATTGACGTAAATGTGGCACACGCTATGGGTTCCATGTGCGTGACCTAACGAGATACCAATCGAATATTTATCAAAGAAGATACGTAACGAACCAATCAGCGTATCACTCGCTGCTCCCTTTAAGAACCAGGTGGTGCTCCGACTTTGGCGGGTTGCTATTTCGATGGGGCAATTTAGTGTTGATGCAGCATAATGTTATTTTATTTTGTATTCTGTTTATTATTGATGTAAACATTTGCGTAGCTATCACTGGCGCACACTATGAGTTTGTGTCCCACCGCCTAATGAGACCGACCGACGTCTGACTGTCAACGTCTGTTTTCCGTCAATAAGGTAGGCCGAAACATTCCACAACATGCCTCATTCCGAGAAGGCTACGCCTATCGGGAAGATCTATTCACACGCAGCGTTGCTATTTAAATGGACCGTGAAAATAGGCTGTTAAGGGAGTGTGAGATTGCGATAAGCACCAGGATGCCTTGCACATGGGTGAAGAATAGGGTTCTATGTTTTTTAGAATGTTTTTTAGAATTATATGAGCTTCTAGACTGGAAAGATCAGCAAACAGCAACTTGTGATCTTATTCTGATGCAGCTCGGTCATTAGCAGCATCAATACTGCGGTCCTGGCATTGTCCATGTTGCCATGGTAACCTCAGCAATACTTGAGTCTGCGTACACTGAGGTAAAGCAGAAGCGTTAAGCTCAGAAAACCTGTTTTTATACCTCAGAGAACTTTCCAATGTCACTGCAGAAACCACGAGTCGTTCTAATAGACTGGTTCAAGTGACTTCAGATGTACAGTGAAGTACACTCTCGGCCCATGGAGGAACCATGAGAGGAATGCTGGGTCGCCGGGGGGGTTCCCCATGCCCATCCAGTGGAGAACGTTTTGGTTGCTGGGCAGAAAGACCAAGGACAGGGCGCCAATCCATCACTGGGCACACACACTATATAGGGGCAATTTTATAGCGGCCAATTTACTTTGAATTATTGGTTTCGGACAGTGGGAGGAAACCCATGCAGACACAGGGAGAACATGGAAACCACCCAGATAGGGATTCGAACTTGGATCCCCAGTGCTGAGAGCCGGACGTGTTGACCACTATGCTACCATGCCTTCCTAGGTGCAAGTCATGGGTCATTGCTTCAAGGGGCATTTACCACACAGAGGACATGCCCCCTTCTTCCTCTCCACTTACCATATAGATGGACTTTGTAGTTCTACAATACCAGACTGTAGTCCATCTGTGTTTTTGTTTTTGTAAGTTCCCTGTTGGTTCTCGGACCATTACAGAACAGGTATTATTTGGGTGGTGGATTGTTTGTCAGTTCTGCAGTGACACTGATACGGTGGGGGGTTGTAGTGCAGCAGTGCTGCTGTAGTCTCATTTCTCCAACTCAGTGACACTGCTGGGATAGGACTAATGCTCCGACCAAATAATTCCTGCTCTGTGTTGGTAATATTGGACTCCTGACCATTAGAACCGAGTACACAGTATGTACTGTAGTCCACAAACAGATGGACTACAGGCTGGAATTGGAGAACTATGAAGTCCATCTTTACAGGAAGTGGAACTGAGAACATGGGCAATATTAGAGGGTGGTAGGGGTGTTCTCCATGCCCATCCAGGGGAGAACGTTTTGGGCACAGAGCAGATACACCCAGGACAGGGCGCCAATCCATCACTGGGCACACTCACTCACACAGACAACACACACTCTATATGGGGCAATTTAGAGCATTTCATTTTACCTCGCATCCATGTTTTTGCACCGTGGGAGAAAACCGGAGAACGCAGAGGAAACCCAACGAAGGGGGGAAAATTAAAACTACCCAGATTGGGATTCAAACCTGGTTCCCCAGCGCTGAGCGGCGGGCGTGCCACCCCACTGTTCATTCATTCATCTTTTGCTTACCGGAGAACCCAGAGGAAACCCACGCAGTCACGGGGAGAACATGGAAACTCCTGCCAGATCGGGATTTGAACCTGAATCCCAAGCGCTGAGAGGAGAAAATGCTGACCTCTACGCCATCGTGCTGCCCCCTATCTAAATTGTCCCTATTTAGTGTGTGAGAGTGTGTGTCCAGTGATGGCTTGACACCCTGTCCTGGTTGTATCTGCCCATACCCTGAAACATTCTCCCCTGGAAGGGCATTAGGGATCCCTTCTTTCCCCAACCACCAAGCTCCACCCTTAGTCCCTAGTGTGGGATTAAAAAGATTAGATTGGAATTTACCTTCTCCATTTGATTCCATGCGTGAAGCCGTGTTTACTGTATCACCGAATAAGCAATATCTGGGCATCTTCAGTCCAACTACACCAGCACACACGGGACCTGTACACACACACACAAACACACACACACACAAACACACATACACACCTTAATAATCAGCCACACTTCAAAAAGATTGAAATCTTAATTTAGCATGTTGTCCTCTCAGCGCTGGGCATTCCAGGTTCAAATCCCAATCTGGGTGGAGTGTCCATGTTCCGGTGTCCTCCGAGTTTTCCAGTTTCCGGAGAAATTAAATGCTCTAATTTGCCCCATATAGTGTGTGTATGTGTGTGTGAGTGTGTGCCCAGTGATGGATTGGCACCCTGTCCTGGGTGTATCTGCCCAGTGCCCAAAATGTTCTTCCCTGGATCGGCATGGTAACCCCCCCATGTTTTCTCCGTGTCTGCGTGGGTTTCCTCTGGGTTCTCCGGTTTCCTCCCATGGTCCAAAAACATGGATGTGATATCAGTATCAACCTGTTTCTTCAACCAATCAGATTTTTCATGGACGTTCTTCCCTAGATGGGTATAGGGAACCCCTCTCCACGACCTTAGAAGAGAATGGTCTGTCAGCTTCCTTTCTTAGTGTTCTTAGTTTCCTACCTAATGAGGTACATTGAATGCTATAAATTGCCCCATATATTGTGTGTGTATATTGGGCAATTTAGAGCATTTTATTTACCTTGAATTCATGATTTTGGACTGTGGGAGGAAACCAGGAAACCCAGAGGAAACCCACACAGACCATGGGGAGAACATGGGAACTCCTCCTAATCACTAAGCCACCATGCCACACCTGAAAATAAAGTCATTCATTATCTTCCGGTTATCCTCTACTAGGGTCATTACAGACACACACCCTATATGGGGCAATTTAGAGCTTTTTTACCTTGGATCCATAGTTTTGGACTGTTGGAGGAAAACAGAGAATCTGGAGGAAACTAATGCGGACACGGGGATAACATGGAAACTCCACCCAGATTGGGATTCAAACCTGGATCCCCAGTGCTGAGAGGAGAACATTAACCATTAAGCCAACATGTTGCCACACCTCAACATTTCCAGTTTATTTATTCATCATCCTCCACTTAATCCTCTACTAGGGTTGTGGAGGGGTTCCTTCTGCACAACCAGGGGAGAACATTTCAGGTGCTGGGCAGATACACCCAGGACAGGGCGCCAATCTATTGCTGAATGTATCATGTCTATTTACTTACACACACACACACTATATGGGGGGCAATTTAGAGCTTTCCTTTAATCCATGTTTTTGTACTGTGAGAGGAAAACGGAGAACCCGGAAGAAACCCATGAGGAAATGGGGAGAACATGGAAACTCCATGCAGATGGGGATTCTAACCTGGATCCCAATCGCTGAGAGGACAACATGCTAAACACTGTTTTTTGAGCTAGAAGAGAAGGTCTTGAAGACCATGCCCTCACCAGTGTGGATGCCGATGCGAAGCCGCAGCTGCTGATTGGGCCGATGGCGAATCCTGAAAGAGTGAACAGCTTTGAGCAGAGCGAGAGACATACGAGCAATTTCCCTCGCGTGCAGCTTCCCATTCCTGACGGGAAGTCCTGATACCACCATGTATGCATCACCGATCGTCTCGACCTGTGGGGTAAACACACACACACACACACACACACACACACACACACACAGAAGGCGTGAATACTCTGATGTATCATGGGTAGGCCTGCGAAGAGGCCCTTGGTGTCGTCAATGCAATACCTCATTGGTTGAAGCTACAGATTGGTACTGATATTTCAGGCTTAAAGCAGATTATTTGACCCTGGCAACAAATGATGCTCAAATGTTATTGGTTAAAGGCTTTAATAAAAAAAGTACACGCCTGGAAGCGGCGTAACCGGGGGTAACAGTATGAAAGGAAGCTAACAAACCATCCTCTCTTGGGGTTGCAGAGGAGGGGTTCCCTATACCCATCTAGGGGAGAACATCCATGCAAAATCTGATTGGTTATAGCCACAGGTTACTAATAGTTCAGGCTTAAGGCAGATTATTTTCCCCTAGCAACAAATGATGCTTAAATGTGATTGGTTAAAGGCTTTAATAAGAAAATACACATCTGGAAGCGGAGTAACCGGGGGTAACACTAAGAAAGGAAGCTGACAGACCATCCTCTTCATACCCATTTAGGGAAGAACGTCCATGAAAAATCTGATTGGTTGAAGAAACAGGTTGATACTGATATTAAAGGCTTAAGGCAGATTTAACCCTGGCAACAAATGATGCTCAATTGTGATTGGTTGAAGGCTTCCATAAGAAAATACATGCCTGGAAGCGGCATAACTAGGGGAAACGCTTTGAAAGGAAGCTGACAGACCATCCTCTTCATACCCATTTAGGGAAGAACGTCCATACAAAATCTGATTGGTTGAAGCATCTGGAAGTGGCGTAACTGGAGGTAATGCTATGAAAGGAAGCTAAGAGATCATCCTCTCTTGGGGTTGCAGAGGAGGGGTTCCCTATACCCATCTAGGGGAGAACATCCTTGCAAAATCTGATTGATTGAAGCAAGATTATTTAATCCTGGCAACAAATAACTCTCAAATGTGATTGTTTAAAGGAAACCATAAAATACACATCTGGAAGCGCTGTAACCAGGGGAAATGCTATGAAAGGAAGCTGACAGACCATCCTCTCTTAAGGTCATGGAGAGGGGTTCCCCATACCCATCTAGGGGAGAACGTCCATGCAAAATCTGATTTGTTGAAGCAACAGGTTGATATTGATAGGCAGATTATTTAACCCTGGCAACAAATGATGCTCAATTGTGATTGGTTAAATGATTTAAAAATAAAATATATGCCTGGAAGTGGCGTAACCAGGGGTAATGGTATGAAACTGACAGACTATTTATTCATTCATTATCTTCCGCTTCTAGGATCGTGGGGGATTCCCCATATCAATCTAGGGGAGAACGATTAAGGCGCTGGGCAGATACACCAAGGACAGGGCGCCAATCGATCGCTGGGCACACACTCACTACATGGGGCAATTTAGAGCATTCAGTTTATTCACGTTTTTAGACTGTGGGAAGAAACCGGAGAACCCAGGGAACCCCCTTTGGGACTTGATTGCGATCAGATTGTATTACCTTGTACACATCGAAGTTGTCAATGATGGCATCAAAGCAGGTATACAGGTCGTTTAACAACGTCACCACCTGAAACCGATCACAAGACCTCACGTTAGATAAGTCTGTATCAAACGTGATCATGATGCATCGCGCGCCCGCTCGATCACCTGCATGGGGGTGCTCTCGGCCGACAGAGCCGTAAAACCCACGATGTCGCTGAAGTAGATCGTTACTGAGTCGAAGGCCTCCGCCTGCACCGTCTCGCCTCGCTTCAGCTGCTCCGCCACGGAGCTGCGCCCACACACACACGCACACACACACACACAAACACACACATACACACACGCACACAATCTGCTGCTTATATGCTTAGAACAGACCCCATTAGTGACCTTTCCTCCTAGTCATGAGCCCTGATTGGCTAAAAAGCAGACGTTCGGCTGAATCACACTCACTGAGGCAGAATCTGATAGAGCAGCGCTTCAGCTTTGCGTTTCTCCTCATGGTAGGCTTGCGTCCTCTCCTCCACCAGCTCCTCCAGGTTATTTGCATACTGCTCCATGCGGGACAGCAGGTTGTCCAAAATGTTCGAGCCATACCCTCTAAACATAAAACCAAGAATATGCGATCGTGATCGCATTATGGCTGCAGGAGACACTACCTACATATAGTATATCACTACCTACATATAGGGTTCCCCATGCCCATCCAGGGGAGAACGTTTGCTGTTTGCGGGTTGCTATTTGAGTGGTGCCGCTAACTGGACTCCATGCTCTGCTCCATGAGGTTCTCAATGTAAGTCTGAATGGAAAACCCACAGTATGGTATAGACTATGGTTCTGCATTCTCTGTAGTCAGGTTTAATAGAGTTCAGTTTATTTTAGCGTTCTGTGGTGTTGGACATGCGCCTGTGCTGATGATCCACCACCTAATGAGATAGCGACAGATGTCTGACTGTCGACGTCTGGAGAGGTTGTTTTAAGTCGGCGATAAAACAATCAACCTGTCACTCGCCAACTTTGGTGGGTTGCTATTTCGATGGTGCAGTTTAGTGTTGATGTTATTTAATTTCATATTCTGTTTATTGTTGACGTAAACGTTTGCATTACTGTCGACTGGTGCACATTATGTGCACCGCTGCGTATCCCATGTGAGAGGAATGTGCCTGTGTTAATGATCCACCGCCTAATGAGATAGCGACCGAAGTCAGACTGTCAACAACTGGAGAGGTTATTTGCAGTCAGCGGTGCACCTCGAAGCTTAATTTAGGGGGGTGTGTTGTTGCTATGGTGAAGGTGTGTTTTGGGTGTCAGGTTCGATAAACCAATCAGCGTGTCACTGGCCTTTCCTTTTAAGGACCAGGTGGCACTCTGACTTTGGCGGGTTGCTATTTCGATGACGCAGGTTAATGTCGATGTAGCATGATGTTATGTCATCTTGTATTCTGTTTATTGTTGACATAAACGTTTGCGTAGCTACCAACAGGCGCACTATGAGTTTGTGCACCGCTGCGGATTCCATGTGTGCGGAACGGGCTTGTGTTGATGATCTACCGCCTAACGAGATAGCGGCCGACGCCTGGAGAGGTTGTTTTTAATCGGGGATGCGTCGCCAAGATCTGACACGGCAGAAACATAGCTGAACACGCCTCGTTTCGAGACAGCCCACGCCCATCGGGGGAGATATATTCACACACAGTGTTGCTATTTAAACAATGCGGGAAAATTGACTGTCAGTGTGTACTCGGTTCTAACAGTACTAACAGATACTGTGTACACAGTTCTAGCGTTTCGACTGTCAGTGTGTACTCGGTTCTAACAGTACTAACAGATACTGTGTACACGGTTCTGACAGTCAGGACCGCAAGAGTGCCACAACAGAACAGGGATTATTTGGTAGGGGCATTATTCCTATCCCGGCAGTGTCACCAAGGTGAAGAAATGAACCTACAGCAGCACTGCTGCACTAAAACCCCCTACACCACATCTTGTCAATGCAGAACTGACAAGAAACAATCCACCACACAAACGATACCCGTTCTGTGATGTTCCGAGAACCAACAAGGACTAACAAAAAGCAAGAACCCAGATGGACTACAGTCTGGAGTTGTAGAACTACAAAGTCCATCTATTTGGTACACTCACCTGTTGTTTTTGCGCAGCATCACTTTGATCTGGTTGAAGTCGGGCCTGTAGCTGGGTTCCTCAGCCCAGCAGCGCTGCATCAGCTGCCCCAGGTCCTCGCTGTGACTCTGGGTGCACAGCATGGGGCGCAGGTAGGGCCATCTCCCATCCGCCACGCGCTCCACTATCTCTGAAACGCCACAAAGCGGCGTAAATTTAAAAAATGGGGGGAATTTAGCGGACGCCTTCATCCAATGTGACTCACAAGTATCCCGATTCGGTTGGGGTCAGAACGCAGGGTTGACCACACAGCACCCTTGTAGCAAAGAGGGTTCTGGGTCTTGTTCAAGAACCCATATTGGTGAATTCAGTGGAGCTGGGATTGGAACCCACCACCTCCAGATTGATAGGAACCAACACTGTTACCGAGGCGGCAAGGTGTGTGGAACTGCTGCAATGATGTCTGATGAAGTAGTTGTCTCTGGTCCCCTACTAATTAGGCGTGGCGGCGAAACCTACAGCCGGTTATGGTTGCTGCGTTGCTGGATGTCTAAGTGGTGCTCAGAAAACAACATTACCTTTATTGATAATTGGTCTACTTTTGAGGGAAGGCCTGGCCTTTTGAAATAGGACGGCATACATCCTTCCCGGGAGGGTGCTGCGCTCATGTCACATAACATAGCCGATAGGGTTTTTTCTTCAGATAGGAATAAAAATTGACAATTCAGAGCCAAGGCCAGGCAGCAGGCAGAATGGCCTAACCAACTGCCTGCGAACTGCCAGGAGTCGTCACCCACAATAACAAGGTTCCATACCATTAAGACAGTTATCAAGTATCGCAGTGAAAAAAAAAACAAAAATAGTCCAAAAATCTCATTAATATCAATACAACCTCAAGTAATGTAAGAAACACTTTTAAGTTAAAACTTGGGTTATTAAACATTGGGTCACTTTTATCAAAATCAGCTCTAGTTCAAGAAATAATAACTGATAACTTCCTAAATGTCTTTTGTCTCATAAAGACCTGGATTAGGGCCAATGAATACCTCTCCACCTGGTTATACTTATGCTCATAAACCACGTCTTAGTGGACGAGGAGGTGGAGTGGCTATGATCTATAAAGAAAACATAAATGTAACGCTTAATAATAAGTATGAGTCAAAATCCTTCGAAGCTCTTATACTCAACATAAGCAGCTCATCTGCATTAAAGAATAAGTACAATCTAATGCAACTTATTACCATATACCACCCTCCCGGCCCAAAGAGTTTATTAAAGAATTTGGTGAATTTCTCTCTAACATAGTAATCTCATCAGAAAAGGCCTTAATAGTCGGTGACTTCAATGTTCACTTTGAAAATCAACTAGATTCATTTAAATTAGCCTTTGACTCTATCCTAGATTCCATGGGCATAACTCAAAGTGTGGTTGGTAAAACACATCGCTGTAAACATACATTAGACTTAGTTTTATCGCATGGTATTAACATTAATAATTTAACTATTGTCCCACTAAGTGAGGTCATCTCCGATCACTATTTGATAACCTACGATTTAGAAATTGATATTGATCCAGTCATTAAACCGCAATATGATATGAAGCGTACAATCATTCCCTCTACTGCTGTGTCATTCCTACAACATTTACCCGAATTAAACATTAAACCAGCATCAGGACCCGGAAAACACAGCGGAATACCTTAAACACGTGTTTTCTGCAACCTTAGACAGTGTCGCTCCACTTAAACTAAAAAGGATTAAAGATAAAAGACTCGTTCCAATGGTTTAGTGATAAAACACGTGCCCTTAAACAAACCACTAGAACCATGGAGCGTAAATGGAGACAAACTAAATTAGGTATTTAGGGTTGCATGAAAGGGCATTATGACAAACAAGAGTACAAACATGCACTCAATGCAGCGAAAACTAAATATTATTCTGAATTAATAGAGAACAACAAAAACAACCAAAGATTTCTCTTTAGTACCATTGCCAAATTAACTCGAAGTGCTATTGAAACAGATTCACAGATTCACTCACAGTTCAGGAGCAATGATTTCATGAATTTCTTTAGTGATAAAATTGAAAACATAAGACTTAAATCACCTAATGCATCGTGTAGCGTAACCAATAATCCACCCTCAATGATTTCTGAATAATCTAGTGGTAGAGAAAATAATATAGTACAAGAGTTAAATACCTTTAACCCCATATCTTAAAAAGAGCTTGTCTCATTAATTACACAATCGAACACAATATCAAACCTTCCTTTTGTCTCTAAAATCCTAGAAAAAATTGTGTTCAACCATCTGAATCACCATTTTCTAACTAATAACGTTCATGAAGTTTTTCAGTCAGGTTTTTGGTCTCATCATAGTACTAAGACAGCCTTTATTAAAGTTGTTAATGACTTATTAATGTCCTCTGATAATCATAAAATCTCTTTTCTTGTATTATTAGATCTTAGTGCAGCCTTTGACACTATAGACCATAACATCTTAGTTGATATATTAGAAAACACTGTGGGCATTACATGACCACTCCAGTGGTTTAAATCCTACCTGACAGATCAATATCAATTCACCTGTGTTAACAACCAATGTTCTGATCTTGCTAAAGTTAAATATGGTGTCCCACAAGGGTCAGTTCTGGGTCCACTACTATTTGCATTATATATGCTTCCATTGGGATCAATTATTCGTAAACATGGAATCAGTTACCACTCATATGCAGATGATACACAATTATACATTTCAGCTAACCCTAATGATGGTCGTTCAGTCAGTAAGCTCGAGGACTGCATCCAAGATATTAAAATATGGATGTCAAAAAACTTCCTACTGCTAAATTCTGATAAAACAGAGTTTCTGATAGTTGGACACAAGGACAAAATTAACAAAGCTTCTAACACTATGTTAAACCTTGATAACTCTTTAATAAGACCCAGTTCA
This sequence comes from Corydoras maculifer, assembly GCA_019802435.1. Taxonomy (NCBI): domain Eukaryota; kingdom Metazoa; phylum Chordata; class Actinopteri; order Siluriformes; family Callichthyidae; genus Corydoras; species Corydoras maculifer. The sequence goes on from JAFMOD010000515.1 coordinate 180,989, forward strand.
TCTGTAAATAATCTTGGTGTCATTATTGATTCAGATCTCTCCTTTAAAAAGCACATTAGCAATATATTACTAGAATTGTGTTTTTTCACCTTGGTAACATTTCGAAGCTACGAAATATCCTCTCCCTCCAAGATGCAGAAAAACTAATTCATGCTTTTATTACCTCAAGGTTAGATTATTGTAATTCACTTCTGACAGGATGTTCTAATAAATCATTACATAAATTACAACTTGTGCAAAATGCTGTAGCTAGAGTTTTAACTAAAACCAGAAAGTTTGATCATATCAGTCCTGTGTTATCAAACTTGCACTGGATCCCAGTTAAGTTTCGTATTGAGTACAAAATTTTATTGATAATATATAAAATTCTACATAATCAGGCTCCACAAAATCTGGGTGAGCTGATTCAATTGTACAAGCCAACACGTGAGCTTCGATCTCAAGGTGCTGGTTTACTCTTAGCTCCTAGAATAAATAAAATCACTGCTGGTGGAAGAGCGTTCTTCCACAAGGCTCCTCAACTTTGGAATAGCCTTCCAGTTACTGTTCGTGATTCTGAATCACTATTAATCTTTAAAAATAAATTAAAAACACATTTATTTAATCTTGCATTTAATTAATCCCCTGTAGATAAAGATGTAGATCTCAGCCTTGGCTGTGCTGGGGGGTAATCTGTGATCAGTGTGTGCTGGCGTTTCACCTCTTCACCCACCTCATCATTAATGGGGGGGTGTGGCGCTGAAATGATGCTGTTCCGGGGCGCCATCTCAACTATGTAGAGTTTGTAGTATCTGCCTCTTTTAGTTATGCTGCTCTAGTCAGTGATGCCGGAGTCACATGCTGTACTGTGTCAATAAATTACTTATTAATTAAATGCCGTGCTTTATTATTAGCTCTAACTGCCTTCCTTGTCTGTTTCTTTTTGAGGTGTGACCGGCTTCCTGAAGATCTTCATCCATGGCTCTGCTGACGAATATTGGATGAAACCTGAATATTAATTGGACTGGCGGTCCTGCAGGACACCCTTAATGGACCCACATATACGTAGTTTTCCAGTTGTTAGTTTTTCCATTTGTTAAATATCTGTACATAGCTGTCCTACATGGTTGTTGCTGCCTGGCCGCTCAAGGAGGATGAGTCCCCCACTAAGTCTTGGTCCTCCCAAGGTTTCTTCCTTAAATAACAACATAAAAGGGAGTTTTTTCTTGCCACTGTCGCTTCGGCTTGCTCTTTGGGGGTTTAAAGCTGCTTTGTGACAATGTACTGTTGTATAAAGCGCTATATAAATAAATAACTTGAACTTGAAATAACTAGGTGGCTTAGTGGTTAGCATGTTCTCCTCTCGGCACTGGGGATCCAGGTTCGAATTCCGATCTGGGTGGAGTTTCCATGTTCTCCCTGTATCCGTGTGGGTTTCAGTCCAAAAACATGGATTCAAGGCAAATTGAATTCTCCAAATTGCCCCATATAGAGTGTGTTTGTGTGTGAGTGAGTGTGTGTGTGTGCCCAGCAATAGATCGGCGTCTGGTTCTGGGTGTATCTGCCCAGAAACATTCTCCCCTGGATGGGCATGGGCGACCCTATTAGAGGATTAAGTGGAAGATAATGAATGAATAAAAATCAAGACTGTCTCTTCTCATTATCTTCCGCTTTATCCTCTACTTGGGTCGTGAGGAGGGAAGTTCTCCATGCCCATCCAGGGGAGAACATTTCAGGCGCTGGGCAGATACACCCAGGACAGGGGGCCAGTCTATCACTGAACACACATCCACACACACATCCACACACACACACACACACTATATATGGCAATTCTGTAGATATTTCCCTTTGAATCCGTGTTTTTGGACTGTGGGAGGAAACCGGAGAACCCGGAGGAAATCCATGCGGACACGGGGAGAACATGAAATCTCCACCCAGTTGGAGATTCGAACCCAGATCTCTGAGAGGAGAACATGCTAACCACTAAGCGACCATGCCTCCCTTTTCTCATTATCTTCAGCTTTATCCTGTACTAGGGTTGAGTGTGGGTTCCCCATGCCCATCCAGGGGAGAACGTTTCAGGCACTGGGCAGATACGCCCAGGACAGGGGGGCAATCTATCACTGGGCACACATTCACTCACATAAACATACTGTATATGTGGCAATTTCGAGCATTCAGTTTACCTTAAATCCACATTTTTGGACTGTGGAAGGAAACCGAAGAACCCGGAGGAAACCCACAAGGACACAGGGAGAATATGGAAATTCTACTCATGGTTCCCCATGGCCATCCAGGGGGGAAAGTTCATCCAGGACAGGGTGCCAATCCATCGCTTGGCACACTATTTACACTCACACACTATATAGGGGCAGGTTAGATGGGGCAATTAAGACCAGCCATTTCACCTTAAATAAACAATTTTGGACCATGGGAGGAAGCCGGAGAATCTGAGAGGAGAGAGAGGAGAACATGCCAACCACTAAGCCATGGTGCCGCCTGCCTTATTCACACATTAGTTCATATCAATTAAAATACAGTCGTTGGCCAATATCTGCCAGTCGTTTGAGTTTTTGCACATCCCACCACCCCCCACCATCTTGCGCACGGCGCGGCGCCACCATCTCAACCACTCATCCATCTGTGGTGGCTTTTTATACTGCATTCCTACATAATCAGGTGGTTTCATAGGCGTGAAATAGTTTATGACAGAGGGATTCTTTCCGCCGGGGCACTGCTTAAAGGCCTAGATGTGAAACGCACCGCCTGCCACCGCTTCTATATCATCATTACCCTGACATGCCACCTGTTTTAGCATGTGGCTAACCATATACCGGATCGCAGCAGCATGAACAGCAGGCATGATCTCCGAGCCCGTACCAGCAGCCAATCAGTGGAAGCTTGTTATTAAAGGCCACTCAATCAGAATCAGAGAAGAGCGACCACAGGAGGTCATATCAATAGGAGTATCAATATCAATAAAAATCATAGATTCCTCTGATTGGTTCATTTTCTCCCATTTGACCATGTCAGCGCTGGACTGACCTTTCGGGCTTAATGGCGAGTCCAGGTAGAAGACGCCTTTGAGCAGCGCCAGCTCTTGCAGAATGATGCCGAAACTGTAGACGTCTCCCCTCTGCGTGCCACAAGGGGGCCTGTTCTCGGCACGCAGGAGCTCAGGAGCCGTCCACAGCTTACCTACGGTGCACACACACACACACACATACACACACACACAAAACATTTTTCAGTGTACATTAGACATGAGGTCCGGAGAGGTTGCTTTCAGTCGGCGGCGAGATATGGGCCTTAGCACGCAGCTTTTTGAGAAGGCCACGCCCATTGGGGAGGTCAGTGCAAAGTTTGGACACGCCCACTTATTGTCCATGTGATCAGTTCAACTTTCTGTAAAGATGGACTTTGTAGTTCTCCAATTACATCCATTTGAGGACGTCCCATTTACTCCTTCTGACGCCAGTATGAGTCGAACTTCCGTTTACGGCCACCAGGCCGTTAGCGTCTTACTGTCTTAATGTCCTAGCTGTACCAGTGCGAGGACTCTACACTGTCTCGTTGAAAGAACGACTAGGATGCTAGGCTGAATCCGAGGGTCATCCTTCTCAATGGTGCCTGTGGACATGGCTCCCCCTAGTGTCTCAGCACAGTCACTGCAGCAGTCCAAAGTCTACTAATTGTCCATGTTCTCAGTACCACTTACCGTAAAGATGGACTTTGTAGTTCTCCAATTCCAGATTGTAGTCCATTCATTTGGGGACATCCCCTTTACTATTTCTGAAGCAAGTATGAGTTGAACTTCCATCTACGGCCACCAGGGGGTTAGTGTCTTTCTGTCTTAATGTGCTAGGCTGAAACCGAGAGCCGTCCTTCTCAGCGGTGTGTGTGGACATAGGCTCCACCTAGTGTCTCAGCACAGTCGCTGCAGCAGTCCAAATCCACTTATTGTCCATGATCTCACTTCCACTTACCGTAGAGAAGGACTTTGTAGTTCTCCACTTCCAGACTGTAGTCCATCCATTTGGGGACGTCCCCTTTACTCTTTCTGATGCCAGTATGAGTCGAACTTCCGTCTATGGCCACCAGGGTGTCTTACTGTCTTAATGTCCGAACTGTACCAGTGCGAGGACTCGACCCTGTCTCATTTTAGAGCACGACCAGCTAGGCTGAAACCCAGGGCCGTCCTTCTTAACGGCGCGTGTGGACATGGGTCTCAGTACAGTCGATGCAGCAGTCCAAAGTCCACTTTTTGTCCATGTTCTCAGTTTCACGTGCTGTAAAGATGGACTTTGTAGTTCTCCAGTTCCAGACTGTAGTCCATCCGTTTGTACACACTGTGTACTCGGTTCTAATGATCAGAACCCCAATAGTACCACCACAGCAGGAATATTATTTGGTCAGGAAATTAGTCCTATCCCAGCAGTGTCACTGAGGAGGAGAAATGAAACTACAGCAGCACTGCGGCACTAAAACCCACTCACCGCATTAGTGTTACTGCAGAACTGACAAACAATCCACCACCCACATGATACTTGTTCTACGATGCCCCAAACAATAGAGAACCAAAAACCAACAGGGGATTAACAGCAAAGATCACAGACGGTCTACAGTCTGTAATTGAAGAACTACAAAGTCCATCTATATGAGATGTGGACAGGAAGCACGATATAAATAAATGAATTAAACTCGTTTTGGCAACATGTCGACACCAGCTTTTTTTTTTTTTATATATTCTGTAATACTTGCTCACATGCGTAGTAGGCGTGCGTATCCTCAGAGCTGCTCTCCTTGCGGAAGCTGGCCAGGCCGTAATCCGTGATCTTCAGGACGAAGCGGCTGTCCACCAAGCAGTTGGACGATTTCAGGTTGCCGTGGGTGATGATGACACTGTTATGGAGGAAGGCCATACCCTGTCAAGGAGGAGAAGATTGAAGCGGGAGGTCGATGTTGGTCGGCCGGGAGTGTTTTCCCTCTTAGCTCCCATTTACATGCAAACTTTATGCATAAACCAAAAAAAATAAATAATAATAATAATAATAATAATAATAATAATAATATGAGTGTGTTGTGTGTGTGTCTGCGTGAGTGAGTGTGTGCCCAGCGATAGATTGCCCCCCTGTTCTGGGTGTTGTGTTGTGTGTGTGTCTGCGTGAGTGAGTGTGTGCCCAGCGATAGATTGCCCCCTTGTTCTGGGTGTAACCGCCCAGCGCCAGAAATGTTCTCTCCTGGATGGGGACAACCCCACGACCCTAATAGAGGATAAAGCGGAAGATAATGAATAATAATAATAATAATAATAATAATAATAATAGAAATAATTTGTACTTAAAAGCACAAGATGGTAAGGAAGTCTTGCCTAAATTGTCACGAGTATCCAGGTAGAACCCACCTTAACAATGTCCTTGATCAAGGAATAGCGAAACATCCAGTCTAGTGTAATACTCTCGATCTCCATTAAGTCCTGTGACACCCACATCATGTGTATGGATAAAAGCATATGAAGAGAGATGAGATACACTGAGATACAACACACACACTCTCACACACACACAAACACACACACACATCGATTCATCTCTTGACGAAGCCAGTATGAGTTGAACTTCCATGTACGGCCGCCAGGGGGTTAGCGTGTTAGTGTCTTAATGTCCCAACCGTACTGCTTTGAGGACTCGACCCTGACACCCCAGGCACCTTTTATTCAAGGTGAATAGTTTGCTCTAAATTGCCTCTATATATACTGTGTGTGTGTGTGTGAAAGAGATTTCATGTTCTCCCCATGGATTCAAGGTGAACTGGTTGCTCTAAAATGTCCCTATATAGTGTGTGTGTGTGTGTGTGTGTGTGTGTGTGTGTGTTGTGTGAGTGTGCCCAGGTACAATGGTTAACAGGTTCTCCTCTCAGCTCTGGGTCCAGGTTCGAATCTCAATCCGGGTGGAGTTTCCATGTTCTCCCCGTGGATTCAAGGTGAACTGGTTGCTCTAAATTGTCCCTATATTGTGTGTGTGTGTGTGTGTGTGTGTGTGTGTGTGTGTGAGAGAGAGAGAGAGAGAGATTTAGATTGTGTCCAGGCATAATGATGTAGTGGTTAGCAGGTTCTCTGGTGAATTGGTTGGTCTGAATTGCCCCTACATATTGTGTGTGTGTGTGTGTGAGAGAGAGCCCAGGCACAATCGCGTTCTCCTTTCAGCTCTGTGTTCAGGTTCGAATCCCGATCTGTGTGGAGTTTCCATTTTCTCCCCATGGATTCAAGGTGAATTGGCTGGTCTAAATTGCCCCTATTTAAATTGCTCCCAAATATTGTGTGTGTGTGTCTGTGTAATCAGACGAGGTACAGCATGTAGTGGATAGGGATGCCGACCTGTAAGCTGCCCCTGGGGCAATATTCTGTGAGAATGCAAATGTTGGGCGGATCGATACAGGCGCCGATAAATCGGGTGAGATGCTCATTCTGGACGTCGCGCATCTGTAAGTAACAGAGAGAGAGAGAGGCACAGTGAGGATAAAACACACCCTGCTTCTTCTGAAGTCGAGGAAGTAACAGGACTCACGTGTTTGAGTTCGAAGAGCACTTGTCTGGTGAGTTCGATTCGTTTCTTGTTGATGTGTTTGACCGCCGTGATGTTTCCCTGGAGAACGACACAATGGCAGAACCTTCAGATGAAGAGTTTCAGCGATGTACGTTTTTTTAATTTCATTTTAAGAAAACACAAACAAATACTGTATGTAATACAGAGATAGTCATTTTTCAGATCAGTTCTCCTATTGTTTTTTTTTTGCCCCATCCAAATTGCCCCTATATAATGTGTGTGAGTGTGGGCTCAATTATAGTTTGGGTGTCTTTGTACACGTTTTTCACCTTATGGGCATAGGGTACTACACTCCCCCCCTACCCATCGCAGCCCTAGTGGAGGATAATGGATGAGTGGAAATTGCTCCTATAAAATTTGTGTGTAAGTGTGGGCTGGGACAGAATGGAGTCCTGTCCTGGGTGTCTTTGCCCAGCATCCGAAACATTCTCCTCTGTTTGGGCATTGGGAACCAACCCACCCTCAAAAAAATGTAGCGGAGGATAATGGATGGATGAAAATTGCCCCTATATAATGTGTGTGTGTGTGGGGGTGAGTGTGTGTGTGTGAGTGAGTGTGTGCCCAGCGATGGCTTGTCACCCTGTCCTGGGTGTATCTGTCCAGTGCCTAAAACGTTCTCCCCTGGATGGGCACGGGGAACCGCCCCACTCCCGTAAACCTAGTGGAGAATAATGGATGGATGACAATTGCCCCTATATAGAATCTGTATGAGTGTGGGCTTAAATATAGATTGGCACCCTGTCCTGGGTGTCTCTGCCCAGCGTCCAAAACGTTCTCCTCTGGGTGGGCATAGGGAACCCCCCTCCTTTCCCCACAGCTCACAAACCTAGCAGAAGATAATGGATGGATAGAACTTTCCCCATCTAAATTGCCCCTATATAGTGTCTGTGTGAGTGTGTGCTCAGTGACAGTTTGGCACCCTGTCTTGGTTGTCTTTGCCCAGATTCCTAAACGTTTACCCTGGCTGGGCATGTGGAACACACCCCCACCCCCGCAAACCTAGCATAAGATTATAGATGGATGGAAATTGCCCATATCTAAATTGCCCCTATATGGTGTCTGTCTTTGTCTTTGATTGGCACCCTTTCCTGGATGTATCTGGATGGGCTTTCCCCCACCCCACAAAATTAGCAGAGGATAATGGACAGATGGAAATTTTCCTTATCGAAATTGCCCTTATGTAGTGTGTGTGTGATAGATTGGCACCCTGTCCAAGGTGTATCTGCATAGCACCTGAAACGTTCTCCCCTGGATGGACAAAACACCAATCTAGCAGAGGATAATGATTAAATGGATGGATGGATGTATGGAAATTGCCCCTATCTAAATTGCCCCCATATAAATAGTGTACCTTGTAGTAGCACGTCTTGGCGTAAATCTGCATGTTTCCCTCCATCGTCATCAGAGAGCCGTAATTCGAGCCTTTCTGTCAGCAGGAAATCAAAAGCCAAACAATTCAGTAAAGCCCAAAGCATGTGTACGTTCTCACAGAGACCGGCGTGAGGTTCCGTTAATCCCGTAAGCTGAGAACCCAATAATCAGAGGCTCGTCTCACCATAGACAGCGTCAGTCGGCTACAGGCCCGGCGCAGGGTCTTCTCTAAATTATTCATTTGGATGTCCTCCCAATGCACCCGCCACAGCTGAGCCGCCAGCTCGTTCTCCAGCTTCACTTTTCTGGAACGTGAGAGGTTCCGTTAAGAACTAACCACATTCGGGTCACAAGGGTGCTAGAGGTATGTGAGGAGAACCCATAGAAAATCCATTTTCAATTTGGCTATTACAATTATTACAATTATTACAATTACAAGACTACATTCGCTTTTCAGTGCTGGGAATTCGCAAGGGTTCCCTCCGGGTTCTCCGGCTTCCTCACATGGTCTGAAAAACATGGATTCAGGGTGGAATAAATGAATGCTCTAAATTGCCCCATATAGTGTGGTCTGTGTGAGTGACTATGTGCCCAGAGATGGATTAGCGCCCTGTCCTGGGTTTATGTACCCGGCACCCAAAACGTTCTTCCCTGGATGGGCATGGAGAACCCTCCGGCAACCTTAGTAGAGGATTAAGCGACACAGTGGCTTAGTGGTTTTCATGTTCTCCTCTCGGCGCTGGGAATACTGGTTGGAATCCCAATCTGGGTGGAGTGACCATGTTCTTCCCATGTCCACGTAGGTTGCCTCCAGGTTCTCCGGGTTTCTCACATGGTCCGAAAAACATGGTTTCAAGGTAAACTGAATGCTCTAATTTGCCCCATATATTGTGGTCTGTGTGAGTGAGTGTGTGCCCAGTTATAGATTGGCGTCCTGTTTTCGGTGTATCTGCCCGGTGCCCGAAACGTTCTCCCCTAGATGGGCATGGAGAACCACTCGGCCACCCTTTTCCCATTGGAAATAAGCCAAGCCAAATTTAAAGAATGATCAGAAGTGAACGGAGAGTCCGATCATGCACTCATCTCACCAATGAGCTAGACAAGTTCTGTGAAAATTGTGTCGATAGCTCGAAAATTGTGGAAGAAATAGGGAAGAGAATAAAATATATGGCAGTCACACTATTGTTATCCGATTTTTTGTTTCTCCATTTTTTTTTTCCCACAACTTTCGAGCTATAGACACAATTTTCACAAGACATGTCTGGCTCATTAGTGAGCTGAGTGCTTGTAAACAGCTAAGGAACTGCTCGAATGTCAATTTATCTGAGCCAAAATTCCCATTTAATTTGTATCTCAGGGATACTTGCACTCCCGTAACTCGGCCAATCTTTGAACTACATAGAGGAAATTCGCTAGAATCGGAGCTGGCTGCGGCCCATAGTGGTCTTGTGAAATCACAGAGTGAACGCACTTTTCGGTTACTCCTGATTACTCTTCAAATTTGTAACAGAGGGAGTGCAAAAACCACCGTAATGCAAAGTGAATGGGAATTTTGGCTCTGAAAAATGGGAATTTCTCGGGAATGGTTTGTCTGATCCCATAGCTATCTACCACCCCTCATCTCACTAATGAACCGAAAGTGTGCTGCGAAAATTGTGTTGATAGCTCAAAAATTAAGAGAGAGAAAAGGGAGACAAAACCAGCACAATAATAGAAACACGGAACATGGAACAGAGAACGAGAAAACAGAGAATGTCAGACTGGGAATCCGACGTGGATCTTACCTGTAGATGAAGACGGTGATGGTAACGATGATGATGAAGATGAAGCAAACCACTATCGAGATCATCTGATGCATTGTGACAGTTTCTAGCATGGAACAGAACATCGCATCAGGAACGGAACAATCGGAGATCAAGACATGAGAACTCTAAAGATTACCGATGGCTTTTAAAACAGTTCCTTTTAAAGTACCGGTTCTGGTACCAAACGTCGCTTCATTATCTCTTTCCCGCACTTACCATATAGATGGACTTTGTAGTTCTACAGTTCCAGACTGTAGTCCATTTGGGTTCTCTGTTGTTGTTAGTCCCTTGTTGGTTCTTGGACCATCACAGAACAGGTATCATTTGGGTGGTGGATTGTTTATTGTCAGTTCTGCAGTGACACTGATGCGGTTAGGGGGTTTTAGTGCAGCAGTGCTGCTTTAGTTTCATTTCCTCTCCTGGATTTAAGGTAAGTTGGCTGCTCTAAATTGCCCCTATATAGTGTTTGTGTCAGTGAATATAAGAAACATTCCCCCCTAGATAGCCATGGGGGGCACGCCCCCGTGACCCTGGTAGAGATACAGAAGGTAGAGTACCAACAAACGTTAGGCCATTCCCCCTTCTGCCTCCACTTACCATATAGATGGACTTTGTAGCTCTACAGTTCCAGACTGTGGTCCATCTGGGTTCTTTGTTTGTGTTAGTCCCCTGTTGATTCTCGGATCATCACAGAACAGGTATCATTTGGGTGGTGGATTGTTCGTGAGTTCTGCAGTGACGGGGGGTGAGGGGGTTTTAGTGCAGCAGTGCTACTGTAGTTTCATTTCTTCACCTCAGTAACACTGCCGGGATAGTAGGGGTGCGAATCTCTCAGTGTCTGGCGATTCGATTCGATTCCGATTTTGGTGGATACGATTCGATTTAGAAGCGATTTTTTTCAGTTCAAATGGTCTTAACATTTTGTTTAAATGATGTGATTGACATATGAAAGACAATGCAACAAATTGAACATTTATTTAAAACAATACTTTCAGGTTCCTTCCTGTATCAAATCTTTTTGCATCATATTTATACAAAAAATAGGATTGCCATAGTGCATCATATTTATACAAAAATTTACCATAGTGCATTAGCCTTTAAAATACAGTCAGAGTGCATTTATATTTTGCAAATCTTTAAAACTTAACGTTATAAATAAAATTCATACTTCAGTTTTTTTGACTATTTTGCACCAACATTCAATACATTTTCAAAACTTAACCTTCAATATTAAATATATTTTCAACTTCTTTTATCTCAGGGTGATGTCGCACCAAACCAGCTCGTGCATTTGTCGTATTTCCAAAGTACCTTGATTTCATTTTGCACTCGTTGTAAACAGTTGCGCTCATGTTGAGCTCTCTCTTCCTGACTTTAAAACCCAAACACTGGCTTTTAAGGATGACGGGAGGTTGAATCACACTCTCCCCCTGCTCCATGATTCCCGCTAGCATGAACTAGCATGCTAGCGAACTACAACGGGAGCTGGTTAACAAGCGTGCTGTACGATGGCCGAGCGGATACGTAATGTGATATGCAGTACGCTCGGGAGGGTGCACCAAAAATAAAACTTTTTTTTAAAAAACGCATTTTTTAAAAATCGATTCTTGGGCATTTGGAATCGATTCAGAATTGGCAGGAACACGAATCACGATTCTTTAAAGAATCCCTACAGGATAGGCCTAATGCCCCGACCAAATAACCCCTGCTCTGTGGTGGTACTACTGGGGTCCTGACATTTAGAACCGAGTAAAGGGGACGTACACAGTACGTTTTATTCCAACAATATAAAATGGTATATAGCGGAATATAAACTGGACCGAAACAACGTTCTCGCAACTACACAACCCCACATGAAGGGCATGCGAGCAAATAGCATGTGCAAAGTAAGCATTACGGTAGACACAAGAAAATATACAGCACAATAAACATTAAACATTCAAGGAAATTGGAGGGAACAATGCAGGTGGCCCCCTAGTGATGTGAGCTGCAAAGTGCAAAATGATGTAAATATGTATAAATGTAACGTTTTCAGCAGCAATTGTCTTTAAAAGTAAAAAAAAAAAAAAACACTGCTGGGATAGGAATAATGTCCCGACCGAATAATCCCTGCTTTGTGGGGGTACTATTGGGGTCCTGACCATTAGAACCATTAGAATTAGTCTAAAGGGGAAGTACTCAGCACGTACTGCTGAACATAAAGAGATGGACTACAGTCTGGAATTGGAGCACTACAAAGTCCATATTTACAGGAAGTGGAACTGAGAATATGGACAATAAGTGGACTTGGTGCAACTGGGAATCGTTAGGGAATCGAACCAGGGATCGTTGGGTCGCTAGGCTGGTTCCATAACCACAATCCAACAACTGCCCCACAACCGGCCCATGATTGCCCCTCCTTACCTTCTAAATTGCCCCAATATAATGTGTATGTGTGGGTGAATGTGTGGAGTTTCCATGGTCACCCCATGTCCCTGTGGGTTTCCTTCGGGTTCTCCAGTTTCTTTGCAAAAACATGGATTTACGGTGAAGTGGCTGCTCCAAATTGCCCCTATATAATGTGTCTGTGTGGGGGGAATGTGCGCCCAAGTACAGTGGCCGAGTGGTTAGCATGTTCTCCTCTCAGCAATGGGTATTCCAGGTGTGAATCCTGATTGGGTGGAGTTTCCATGTTCTTCCCGTGTCTCTATGTGTTTCCTCCGGGTTCTCCGGTTTACTCCCGTGGCCCAAACACAAGGATTCAAGGTGAAGTGGCTGCTCTGAATTGCCCCTTTATAGTGTGTGTTCTTAAAGTTCTTCACTTAATGAGCATGGGGAACAAGAGAAACGGGAGAACCCCCACCAAGCACCTTGCCTAACCCATTTAAAAACACCGGGACAGTATGACGGGGTACTTACTGGCCAGGCAGGCAGGATTGTCATTCTTGAATCCGCACACAGGGATATCAGGAGGTGGAGAACCTTTTAACCAATAGACCTTCATCCCTTTCTCGGGAACCATCTGCTTCAAATTGCTGTTATACACGGACACGATCTACACACACACACACAAATACACACACGTATTGTATTGTATAGACATATTAATACAGAATATATAACATGTTGCTTAATGGGTGTCATGAGGTACCTGGTACACTCCGGATTCCGTGTCCGTCACGTCCCACAGAGCAAAATCAATCTCTCGGTTGCCATTCCCATCCATTTCAACCAAACCTGTGACTCCTATAGAAACGACAAAACAGTATACACACACATACATATGAACATAAACGTACATAATATGTCCATCCAGGGCATTGCAGAAGGGGTTCCCCATGCACATCCAGGGGAGAACGTTTAGAGTGCTGGGCAGATACACCCAGGACAGGACGCCAATCTATCTCTGGGTACCCTCACCCACACAGGCACACACACACACACTCACTACATATATGGGGGCAATTTCCAGCAAATTCATATTGAATCCATGTTTCTGGACTGTGGGAGGAAACCGGAGAACCCATGCTTAAGCACACATTCCCACACACAGACATTTTATAGGGGCAATTTAGAGCAGCCACTTCACCTTGAATCCATGTTTTTGGACCGTGGGAGGAAACTGGAGATCCCAGAGAAAACCCACACAGACACGGGGAGAACATAGAAACCACCCAGATCAGGATTCGAGCCTGGATCTCCAGCGCTGAGAGGAGAACATGCTAACCACTAAGCCATCATGGTGCGCCACTGTTTTTAAAATAATATTTATATTTATCCATTCATCCATTATTATCCATTTAATCCTCTACTAGGGTTGCAGGGGGATTTCTGCATGCCCATTCAAGGAGAACTTTCTGGGTACTGTGCAAATGCACCCAGGATTTTTGCTAAGCACACACTCTTTATACAGTATAGGGGCAATTTAGTGCAGCCAATTTGCCCTGAATCCATGTTTTTGGACTATTGGAGGAAATTGTAGAACCCGGTTATAACCCATCCATCTATTGTCCTCCACTAGCATCACGGGGAGGGTGGGGGTTCCTTAAGCCCATCCAGGGGAGAATGTTTAGGGCGCTGGGTAGATACACCCAGGAGAGTTCTCCAATCCTTTGCTAAGCACAGACACACTTACACAGACACACACTTACTATAAAGGGGCAATTTAGTGCAGCCAATTTGGCCTGAATCCATGTTTTTGGACTGTGGGAGGACATGGACACGGGGAGAACATGGAAACTCCACCCAGATCGGGATTCAAACCTGGATCCCCAGTGCTACAAGGCCGTTGTGCTGACCTGCTCTAAATTGCCCCTATATAGTGTGTGTAAGTGAGTGTGTGCCCAGTCCTGGGTGTATCTTGGCAGCGCCCAAAACATTCTCCACTGGATGGGCAAAATGAACCCCCTCCCAGACTGGAATGCAAACCTGGATCCCCAGAGCTGATAGGAGAACATGCTGATCCATAAATAGAGACAGGGGTGGATGCATTTCAGGCGCTGGGTAGATACACCCAGGAGAGGGCGCCAATCTATCGCTGTCCATTCATTCACAAAAACACACTCCCACATATATGGGCAATATAGAGCAGCCAATTTGCCTTGAATCCATGTTTTTGACTGTGGGAGGAAACCAGAGACACAGGGAGGGTTGGAAGCTCTACCCAGATCGTGATTCAAACCCGAATACCCGAATCTAAATTTCCCCTATATAGTGTATATATATATATATATATATATATATATATATATATATATATATATATATATATATGTATATATATACATCGGTTATATATCATAACAATTAAAAACATTCCAGCAATTGGCCATTCTCCTTTCAGCACTAGGGATTCCCGGTTCGAATCGCCATCTGGGTGGAGTTTCCATGTTCTCCCCATGTCTGCGTGGGTTTCCTCCAGGTTCTCCGGTTTCCTCCCACAGTCCAAAAGCATGGATCAAGTCAATTGAGTTCTCCAAATTGCCCCATATAGAGTGTGTGTGTGTCTGTGTGAGTGTCCCAGCGATAGATTGGCGCCCTGTCCTGGGTGTATCTGCCCAGCGCCCGAAACGTTCTCCCCTAGATGGGCATGGGGAACCCCCCCCGCCACCCTAATATAGGATAAAGCGTAAGATAATGGATGGATGGATATATATATATATATATATATATATATATATATATATATATATATATATATATATATATATACTTTCCAGCGCCCAAAATGTTCTACACTGGTTGGGCATGAGAAACCGCCCCACCGGTCGCCACCCCGACAGGGCGCCAATCTATCACCGGGCAATTGCCCCATCTACATTGACCCTATATAGTGTTAATCGGCGCTCTGGTCTGGATGTACCTTGGTAGTGCCTGAAACATTCTCCACTGGATGGGCAATAGGTACCCCCTCCCACCGACCCTAGTGGAGGAGATATAATAACGATAACAATATTGCTAATAATTACAACATCATGTTCCCCCAAAAACGCCATGTTCCCCCAAAAACGAGAGCACAATGATCCGGAGACAAAGGTCCAATCACAGGAATGGAGCTTCCCTCACAAGAAGCATTGCACATTGGCCTCAGCTGGCGACCGGTTTATTAAAGAGTGAATGACGCCTGACTGCTGTCTGCAATCTGCGATCAGATTCTTTCTCTCAGCTGTAATTTGAGTGTGTGTGTGTGTGTGAAGGGTACGGGGTGAAGGCTGGAGGCGGTTCATGGTTACAGGATCCTCCACTTGCCCACACCTCGTTAAAGGGGGTTGTGAAATGTATCCACCGGGACGAGCCGGCAAAGTGGGGGAACAAGGCAAAACGGAGAGTTCATCCAGAGTGACTGTGTCGCAACGGAGTATAAATCAAACCAGAGCCTCCCCAGGGAAATGAAAACATCACGTTGAGCGGCAGCCAAGGAATTTTCGATCTAACACAGCCAGATTTATTTCTTTTCGGTAAATCAGCTAAAAATAATTAATAATAAATAAATAAATGAAACGAATTTCCCAAAACACAGTAAGCTTAGAACCTGCTAAGGAATATCAACAGACATTTTTCGGGGGTGCGGCATGGTGGCTTAGTGGTTAGAATGTTCTCCTCTAAGCGTGAGTGAGTGTGTGCCCAGCGATAGATTGGCGCCCTGTCCTGGGTGTATCTGCCCAGCGCCCGAGACGTTCTCCCCTGGATGGGCATGGGGAACCCCACCGCGACCCTAATAGAGGATAAAGCGGAAGAATGAATTAATTAATTAATGAAAGGGTCTTGGCACTTACTCACACTATATAGGTGCAATTTACAGTCGATTCATCTGGAATACATGTTTTTGGGCCATGGGAGGAAACTGGAGAATCCGCAACCCGAAAACCCAGAACAGACACGGAGGGAACATTTGGGGCACTGGGCAGATACAGCAATACATCATTGAGCACACACTCAGTATATAGCATGCAAACCACTGAGCCACTGTGTTGTCGCACCCCAAAATTTCTAGTTCATTCATTCATTATTTTCAGCTTAATTCTCTATTAGGGGGAGGGGGGTAGATGGGGGTTCTAATGGGGGGTTCCATCCGGGGTGAAAGTTTCGGGCGCTGTACAATTCTTGTGAACTGAAGATCCCCCGGTTTGATTCCCAGTTCCTACTCCAGTACTGGCTGAAGTACCCTTGGGCCAAACCCCAATTGCCCCAATTAATAAATAAATAAAATAAGTTACTTCACACCATATTGTAGTGTTTGTTTGGAGTTTACGGCTGTATCCATCCACCATTTCAATTATCTGGAGAACTGCAAGGTAATATTAGAGGCAGGATGGAGGCGCGAGAGAGAGTGCGCGCGAGAGGGCAAGAGAGAGAGCATTTACAACACTAAACTTAATTGAAAATCTAGTGCAGAACCTAAGGAACACCAACGTTTGCTGTTGTTAATATCTCGATTTACGCTTAATTGATTTATCCGTCATGTGATGAGTAAGTGAGAGAGATAGAGAAAGCGAGAGAGAGCATTACGGAGTATGAGCACTTAAAGTAAAGAGGGTTCGATTTCATTACTCCCAGTGGAGCTCAACCATTAGATAATTGTGTCGAGTCACTACGGGTCTTTATTAAATGATCTACGCTAAACACGCCTCCAGAGAGGAACAGGTCCAGATAAGCTGTCTTCCGCGCACTAGGTAGCTTGATATACTGCGTTGCTATCGTGACGACGTGATTCATGGGTGTGTTTCGGGCATCACGTGCGATTAACCAATTAGCGTGTCATTCTCCGTTCCCTTTAAAAACCAGGTGGCGCTCTGAATTTGGCGGGTTGTTATTTGAGCGGTGCAGCTACCAGGACTCAAAGACATGACGACATTGATGGGTGTGTTTTGGCCGTCACATTCGATAAACCAATCAGCGTGTCACTCTCCGTTCCCTTTAAGAACCAGGTGGCGCTCTGACTTTGGTGGGTTGCTATTTCAACGGTGCAATATTGTGTTGATGTAGAATAATGTTAGCGTTTGGTGGCGTTGGACACACGTCAGTGTTGATAATCCACCACCTAAAGAGATCCTCTTTAGAGGTTGTTTTCAGTCGGTGGTGCACCTCGCAACTTGATTCAGGGCATGTCGGTGTGTCGGTGTGTCGTTGCTTTGGCGAGCGTGTCACTCGCCTTTCTCTTTAAGAACCAAGTGGCACTCTGACTTTGGCGGGTTGCTATTTCAATGGCGCAATTTTTTGTTGATGTAGCATAATGTTAGCGTTTGGTGGTGATTGCCACATGTCTGGGTTGATGATCCACCACCTAACGACCTCTAAAGAGGTTGTTGTCAGTCGGTGGTGCACCTCGCAGCTTCATTCGGGGCGTGTTGCTGTGTTGTCGCTATGGTGAATTCATGGGTGTGTTTCGGGCATCATCTGCGATGAACGAATCAGCATGTCACTCTCCGTTCCCTTTAAGAACCAGGTGGCACTCTGACTTTGGAGGGTTGCTATTTGAGCGGTGCAGCTACCTGGACTTAAAGCGCTGCTCTGTGAGGTTTTCCATGTAAGTGTGAATGGAGAACCCACAGTATAATGAAGACAATAGAGCTGCATTCTGTGTACAAAAATTCCATTCAGCGTTCCATGGTGTTGGACACGCGCCTGTGTTGATGATCCACCACCTAACGAGATAGCGACCGATGTCTGACTGTCGAAATCTGGAGAGGTTGTTTTCAGTTGGCGGTGCACCTCGCAGCTTGATTTAGGGCGTGCTGGTGTGTCGTTGCTATGGTAACAACGTGATTCATAAGTGTGTTTTGGGTGCCATGTGCATGTCAACCAATCAGTGTGTCAATCGCCGTTCCATTTAAGAACCAGGTGGCGCTCTGACTTTGGCGGGTTGCTATTTCAACAGTGCAATCTTGTATTGATGTAGCATAACGTTAATTTATTTTCGTCTGAAACACGAATGAAAATCACATCATCACAAATCATCGTCAAATATGAAGAGGAGGGTAACCAGTACACGAATGGTGGTTACCATAGCAACGAGAATGATGCGCCATCTGATGCATAGCTCTCTCTCGGGGGGAGGGGGTTCCTCCTGCCCATAAAGGAAAGAATCTGGGTGCCAATCTTTCCTCACTCACACAAACACACACACACACTGTACAGGGCAATTTTAAGCATTTAATCTACCTCAAATTCATGTTTTTGGTCTGTGGGAGGAAACTGGAGAACCCAAAGGAAACCCATACGGACACGGGGAGAACATGGAAACTCCACCCAGATTGTTTCTGCCGAATGGTGGTTACCATAGCAACAAGTTTTTTATCCATCTATTTTTTCAGTTTTTATTATTTTTATTATTCACCGCGTAATCCACTACTGCAGGCTGGGGGTTGGTATTCAAGGGAGAACATTTCGGGCACTAGGCAGATACACCCAGGACAGGGTGCCAATCCAACACTGGGCACACACACACTCAGACACTCACAGACACACTATATGGGGCAAATTGGATCATTCAATTTCACCTTAAATCCATGTTTTTGGACTGTGGGAGGAAATGGAGAACCCAGAGGAAACCCAAGTGGACACGGTAAGAACGTGGAAACTCGAGCCGGATCAGGATTCGAACCTGGATCCCCAGCGCCAAGTACTTTCTTTCTCACACACACACACACACACACACATGCACACAGACTTCAATCCACCCATCTCCAGGGGAGAACGTTTCGGCGCTAAGCAGATACACCCACCAGTCTATCACTGAGCAAACACACACACACACACACACACACAATACCAGTCACAAGTTTGGACCACTTTGTCCAGTGCGCCAGTTCATTGTCCACCACATTCACTTTAAATGGGGCAATTTGGAGCATCCAATTTACCTTGAATCCATGTCTTTGGTAATTCGGTCGCTATCTCGTTAGACAGTGGATCATCAACACATTCGGGTGTCCAACGCAACTGAATGATGAGATGAACTGAACACTATTAAATCCACTACTGAACGCCGATAGCTCCATAGTCTACACTATACTGTGGGTTCTCCATTCACACTCACATGGAGAACCTCACGGAGCAAAAAGTTGAGTCCAGGTACCTGCACCACTCAATAGCAACCCGCCAAAGTCAGAGCGCCACCTGTTTTTTAAAGGGAAGGTTCATCGCACGTGATGCCCAAAACACACCCATAAATCACGTCGTCAACATAGCAACGACACACCGACACGCCCTGAATCAAGCTGCAAGGTGCACCGCCAACTAAAAATGACCTCTCCAGACGTTGACAGTCAGACGTGGGTCGCTGGCTTGTTAGGTGGTGGATCATCAACACAGGTGGTGGATCATCAACACCAAATGCTAACATTATGCTACATCAACACAAATTTGTGCAGTTGAAATAGCAACCCGCCAAAGTTAGAGCGCCAGGGAACCGCAAGTGACACGCACGTTTATTGCACGTGACGCCCAAAACACACCCATGAATCATGTCACCATAGCAACGACACACCGACACACCCTGAATCAAGCTGCAAAGTGCGTGGTTTAAATAGCAATGCTGCGTGTGAATATATCTCTCCAGATGGGTGTGGCCATCTCGAAATGAGGCGTGTTCAGCTACGTTTCTGGCATGTCACCATCTTAGCGATGGAAAACCCAGACACCCCGCAGACTGAAAACAACCTCTCCAGACGTCGACAGTCAGATTAGTTAGGTGGCGGATCATCAAGTCAGACGCGTGTCTAACGACACGAAACACTGAAACGAACTGAACGCTATTAAATCTGACTGCATTTGTACAGATCCATAGTCTACACTATACTGTGGGTTCTCCATTCACACTCACATGGAGAACCTCACAAAGCAGCGCATTGAGTCCTAGTTGCTGCACCGGTCAAATAGCAACCCACCAAATTCAGAGAGCCTCGTTCTGGGATTTCAACCGTTATGACACTATAAGAGACTGACCGTGGAAAGTCCGGTTCCACATCGTCCTGGTGACCATGTTTCCTGGGGGTTTCTGTCCCGCCTCGTTCATCGTCTCGTTCAGAGCTTGGGAGTAGAGCAGCACTCCATCGTGAAAACCTCCCGCGATCAGGTTCATCTGCAGAGAGGACGCATCACACACTGTAATAAATCCCACGGAACCTCCTGAAGGTACATAGGCGCAATTTAGAGCAGCCAATTTACCTTGAATCCATGTTATTGGCCCACTTAATTCTCTTATTTCATCATGCCCATCCAGTGGAGAATGTTTCAGGTGCTGGGCAGATATACCCAGGACAGGGCACCAACCTATCACTCACTTACACAGACACATCCAATACATGGGGCAATTTGAAGAATTCAATTCACCTTAAATCCTTGTTTTTGGACTGTGTAAGGAAACCCAGAGGAAATCCACACAAACATGAGGAGAGCATGGAAACACCACCAAGATCATGATTCGAACCTGGATCCCTAGTGCTGAGAGAACATGCTAAACACTTTGTGAAGACCAGCTTGTGGTCCCCATATTCACATGAGGCCCCCACAGCGGACCCTATATTGTTATTCATACTTGGTACACACACACACAGAGACTACTGTATATGGGGCAATTTACTCAATTCACTTAATTCACCTTGAACCCATGTTTTTGGACTGTGGGAGGAAACCGGAGAACCTGGAAAAAACCCATGCCGAGACGGGGAGGACACGGACACTCCACCCAGTGCCCACATGGGTTTCCTCCGGGTTTGTATCCCATGAGTGCATAACGCTCCTGTGTTGATGATCCACCACATAATGAGGTAGCGACCGACACCTATTTTCAGTCGGCGGTGCACCTCGCCGCTTGATTCAGGGGGTGTGGGTGTGTCGTTGCTATGGTGTATCAGTCTGTCGTCATTTCGATTCATTCCTGTCGTTGGTGAAGACATGATTCATTGGTGTGTTTTGGGCATCACGTAGGATAAACCAATCAACGTGTCACTTGCCATTCCCTTTACGAACCAGGAGATGCTCTGACTTTGGAGGGTTGCTATTTCAACAGTGCAATTTAGTGTTGATGTAGCATAATGATAGTGTTTAGTGGCATTGGACATGCGCCTGTGTTGATGATCCATCACCTAACGAGATAGCCACCAACGTCTGGAGAGGTAGTTTTGAGAGCTTAACGCTATGGCCATCGACTAGGTATATTCATATGCAGCATTGCTATTTAAACCGCACAACTCGCAGCTTGATTCAGGGCATCAGTGTGTCGTTGCTATCCTGACGACGTGATTCATGAGTGTGTTTTGGGCATTGTGTGCGAACCAATCAGCGTGTCACTGGCCGTTCCCTTTAAGTTCCCTTTAAGAACCAGGTGACTGATTCTCTGACTTTGGTGGGTTGCTATTTCAACGGTGCAATTCTTTGTTGATGTAGCGTAACGTTATTTTATTTCATCTTCTGTTTATTGTTGCTATAAAAGTGGCACGCGCCGACAACCAGATAGCGCCCGACGCCTGATTGTTGACGTCTGGAGAGGTTGGTTTCAGTCGGCGTCTGGGTTTTCCAACAGAAATGTACCCGGACCACCCCATTCCAAGACGGCCAAGCCCATCGGGGGAGATATATTCACACGCAGCGTTGCTATTTAAACTGCTGATGAACAGGAATAAGGCGAGCGAAATGAAGGACACATGTGGATTAATATCAGAGCGATGACGGTGTATCAGCCCTAAGTCAGCGCTTTTCGTGTTCCGTTTGTATCGATTTAAGCTCTATATATAAACTGTACTCAGGGCTTCCGGTGGAACTTTCGGCGTTACTGTACGAGGCCAGCACATCGATTTTTCCCAGCGTGCCCACGGCCCTACACGCCCACGTACACTTGAGACGCATGATCCGCGCCGTGAAAGTATTCATGTAAATGTTCCAAAGCGTGACATGAATAAGAACACTGAGAAATTCAAGAGTCCCAGATTATTTATACATATAAATTCAAATGACGGGATAGGAGCAAAGTGGCTCCCAAAATTACTGCCTGTTTTCAGAGTGGGTGAATAAAAAAAGAGGGGGGGGGCAATGTGACCTTAAACTTATATCTCACCTCATTATTATTCCCATGATCCTCTACTATGATCGAGAGTGGTTGGGGGAGGGGGAGGGGGTGGTTCCCCATGCCCATCCAGGGGAGAATGTTTAGGGTGCTAGGACAGGATGCCAAATCGATCGCTGGGCGTAGACTCGCTCAAAAAAATACACAGAATGGGGCCAAATTAGTAGGGGAAATTTAGAGCAGCCAGTTCACCTTGAATATTGAATACATGTTTTAAGACTGTGGGAGGAAAGTGGAGAACCCATGCGGACACATGAAGAAAATTGGAAACTTCACCCAGATACACCCAGGACAGGGCGCCAAGCCATTGGGGCAATTTAAAACGACCATGAATCCATGTTTTTTTAAGGGAGGAAAGTGGAGGACCCGAAGTAAACCTGCGCATACATGGGGAGAACATGGAAACTCCATCCAGGGGGCAATTTAAAATAACCAATTCACCTTGAATCTATGTTTTTAGACTGTGGCAGGAAAGCGGAGAACCCGGAGGAAATCCACGTGGACACGGGGAGAACATGGAAACTCTATCCAGATACACACAGGAGAGGGCGCCAATCCATCGCTGGGTACTCACTCACTCACACAGACACACATACACTATATAGGGCAATTTAGAGCAGCCTACTCTCCTTGAGTCCATGTTTTAGGACTGTGCGATGAAAACAGAAAACCTGGAGGAAACCCACACGGAAACCCCTCCGGTCCTCATTCGGTCCCATCGCAGTACACTGGAGAACCTCATGGAACATAGCGTCTGGCTAGCTGCACCGCTCAAATAGCAACCCGCCAGATTGTGCCGTGGTCTTAAAGGGAACAGCAAGCGACACGCTAATTGGTTTATCGCCCGTGACGCCCAAAACACACATCAAGAATTAAGATGCCGGTACTAGAGCAAAGACTAGAGCGAACTGCGCGGAACCCAGTTGACGGCTAGCTAGAGATAAAATAAAGCATAAATAGAGTCTAAAATTGTTATTTTAGGCACGTACCCCATATTGTAACCTAGCAACGTAGTTTTTTTGTATATTACGTACTGCATGCAGTTTTACGGATGGAGCTGAGGCTGGTGTACGTTCTGCCAATAGAGTTCTAGTTCTCAGAATGTGGCAGCTGCTGGAGAGCTGTCTTTTGTTGCTATAGAAATCTCCCTTTTAATCCCCCAGTCGTCGCTTCCTCAGTAGCTGCTCCTTTCGGAGGTAGTGCTGCGGTGTTCTACATTAAAGGCCCTGGTTTTGCAGAGTTCCATTTCTCCCGTTGTGTATTTATTGGCAAATTCGAAAATGCATTCCATCAAACCATCCCACCAGAGCGATGTGGAACTCACACACAGTCTGCAGATTTGTATGTTCAGGATCACATGACCACATGATCACTATGACCTAGCTAACATTGTTTAAATACCAACACTGCGTGTGAATATAGCTCCCCGATGGGCGTGGCCGTCTCAAAATGAGGCGTGTCCATCTCGGCGACGGGAAGCCCAGACGCACCGCCGACTGAAAACAACCTCTCCAGACGTCGACAGTCAGACATGGGTCGCTATCTCGTTAGGTGGTGGATCATCAACACAGGCGCGTTCCGCGCACATGGGACACGTAGCGGTGCACAAACACGTCAAACCTTATTGTTTAAGTTAGCAATAAACAGAATATGAAATGAAATAACATTAAACAAATTTGCGCCATTGAAATAGCAATCTGCCAAAGTCAAAGCGCCACCTGGTTCTTAAAGGCAACGCATAGTGACGCGCTGATTGGTTCATTGCACTCGACGCCCAAAACACACCCATAAATTGTCACGATAGCAACGGCACACCAACACGCCTTAAATGCGTGGTTGCAGCTAGCTAACAGACGTCAACAGTCAGATGTCAACAGTCAGACGTCAACAGTCAGACATCAACAGTCAGACATCAACAGTCAGACGTCAACAGTCAGAGGTCGGCGCCGGCAAATTGTCCACATAGGCGCATCCACCCCCACCTTTTGCCACAAACTTGGAACTTTATGCAAACTTAATGCAAAAGGAAATTTCATTACGCTACATCAAAAAAAAATTGTGCCACTGAAATAGCAACCCACCGCACCAACATATCGTAAATCAAGCTACGCTGTGCGCAGTTGTTGGCTCGCTAAAGATTGTTACAATATAACCCCAAGTGCTGCAATTGAAATTGAATTTAAGGGAACAATGTTCCCCTTCTTTGTAAAGAACATGGTAAAACTCAAGTCTGAAAAACTTACCAACGAGTCATCCATGGTAAAGTTGTACATCTGCTTAGCATCCTTCGTTAGCCTCGCTACGAACTGTTTGTATTCTACGTTTTGAGGTTCTCTGTAGGTTAGAATCTTTACAGTCTGTAAAATAAACAAGAAAAATGTACCATTTGAATGTATTAATCGGTTCCATGAGATTGTGGGTGAGGAACCTGCCTTGCAGCCTAAGAACCCCGGTTCGATTCCCTGTACCATCAATTAATCTGACTGAAGTGTCCTTGAGTAAGGAACCCCAATTATGCTGTGGACAGCTGGACTGTGGGAGGAAATCGGAGAACTCGGAGGAAACCCAAGCGGATAAGTGGTGGGGGGGGTTCCCCATACCCATCCAGGGGAGAATATTTCAGGTGCTGGGCATGTTTTTGGACTGTGGGAGGAAACCAGAGAACCTGGAGGAAACCCATGTGGGCACGGAGAGAACATGGAAACTCCACCCAGATTGGGATTCGAACCGGGATCCAGAGCACTGAGAGGAGAAGGGCTAACCACTAAGCCACCGTGTTGCCCCATCTATAGGTGAAATTTAATTTTCAAAGTGGAGTAACTCGGCCAATTTTTGAGCTACAACGAAATTTGTTGGAGTCAGAGATAACTCAACTGATTGTGTGAAATTGCAGAGTGATCACACTCTTCATACACTCCTTATCACTCTTTAAAGTTGGCTTAGTTTATTTTCTAAGAATAAAAAAATCAGATTTTCAAAGTGGAATAACCCGGCCAATTTGTGAGCTACAGCAATGAAATTTGTTGACATCGGAGTTAACTTTAGCCAGATTGGTTATGTGAAATCGCAGAATGAAATTTTCAAAGTGGGATAACTAAAGCCAATTTTTGAGTGACAACGAAATTTGTTAGATAGCTCTAGCCAGTTCAAATGCACACCCTCACACACCCATCCATGCTAATTTCTGGTCCCATTCCTTAGCCGTATTTTTCAAATAAGTTGCAATATCTACGCCGTTACAATTAAATGCCGTCCACTAATGTGACCACAGCTTAAAGACACCCTATAATGTAGTCACGCCCACTTTTTACCCGTAATCGTGCGTAAGAATATGTGTAGTTGTGTGTTTAACCCGTGGTTTGGTTCTCTCTGCGGGTAAACACAAGCTTAAACCCAAGGTATGCTGCCGTCCGATCTTACTTTGAAAGCCTCCTTCGCGGCGTGGTCATCGGCATCCCCTCGAGCCCACGGTTTGGCAGGACGACTCCGCACGCTCTCGCCGAAGAGATCGATGAAGAAGAATACGAACTCCTCCTGAGGAAGCCGCTGTTTCCAAAACTTGACCATTAGCTTTCTGAAAGTCTGCAGCTTACAGCAAACGTACACGACTGCGAACGGAGCAGGGGAAGGGGGTTTGGTTCACACTGTGAACAAAACAACCTCAAGCAATAAGATAAATCGATATGGACAGAAAAACACCCACAAACAAATGAAATTGACTGGGAGAACATTTTGGGTCCCGTTTTAGCGATAGAGGTGCACTCTGACTTTGGCGGATTGCTATTTCAACGGTGCAGTGGCAATGCAATGCAGATACTAAAGGTCTCATCTTATGTGATCTCATTATCTTCCACTTAAGCCTCTACTAGAGTCATGGTGGGGGGTTCCCCCCCTGGTTCCACATGCCCATCCAAGGGAAGAACGTTTAAGGTGCTGGGCAGATACACCCAGGACAGAGTGCCAATCTATCACTGGGCGTGCACACACACTTTATAGAGGTTTGTTACATAGGGGCAATTTAGAGCAGCCAGCTCACCTCCAATCAATCCTATACTAGAAGTCGCTGGTAAAGGGTGGTGGTGGGGTGGTTCCCCATGCCCATGCAGGGGGGAACATTTCGGGCACATAGTAACACACACACATATCCCTTTCGTCCCGTCCTTGGTGTGTCTGCCCCATGCTTGAAAGTTGTCCCCTGGATGGGCACGGGGAACCTCCCAAACCATGACCCCAGTAGAGGATTCATTCATTCATTCATTCATTATCTTCCACTTTATCCTCTATTAGGGTCACGGTGGGGTTCCCCATGCCCATTCAGGGAGAACTTTTCGGGCGCTGGGCAGATACACCCAGGACAGGGCGCCAATATATCGCTGGGCACACACTCACTCACACAAACACACTCTATAGGGGCAATTTGGAGAACTCAATTGACTTGACCCATGTTATTGGACTGTGGGAGGAAACCGGAGAACCCGGAGAAAACCCACGTGGACACAGGGAGAACATGCAAACTCCACCCAGATAGGGATTCGAACCGGGAATCCCTAGTGCTGAGAGGTGAACGTGCTAACCACTAAGCCCCTAGATAATAAAATGAGCTGAAATTTTCACTATATAGTTTATGTGTGTCTGTGTGAGTAAGTGTTTGTCTAGAGATAGATTGGCACCCTGTCCTGGGTGTATCTGCCCAGTGCCCGAAACATTCTCCTCTGGATGGGCATGGGAACCCCCCCAACCCATGACCCCAGTAGAGGATTCAGCAGAAAGAAAATGAGCTGTGATTGCCCCTATATAGTTTATGTGTGTCTGTGTAATAGTGTCTAGAGATAGATTGGCACTCTAGCCTGAGTGTATCTGCCCAGCGCCCAAAACATTCTCCCCTGGATGGGTATGGGGAACCCCACCCATTACCCTTCTAGAGGATTGAGCACAAGCTAATGAAATGAGCTGTATAATTGCCCCTATATAATTTATGTGTGTCTGTGTGAGTAAGTATGTGCCTAGCAACAGATTGGGTGTATGTGCCCCACACCTGAAACGTTCTCCCCTGGATGGGCACAGGGATCCAGGACCCTATTGGAGGATTAAGCAGAAGATGATGAAATGAGATGTATAATTGCCCCTATGTAGATATATTCACACGCTATTTAAACAATGCTGGAAAATCGACTGTTCGCCGTGTGTGAGATTCACGGTAGCTTTTTGGGTTCTCCTATGTGTTTTTTTTTGGGTTCTCCTGTGAGTGACAGATGGGTGCAGGAAACAAATGAATCCCTTTCGTAGTCTCTTTTATCTCTTTAACTTCCTGCCATTAACTCTCTCTCTCGTTCTCTCGCTCACATCCCGCTTCCCGTCACCTGCCTCAAGCTAAATGTGAGAGCAGCCATTACTGCACAGTCACTTTGTAAATAATTGATTAGTCAGCAACTCCATCAAACTGCACCTGCTCCCCTCAGAACCACACGCGCGTATTGCTCGGAACACTTCATCTGAGGTGGTCCATACAGAGAACCTGAGATTAACCCAAACCTAAACAAGATATAATCTCTAGGAGTGCTGAAAAAAAATAGATTCTTCAATGAATCGCGATTCTTAGTCCAGGCAATTCGGAATAGATTCAATATGTCCAAGAATCCATTTTGAAAAAATGTGTATAAATTTTATTTTTTTGCCGCCCCCTCCCGAGCGTACTGCATATCGCATTACGGATCCGCTCAGCCACCGTACAGCACTCTTGTTCACCAGCTCCCTTTGTAGTTCGCTAGCATGTTATTCATGCCCGTTGGCGTTAAAAGCAGGTGTTTGGCTCTTAAAGCCAGGAAGAGAGAGAGAGAGCTCGACATGAACACAACTGTTCACAACAAGTGTAAAATAAAATCGAGGTACTTTGGAAATACGACAAATGTGTGAGCCCGTTTGGCGCGATATTAACCTCAACTAACAGAAGTTAAAAAGTTGAAAAATATATTTAAGGTTACATTTTGAAAATGTAGCGAAGGTTGTTACAATATAATTAAAACGACTGAAGTATGGATTTTATTTTTTAAATTTAAGTTTTAAAGATTTGCAAAAACTCTGACTACAAAGTTTGTATTTTATTTTGGATGAAAGGCTAATGCACCATAGTAAACTTTGGTATTAATATATTTGTAATTATTTGTTCATTGGTGGATGTTTTTTTATGTAAGAAAAAGCCAGGCAGCTAAGCGAACCTAATACTGCTCATTTTAATTTAGCGCAATACTATTTTTGTCTAAATATAAAATGATGCAAAAAGATTTGATACAGGAAGGAACCTGAAAGTATTGTTTTAAATAAATGTTCTATTTGTTTACAAAGTTGTTTCATTTTGTCAATCACATGAGTAGATAATCCCATCTGTCGCTGGTCACTCACACTCACACTGACTCACACACACTTTATGGGGCAATTTAGATCATTACATTTTGCCTTGGATCCATGTTTTTTGGATGGTGGGAAAAAACCAGTAAACCCAGAGGAAACCCATGTGGACATGGGGGGGGACGAAATTCGACTCCGGATCCCCAGCACTGACAGGAGAACATGCTAAGCATTAAGCCACCATGTTGCCCCATCCCCACATTCCCAGTTCATTCATTATCTTCCACTTAATACTCTACTAGGGTCACGGGGGTGAAAGGTGGGTTCCAGAGGAGAATGTTTTGGGCGCTTAGTAGATACACCCACGACAGGGCGCCAATTTCTCGCTGGGCAAACACTCACTCACATACACACAGCATAGAGGGGCAATTTCGAGCAGTGAGGACCAAGGCCTTTAGAGCAGGAAGGACCAAGGGGACTTTAGCGGGGGAGGGGTTGCAGTGCAGGACACCCATGTACAGATTGTGCAGTGAGAGTGGGTGGAGTTTTCATGTTCACCCCGTGTCCAGGTGGGTTTCCTCCGGGTTTTCCAATTTCCTCCCCCTGTCCAAAAATATGGATTCAGGGTCAATTGAATGCTCTAAATTGCCCCATATAGTTTGTCTCTGTAAGGGAGAATGTGTTTGAATGTACCCAGCGATACATTGGCACCCTGTCCTGGGTATATCTTCCCAGTGCCCGAAAGTTCTCCCCTGGATGGGTACAGGGAACACCCTCCCCCTCCACCTATCCATGACCCTTCTAGAGGATTATGCAGAAGATAATGAAATGAGCTGTGAAATTGCCCCTATGTAGTTTATATGTGTCTGTGTAAGTATGTGCCTAGCAGTAGATTGGCACCCTGTCCTGGGTGTATCTGCCCAGAGCCCGAAACGTTCTCCCCTGGATGGCCATGTGGAACCCCCCCCCCTCCCATGACCCTAGTGGAGGATTAAGAAGAAGATAATGAAATGAGCAGTATAATTGCCCCTATGTAGTTTTTATGTGTCTATGTGAGTAAGTGTGCCTAGTAATTATCACCCTGGGTATATCTGCCCTGTGCCCCATGTTTACCCTGGATGGGAATGAGGAACCCACCCCCCACCCCCATGACCCTTCTAGAGGATTAAGCAGAAGATATCAAATAAGCTGTTTAATTGCCCCTATGTAGTTTATGTATCTGTGTCAGTAAGTGTGTGCCTAGCGATAGATTGGCACTCTGCCCTGGGTGTATCTGCCCAGCGCCCAAAATGTTCTCCTGTGGATGGACATAAAGAACCCCCCCCCACCCCTGTGACCCTTCTAAAGGATTAAGATCACCTTGTACAATTGCCCCTATGTAGTTTTTGTTTAAGTTTTTGAGTGAGTTTGTGCCTAGCGATACATTGGTGCCCCGTTCTGGGGGTATCTGCCATTCTCTCTCAGATGGGCGACTAATTTCACCAATCGCATATATGTAACATTTTTGTTTCGGATGTTCTATAATGCTGGAGTTCCGCTGATCGAGTGCTTTCTCGGCAAGTCAATCGGAGGATGTTCTGCCCTCCAGCTTTCCTGTCACCGAAATGATTAAGAAGTCAATAAAACCTATGAAGTTATCAGCTATGCAGCAAGTCCGTCTTCGCGCCTTTAAATGTCCAATTAATGCAGTTTGAATGTTGCATGCAGCTGCGACACGATGAGCGCATTATTCAAGCCATTCGAAAAACAAACCAGGATCAAAGTGATCATCGCTCATTTATTTAGAACGCATTTTATAGATGCCTTAATAAAAATCTCGTGTTTAATTTAGCAACTGGGAACAAACATCATCGGCGATGTTAGCCTCCGGCCTGAAATTTTATTTTGGTGTCCGCTTCATCATCGGTTCTATTTACTCCTTTGTTTTCCTCTTCTATAAACAAGACCGTTCAAAAGTTTCTGACCACACACTTACTTACACAGACACACATAGGGGCAATTATACATCTGATTTCATTATCTTCTGCTTAATCCTCTAGAAGGGTCATGGGTGGGGCTCCCTGTGCCCATCCAGGGTTGAACGTTTCAGGCGTGGGGCAGATACATCCAATTTGTCGCTAGGTACACACTCACTCACACAGACACATATAGACTACATAGGGGCAATTATATATCTTATTTCATTATCTACTGCTTAATCCTCTACTAGGGTCAAGAAGGGGGGGGCTCATGGCCATCCAGGGGAGTACGTTTTGGGTGGTGGGCAGATACACCTAGGACAAAGTGCAAATCTATCACTTACTCACACAGACACATATACACTACATAGGGGCAATTATACAGCTCATTTAATTTTCTTCTGCTTAATCCTCTACTAGGGTCATAGGGGTGGAGGGGGTTCTCATGTCCAACCAGAGGAGAATGTTTTGGGTGGTGGGCAGATACACCCAGGACAGAGTGCCAATCTACAATCTGCCAATCTACAGATATACCCAATCTATCGCTAGGACACGTACTTACTCACACAGACACACATAAACTACATAGGGGCAATTATACAGCTCATTTCATTGTCTTCTGCTTAATCCTCTACTAGGGTCATGGGGTGGGGGGGGGGTTCCTCATGCCCATCCAGGAAAGAACCTTTCGGGCACGAGGCAAATACACCCAGGGTACCAATTCCTAGGAACACACTTACTCACATAGACACATATAAACTACATAAGGGCAATTATAAAGCCTATTTCATTATAATCTGCTTAATCCTCTAGAAGGGTCAAGGGGGTGGGGGGTTCCTCATGTCCATCCACAGGAGAACATTTTGGATGCGGGGTAGATACACAAAGGATAGGGTGAGTGTGTGTCGCTAGCTACCTACACAGACACATATAAACTACATAGGGGCAATTATATGAGTTTCGAAATATAAGTTTCCCTACACACAATTGTGCTAACCAATCTCTCCACCAATTACAGGTGTTGCAAGGCAACCCCGTAGAGATGGTGAGACATCTTGCGCAGGTGTCCAAGGTGTCCAAACGGCAACACAAGTGATCGGTAGCCAAGAGTGGCTAGCAATATCGTGCATAAACATATAGCAACCAAGTAGCTACGAATTACGCGTAAATTAACACATCGTTGGCAGGAAACGTCCTCACAACCCTGAGCCTTGAGGCCAAGCGGCAAGTAAGCAATACGTGTCATTTTTGTGATCAGAATTGTAAATTTGGTCTAATTGATGGTAAATTAAACTAAATTGGCCGACGTTAACATTGTTGTTAACGGTGTTCTACATCAGAAATGCGAAATCCGAAGCCCGAAGATCTGTCAGGATTTTATATGTATCTATATGTCGGGAAGTCCTTTTAAAACCCCGGGGTCTATTGCCCCCTCCCAAGAAGCGAATCCCATACTGAAAAGCACGTCATTAAACATAGCACCGCCCCTTCGAAAATACGAAAACAGCACAGGCTGTCAGGCGCTCACGAGCAACCCTACGCACAGAGCTTTTCCGACCTGGAAACTTTCGGCCCGGATACCGTAGAAAAATTGATGGGGTCTCCGTTGGGATCAACGTTGTGGGATCTCGGAAGTTGCCGTGGTCAGCACATTTTGAGAACTTGGGTCTTTAACTTTAAGGAAGGGCAAGCATAGGTTTATGGTTTGTTATGTAAATGCTTCTATCAACGAGGAGGGAAATAGCCTTGAGGAAACAAAGAAAGAACGGCATTTTTTCCCGGCTGCTAAAAAGCGATGACGCGGTATAATTGCAGTATAAATATCAGAGCTGCTTGTGAATAGATCTACCTCCGGTTGGCTAACCGTCGCAAAATGTGGTGTGTTCGGATACGTTCAGGTGCACATACAGGTTCTGGGTGGAGTCTAAATAGGTGTTCTCTGGAACCAAAAAAAGTCCAAAATAAGTCCAAAAAAGTCCAAAAAAAAAATGTATTCAAGGTAAATTCATTAATTCATTCATTCTTCTCCCACTTAATACTCTACTAGGGTCGTGTGGGGAAACGGGGGGGGGGGGTCTCGGAGGATGGGCAGATGATGCATGATTTAGCCCACTCCCCCCAAAACTCCATGAATTATACTAGCCCCATCTCGACCCAGGCTTCTATTGACGTTACCCACAAACAGCGGCATTGAAAAGGCAATCCGTCAAAGTCAGAATGCACCCGGTATTTAAGGGATCGATTGGCACATCTGCCCAGCGTCCAAAACGTTCTTCACTGGATGGGCATGGAGAACCCCCCACCCCACGACTTAATGAATGATTCTAGCCTCTTTTCGACCCGGGCTTCTATTGACATTACCCTCAAACTGCGGTGTTTAAATAGCAATCCCCCAAAGTCAGAGTGCACGCGTTTCTTAAGCGAGTGATTGGCACATTTGTCCGAAACGTTCTTCTCTGGATGAGCATGGGGAACCCTCCTCTACAACCCCATAAATGATACAATGATACTAGCCCCTTCTCGACCAGGGCTTGTATTGACGTTACCCTTGAACTACTGCATATAAATAGCAATCCGCCAAAGTCAGAGTGCACCCGGTTCTTAAGGAAACACCAAGTGACACAGTGGCTGTCACAGAAACCCAGAACGTCAAACCCAAAAAATAAGTTTTTGGCCCAGAACCAAATCTGGGCACCAATCCACCGCCGTACGTTTTTTCATATATTAATAGAAGCCTGAAACAACCCCGGCTCGTTTTCTAAATATACGAGCAACAAATCCGTAATTCATCAAGTGGATTTTAGCAAACTGATGCCAGCCGATAAGTTCCAAAGATTTATACGAGCAGTATGTCGGCGTTTCTGCCCGCGAGCAGGCCCTGCGGAAAGATACCAGCTCAGCGAGATTAATGAGTAATGCTCATGTGCGGGTGTGATGGGGGGGGGGGGTACACAGAAGTATTTTCGTTGGCACGTTGTTCAAGACTGGATTTTGCCATCTTGGGTAATGCGGCGTTTCCGAAGCCGAGCTACCTGTGGGAGCGGGACGAGTAAGAGTTCTGTGTTCTGCTGAAGGCTAGGCCTTAAAAACAACTATTATTTATTTCTAAATGAAAAACAATTCACTGTTATTAGACATGTGATCACATTCTGGGCGTTAGCATGTTCTCCTCTGGGCGCTGGGGATCCAGGTTTGAATCCCGATCTGGGTGGAGTGTCTCCCTGTGTTAACCTGGGTGTTTCCTCTCACAGTCCAATTGCCCCATATAGATTGTGTTTGTGTGTCAGAATTTACTCAGCGATAGATTGCCCCTCTGTCTTGGGTGTATTTGCTTAGCCCCAAACGTTCTCCCCTGGACGGCCATGGGGAGAACATTAGAACTGATTGACCTAGCTGTTCTCTTTAAGAATCAGTCTGACTTTGGCGGATTGCTATTTCACGTTCGCCTCTCAGCACTGGGGATACCCGGTTCGAATCCCTATTTGGGTGGAGTTTTCAGCCGTTTGACGGCTCGCTAAAGATAACTAAGCCGTTTGAGTCGCTTAGTGGTGGTCATACAGAGTATATAAACCTCTGCAGGGTACTAAAGATATCATTCGTAAAAGTGCCGCCACCTAGCCCCGAAACGTTCCCCCCACATCCCCCGCGACCCGACCCGACCCGAGCCGACCCTTGTATAGGATTAAGGAAGATAATGAGTTGCGACGAATAAAATATTTTAATTGGCTGCTCTAAATTGCCCCTATATAATATGTTGGTGTGAGTAAGTGCGCCCCGCGACAGACCCTGGAAACTGGAAGTATCTGCCCAGCGCCCAAAATGTTCTCCCTTGGACGGGCATGGGGAACCACCCCAATTCCCCCCACCACAACCCCAGTAGCAGATTTATTAAGAAGATAATAAATGAAATCATATTAGCCCCTTCCCAGCACATTCCCAGCATAAGGAATATTAGCCCAGCCTTGTGATGATGTTTCCTGCAAACTGCGCGGTTGAAATAGCAACCCGCCAAAGTCAGAGTGCACCTGATTCCTAAATGTAATGGCAAGTGACACGATGATTGCTTCATCGCATGTGACGCCCAAAACACACTTATGAATCACGGCGTCACAATAAGCCGCTTATTGGTGGTTGTACAGAGTACATAAACCTCTGCAGGGTCCTAAAGAGTAAGCATGTCATCCGTAATAGTGGCACCACCTAGCCCCGAAAAGTCCCCCCCCACCCTCTGACCCGACCTGACCCTAGTATAGGATTAAGGAAGATAATGAGTTGCGACGAATTAAATACGTTTGTTTTGATCCGCATTTTTTCGGGCGTGAGCGCGTCGGGCCATGTTCCATGCGTTCCAAAGCGTGCGGTCATCCTGCTTCACGGCACATTCTCGCCGCCTCGGCTCGGGTAAACAACTTCCCATGGTGCGCCGCCCTCGGAATTAATGATCTGCCGAGTGGAAGGACCGACTCAGCTTTAATTAAAGGTAGGAGTCGAGCAGCCTTGTGACTGTGTCAACACGTCGCATGCTCGCTAAAGTCAAACTCGGTTCTCATAATGGTTTAGAACCTACCAGACTTTATTCGGACGTGCTAATTCATAGATCTCTGATTGGTCAGAGCCAGTCCTATTGTAACAAAATTACCAATAAGCAATCAGCATGTCACTAGACGTTCCCTTTAAGAATCAGGAGGCACTCTGACTTTGGCGGATTGCCATTTCCACGGTGCAGCTCCTGAGCTCAGTTGGAGGTGCTAACGTGACCTCCAAATTCCCCAAATCCTGCAGCATCTGCTGGAGAACATTCATGGAGGTTCCACTTCACGACACATTTTGGTTCCACATCTTGGTGCTTGATACCACGAAACCCCTTAAGAGTTGTAGTGGAGTCCATGGCCCCTATCCTCCACCCTGCTCATAGTGCGTCAAGATGCACATTAATACCTCACAACCTGCCAAGAGTGGTTTAAATAGCAACCCTGAGTGTAAATATCTCTCCCTCGATGGGCGTGGCGATCTCGAAATGGGGCATGTTAAGGTACGTTTGTGGTGTGTTGGAGAACGCAGGTGCACCAGTGACTCAAAACAACCTCTCCAGATCTCGTTAGACGGTGGATCAACACAGGTGCGTTCCGCGCACATGGGACCTCATAGTGTGCGCCAGTCGGCAGCTACTCAAACGCTTACGTCAACAATAAACAGAAGCAAAATAAAAATAAAATTATAAAGTTATATTACGTGCACTGTGCCGTTGAAATAGCAACCCACCGAAGTCAGAGCGCCACCTGGTTCCAACGGTGAGGGAGACGTTGATTGGTTCATCGCACGTGACCCCCAGAACACACCCATGAATCACATCGTCACCATAGCGACGACACACCGACACACCCTGAATCAAGCCGTGTTGGGTGGTGGATCATCAACACAGACGCGTGTCCAACGTCACGCAACAATGAAACAAACTGAACGCTATTCAAATGACCTACTGTGGGTTCTTTATTCACACTCACATGGAAAACCTCATGAAGTAGTGCATTGATTCCATGTAGCCGCACCGCTCAAATAGCAACCCGCAAGTCAGAGCGTCACCCGAATCTTAAAGGGAACGGCGAGTAACGCGCTGATTGGTTTATCACACGCGACGTCCTAAACACACGCATCCATCAATTTTAGCTACCTTTAGCTACCTTTAGCTACCTGTCAAACACGCACCTCGCAGCTTGATTCAGGGCATGTCGGTGTGTGGTTGCTATGGTGATGATTTCAGGTGCTGGACAGATACACCCGGAATAGTGCGCCAATGTATCGCTGGGCACACACTCACTCACTATATAAGGGCAATTAAGAGCAGCCAATTATCTATGATTTTTGGACTGTGGGAGGGAACCGGAGAACACAGAGGGGACATGCACACGCAGATGGGGAGAACGTGGAAACTCCAGAATGATTGGGATAGGCCTAAATCAAGCTGCTCTATTAAAATAGGGCCTTTCAATGAAATTAAAAAAATATGTTGCAATTAAAATCCAGCGACAAGCTCCAGCAAACAGGTCATGTGATGTGTACCTCGTACCTCACACCTCACATGGTTCAAATGGCCAAAGGGCAACAGATGGTCCTGCTTACGGGAAGTGAGTGAAGCTGCAGGTGGGGGGAGGGCGGTTAACCGAAGCGCGCCCTCACTGTCCTTCACGCGCGTCACACTCAACCTAATCAAACTCAGTAAATCACACGTACGTGTGTGTGTACGTGTGTGTGTACGTGTGTGTGTGTGTGCTCGGAAGAGTGGCATCGCCCTCGTAATAAAACTCTCAGCGGCTGGATGCATGCCTGGATGGTGCTTCGACTTAACAGCCCCATCTGCCGCAAAACACGCCACCGCGGCAACATAGGATTGTGAGTGCCGCACCGCCACAAAGACGTAGTACACGAGGCAAAATGTTTATATGCTTGTCAAATCGGTATATATAGATATTAAAGTGGTATGGTTATTATCATGTGTCGCATTATGTTTATAAAACAGTAACAAACACACTATAATAAAAAAAAACTAGGTTAATTTTCGTAAATGCGTTTCTCAACAGCAATATCGTTAATTATTTGGTCTTCCGGTTTTTAAAGTGAACACTGCTGAGTAACGGGATTCTGGTTTCTCTAAGAAAAATTATAAAACACCAATTCGAGCATCTTATTGTGTTTATAAAACTGTAACAAAAACACTATAATAAATAAAAACCTACGTTCATTTTCGTAAATGCGTTTCTTAACAGCTAAAACCTTTAATAATTGGGTCTTCCGCAACTTAATATAGTCCGGTTTTTAAGCTGAGTAACGGGATTCTGTTTTTTCTAACAATCAAAATTATAAAACACACATTCGAGCCTCTTAATGCATTTATAAAATAATATAATAATAAAACAAGATTTATTTTATTTCATTTATTAACAATCAAAATTATAAAACACAAACTCAAGCGTCTTATTGCGTTTATAAAACCATAACAAACACACTATAATAAAAAAAACTAGGTTAATATTCGTAAATGCGTTTTTAACAGTAAAATCGTTAATAAGGGGATCTTTCACGGCCTAATCTAGTGCCGTTTTTAAAGTGAACACTGCTGAGTAAAGGGATTCCAGTTTCTCTAACAATCAAAATTACTATAATTATAAAATACAACCTCGAGCATCTTACTGCGTTTATAAAACTGTAAGAAACACACTATAATAAAAAAAAAAAACTACGTTAATTTTCGTAAATGCGTGTATTAAAAGTAAAATTCTTCTGGGCTTTTATGGCATAATCTAGTCTGGTTTTTTTAAAGTGAAAGCTGCTGAGTAACTGGATTCCGGTTTCTCTAACAATCAAAATTATAAAACACAACCTCGGGGCTCTTAATGCATTTATAAAATAATATAATAATAAAACAAGATTTATTTTCATAAATGAGTCTTCTGCAGTGTAATTTAGTCCAGTTTTTAAAGTGAATGCCTCTGAGTAACAGGATTCCAGTTTTTCTAACAATCGAAAATATAAAACACAATGTAGAATAAAGTACGAGTAGTACGAAGTACGAGAGGGCGTGGCATTATTGTTAATAATCTGGTCTTCGGCGGCGTAATCTAGTCCAGTTTTAAAAGTGAACGCTGATCCACAGCCGATCCATGGAGGCTCCACCTCACGAGTTACAATTTACAGAAGTTAAAAGATCTGCTGTAGTCTCATTTCTCCACCTTATAATCCCCGCTCTGTGGTAGAACTACTGGGGTCCTGATCATAAGAACCGAGTACACAGTATGTACAAACAGATGGACTACAGGCTGGAATTACAATCTTTAGAGTGAGTGAAATAAAAAGGGGGTGTGGTCAAACTGTATATTTGTAATAAACACAACAATACTGATGACGGAACGAGCACAAACTTTCGCACCAGGTTCATCCCACACCTGCAAATAAACACGGCCTGTCGCTATAAAAACACAGAGTTATAAATCTGCTAAATGAGATGATTGGCGCTGGAAGCGATCATGGTTCTAACGTACAGCGCAATGGGAACTTTGTCATTGGGTTCCACTCTCATTCGAAGTGTCCGAGTCGGCAGATCAATACTTTGATCATCACCTCCTCCTGATTATCCGGCTGAGGATGGAATGACAGGACACTGAAAACAAGAGGGCTACGAGGGTGGTTTTTTATTTTGCGCTCGTCGTCGGGGCTGCGGCTGAAGAACCAAGATAAGATCAGACAGGATTTATTAAAAGATTATGGTGAAGTTTTCAGGAGCGAGAAGAACAAGAGAACATGAGAGGGATCAGTGGGGTCTCATTCATTACATACACACACGTGCGCGCACACACACACACACACACACACACACACACACACACACACACAC
>JAFMOD010000515.1:225836-236889 GCA_019802435.1 Corydoras maculifer
ATATATATATATATATATATATATATATACAACACACACATACACAGACAAACCCATACACACAAACACACACACACACACACACACACATATATACACACACGCAGAAAAAACCCATACACATATACACACACACAAACACACACACTCACAAGCACACAAACATGTGCACACACAAACACACACATGTACACACACAAATTGACAAACTGTCAGGGTTGGGAGTGCTAGGCCACTCCCCCCTGTTTTCTAGTTTCGGGATTTGTCCGTTCGGGGTTCCCGTAGGTAGGGCCCATCCCCGTGAGCTGGAATTGGTCCTACCTAGTCACATGCAGCCTGCTGACGTGACTTAAAGAGCGCATGCGCCCTGAGTCAGCAGGCCAGCATTGCTTAGGTTACGTTGGGTTATTTACGTGCTATGTTTGTGTTCTGCTTCGTTTTGGCGTTCGTTTCGGTCCTGTTCTTGGGTTTTGCGTTTTTCATTTATTAAACACTTCTCTCCTGCTTACCTGGCCGCCTGGCTCGCTCCTTATCACCACATAGCACCGCGCAGCGCCGCCTTTGGACGGACTGCGTTCCCCATTGTGACACAAACACAGACACAGACACAGACATACACACACTCACACTCACATACACACACACTTACACATGCACGCACACACACACACAGACACACACACACACACGTACACACAAAAAGACATATGCACTCGCGCACACACACACACACACACACACACATACACTTACACATACACATAAACACTTTGCAATGTGGAGACTGCACATAAGCATTACAACTGAGTGCATACTGTGAGAACCACCTTCGCACATGCACACACATATATGGTCAAACACACACACACACACACACAAACTCCCTTTTCCAAGGTTCTGAAAATGTTATTAATGTGGATCTGGCAACGATAAAGTTCACATGCTCCCAAAGTGAGATTATCACGTCACGTCACATCACCAGCTCGAGAACGGGCATTTAGTTGTGATGTGATGAATGACCCCGTGTTCTCCGCAGCGGGCCCCTTTGTTTTTGGAAGATACGGAGAAAGAACACTCACAGACTGGATATTTGTTCTCGCTTATCAACCTGTACAGCCACACGCCGGGATCGATAAGGCTATTGTGGAGGGGCTTTAGTCTTTGAGAACCAGACTTTCCTGTCCGACAATTGGCATTAGCAGATTGCCCCACACTTTCCTCAACCTCGATGAAAAGAGACCATAATGCAGCCCTCATTCCAAAAATAAAAGCCAGGTGGCGCCCTGACTTTCTACTTTGAGTGTGTTCTGGGCATCACGTGCGATGAACCAATCAGCGCGTCACTCGCCATTCCCTTTAAGAACCCGGTGGCGCTCTGACGTTCTGACTTTGGTTGTGTTTTTAAGTTCCCAAGTTCTCCGGCCCGGGTTCTCCGGTTTCCTCAGTCCAAAAGCAGAGATTCAAGGTGAATTGACTGCTCAAAATTGCCCCATATAGTGTGTGTGTGCTCAGCGATAGATTGGCACCCTGTCTTGGCTCTATCTGCTCAGCGCCCGGAATGTTCACCCTTGGATGGGCATGAGGAACCCCCCCCTCCCTCCACAACCCTAGTAACCCCAGTTTTTAGGGACACAGTGGTTTAGTGGTTAGCACTGAGGATCCAGGTTCGAATCGGTTTCCCAGTATGCACGTGGGTTTCCTCCCACAGTCCAGAAACATGGATTGAAGGTGAATTGGCTGCTCTGAATTGCCCCATATAGTGTGTGTATGTGTAGCCCAGCGATAGATTGGCACCCTGTCAGGGGTGTATCTGCCCAGCGCCCAAAACATTCCCTTTGGATTCCTCCAGGTTCTCCTGTTTCCTCAGTCCAAAAACATGGATTCAAGGTGAATTGGCTGCTCAAAATTGCCCCATATAGTGTGTGTGTGCCCAGCAATAGATTGGCACCCTGTCTTGGCTCTATCTGCCTAGCGCCCGAAACGTTCTCCCCTGGATGGTCATGGAGAACCCCCCCCCCAACCCTATTTATTGTTTCCAAGCTGTCCGTGACACAGAACACGTTCCGCCACGACTCACTGTTTGAGAAACCCTGCTTTAAGTAATCTAATAATATTAAGAATTAAGAACCAACACAGACCGTTTTAAATATACACCAAAACATTCTACACACACACACACACACACACAGCCTTAAATCAGCTCGAACCCTGAAAAGCAGCAGAGTGTGAATCAGCCCCAGCTCGGTTTCTTGTAACCCGACCTCTGAGAGCAAATGAGATGTAAAGGTCGAGGAAATGGAATGGGAGATCAGCAGGAACATCCTCAGCCTATTTACCCCCGAGTACCCCCCTCCGCCGTCCCCATTCCATCCCCTCACCCCCTCCGCCAACCCCCCGCCGCTGCAGCTGGCTCTGATTAACTCTGCGGGTCGATTCCCGGTTTGCTGCAGCTGGCTTCGATTAACTCTGTGGATCGATTCC
Source organism: Corydoras maculifer (assembly GCA_019802435.1). NCBI lineage: Eukaryota > Metazoa > Chordata > Actinopteri > Siluriformes > Callichthyidae > Corydoras > Corydoras maculifer. The sequence goes on from JAFMOD010000515.1 coordinate 228,318, forward strand.
TGGTTTGCTACCAGGGAGACAATAAAGTGGTCAAGGCATCTTAACAGCAATTAGAATCAATGGAGAACAATACGTTTCCGTCAAACCCTACGTTCTAATTAAACACCTTCCACCCACCACTGAGAAACCAACCGGCACGTCACTCGCCGTTCACTTTAAAAACCAGGTGGCGCTCTGACTTTGGCAGGTTGCCATTTGAGTGGTGCAGCTGCCTGGACTTGACGCGCTGCTCCATGAGGTTCTCCATGTGAGTGTGAATGGAGAACCTACAGTATGGTATGGACTATGGATCTGCGTTCTCTGTACAAATGTAGTCGGAATTAACGCTCCGTGGCGTTGGACACGTGTTGATGATCCACCTCCTAATGAGATAGCGACCGACATAAGACTTCTTGATTTAGGGTGTGTCGGTGTGTCGTGGCTATCATGAAGACGTGATTCGTGGGTGTTGTTTGGGGGTCACGTGCGATGAACCAATCAGCATATCACTCGCCGTTCCCTTTAAGATCTAGGTGACGCACTGACTTTGGCAGGTTGCTATTTTAACGGTGCAATTTTGTGTTGATGTAGCGTAACATTATTTTGTTTTGTATTCTGTTTATCGTTGACATAAAAGTTTGTGTAGCTGCCGTTGAGTTTGTGTTATGTTGATGGTTTATGATCCACCGCCTAACTCTCAACGTCTGGAGAGGTTGTTTTCAGTTAGTGGTGCACCTCGCAGCTTGGTTCAGGGCATGTCGGTGTGTCGTTGCTATCGTGACCATGTGATTCATGGGTTAAATAGGATGTTTTTTAAACAGAATTAAAATCTGTTTAAAAAACAGGTGGCACTCTGACTTTGGCGGGTTGCTATTTCAATGGCACAATGTTGTGTTGATGTAGCATAATGTTATTTCGTTTCGTATTCTGTTTATCATTGACATAAACATTTGCATAGCTGCCGACTGGTGTGCACTATGAGCACCGCTGCATGACGCATGTGCGTGAAACACGCCTGTGTTGATGATACGCCACCTAACGAGATAGCGATCGACGTCTGACTGTCAACATTTAGAGAGGTTGTTTTCAGTCAGTGGTGCACCTCGCTGCTTGATTCAGGGTGTGTCGGTGTGACGTTGCTATGTTGACGACGTGATTCCTGCGTGTTTTGGGCGTCACGTACGATAAACCAATCAGCGTGTCACTCACCGTTCCCTTTAAGAACCAGGTGGCGTTCTGACTTTGGCTGGTCGCTATTTAGATGGCGCAATTTTGTGTTGATGTAGTGTAATGTTATTTCATTTCGTATTCTGTTTATTGTTGACATAAACGTTCGTGTAGCCGCCAATTTTGTGCACCTCTGTATGATCCATGTGGCGTGGAACGTGGATCTGTTGAGGTTGTTTTCAGTCGGCAGTACACCTCGCAGCTTGATTCAGGGCTTGTCGGTGTGTCGTCGCTATGGTGATGACGTGATTCATGGGTGTGTTTTGGGCGTCACATACGATGAACCAATCAGCGCGTCACTTTAAGAACCAGATAGTGCTCTGACTTTGGCAGGTTGCTATTTCAACGGCGCAATTTTGTGTTGATGATCCACCGCCTAACGAGATAGCGACCGATGTCTGACTGTCGACGTCTGGAGAGGTCATGTTTAAGTTTTCTGTCACCGAGATAGCGATACGCCAAAAATGTCTCATTTTGAGAAGGCCACGCCCATCGGAGAGATATATTTACACACAGCGTTGCTATTTAAACTGCGACTGTGGGGACATCATTGGAAATTGAATTTTCTATCACGCACCACATGAGTGCGGAAATGACAAAATTGGCATAGAACGCATCACTAAACACCACCATGTGCCGGTCATTGAAATATATAACATACTCACCACGTGCTTGCTGGTTGATGTCATTGATGAGGTCAGCATATGGTACCGACTCATTCTCATTGAACACGATGTGCTCCGCCGTGATATTCTTGGTCCTCATCTCCGTGTAGGGTCCTTCCACCGTGAAGTAGCATTGCCGGTCGTCGTTCTTTTGGTCGTGGAACATGAACATGGCGTGCTTGTTCCAGCCGAAATCCCTGTGCATCGTCACAACAAACTCGCCGAACTTCTCGTACGTGGGCCCCGTGTTGGTGATAGAGGAGTAGAGGTTGAAGCCCAGAGCCGCGGCGCCGGCCGTCACCATAGGAACCTCCCAGTGAGTGGTGAAGCGGGCCACCGGAGACGATGGGTAGTCACACCCGGGGCCGATAAAGGCCCACGGGTCGTAGGCGAATTTCAGATCCACGGCCACCAGGGGGGCCACCGAGTCCGAGCACAAGCCCTCTTTGTTTTCGCTGCTGCTCAGAACGAGGCGCAAGTGGCAACCGGGAAGGAACGTGGGGTCCGAGTTGACCTTCTCCACCGCCCAGTTCAGCGCCGGTCCCACTCGAGGCCATGCCCATGGGTACTCCGTGTTATGGAGGGGTAAGATGACGGCCAGCGTGATGTTCTTTAAAGCAGATGAGCCTTCGTGTTTAGGAAGCATCTCCAGTTCCACCACTCCTAACGAGACACCACTCAACAGAATCACAAGAGGCAGCCACGGAGAACCCATCACCATGGGTTCCATCTTCAGCGATCCACACAGGAACACAATATTCTGTCCACATAAGAAAAAAGTGGGGGGGGGGTGAAAATTATTATATTTAAAGTGTATTATTATGTTACCAAACTTAAGAAATAATAGTTGCCTTGACAGCTGCTTGACAACTGGGTGGGTTTCCCCCCACAGTCCAAAAACATGGATCAAGTCAATTTCATTCATTCATTATCTTCCGCTTATCCTCTATTAGGGTCGCGGTGGGGTTCCCCATGCCCATTCAGGGGAGAACGTCTCGGGCGCTGGGCAGATAGACCCAGGACAGGGCGCCAATCCATCGCTGGGCACACACTCACTCACACAGACACACTCCAAATGGGGCAATTTTGAGAATTCAATTAACTTGATCCATGTTTTTGGACTGTGGGAGAAAACCGGACAACCCGGAGGAAACCCACGCAGACATGGGGAGAACATCCACCCAGATGGGGATTTGAACCAGGAATCCCTAGCGCTGAGAGACGAATGTGCTAACCACTAAGCCACCATGCCGCCAGTATCAAGTCAATTTAATTCTCCAAATTGCCCCATATAGAGTGTGTTTGTGTGAGTGAATGTGTGCCCAGCAATAGATTGTCCCCCCTGTCCTGGGTTTATCTGCCCAGTGCCCGAGTCCTTCTCCCCTGGATGGGCATGACCCCCCTGCGACCCTAATAGAGGATAAATTGGAAGATAATGGATGGATGGATATATATATATATATATATATATACAGAGACAGCGCAAATTGCCCCAGTCATTAATGATCTGGAACTGAAGCTGTTACCACCATGATCAGTCAAGCACAGACACAGACACAGGCGACCAATCACCACCACGTCAGCCAGACAGCGTCTCAAAGCGCACCCACACTGACACATCCGAAGTCGAACTTTTACCTGCCTCATGCACCATGCCGGTTCCTTCAGGTTCTTTTCATAAAGCCGCTGGTGGGAACGCTCGCCGCACACTGAGCTTGGTAATGAGCAACTAATCGAAAGGCGAAGGACCCAGACACACTGTGACTGATTAACCGTCGCTAGGGGTGAAGTCTCCTGATCTAGTGCGGGCACGACGGCCTAAGGCAACTCCCTCAGGTATTATTAATTATACTATAATTCATTTCTATAGTAACATAGATTTATGGGTTCTACAATTATATATATATATATATTTATATAGTAGTATTTGGTCCTTAAATATGATTGGCCGAGCCGTTTGCCCATCACTAACAATAACACAGGCCTAGGAGCGCTCAATCCCTTATTTTCCCAATTTTTTTTAGAAACTGCATTCTGTAATTTGCCCACTAGGGGGCCAGCTTACAATTCTTATCTATATATACTGGACTTTGTAGTTCTCCAGTTCCATCCTGTAGTCCCTCTGCTCCTGAACAGTCTACTCTGTTCTCTGATGATCAGGACCCACACAGAGGTGGTTTAAAGGTTGTGGATGAGTACTGCAGTGAAACCGACTTGGTGGTGGTGTGACAGTGTAGTCCATCTGTTTGTGGACTACAGAACATAATGTGTACATTTCCTTCACCCTGTTCTAATGCTCAGGACCCCAATGGTACCACCACAGAGCAGATATTAGGGTGGCGGATGGTTCTTAGTACTGCAGTGATACTGACATGGTGGTGTGGAGCATTGGATCAGACACAGCAGTGCTGCTGGACAGAAAAACAGTACAGCAATCAGGACATACAGGTGTCTGAGCCACTCGTACCATCATCCACCATCCTAATAATCCCTGCTTTGTGGTGGTACTATTGGGGTTCTGACCATTAGAGAAAAGAGTGAAGGGAACGTACACAGTATTTACGAGAGTAGGTATTATTAGGGTGGTGGATGACAGTACGAGAGCATCAGACACCTGTGTTTTGATTGGCGTACCGTCCTCTGTCACACACACCAACACGCCACCACCATGTCAGAAGGACTTCGGGACAGAGAATCCTCCACCACCCTAATCCCTGCTCGTGGTGGTACTATTGGGGTCCTACAAAAGATAGGAACAATTAAGAGCAGCCAATTTACCTTGAATGCATGTTTTTGGACTGTGCAAGTCAATCGGATAACCCGGAGAAACCAACATAGACATGTAGGAAACATGGTAACCACCCAGATCAGGATTCAATCCTTGATCCCCCTGCACTTAGAACCAGACGAAGTAACAACCATCATTGTTATTATTATTATTAGGGGGGCAGATACACCCAGGACAGGGCGCCAATCCACCACAGGGCACACACTAACACACACACTATTATAGGGGCAATTAAGCGCAGTCAATTCACCTTAAATCCATGTTTTTGGACTCTGGGAGCAAACCAAAGAACCCAGAGGAAACCTACGCAGATATGGACATAGTGTCCACCAGCACTGCTGTGTCTGAGCCAATACACACCACCACCATGTCGGTACGAGTGCGGTACACAGAATCATCCACCACCCTAATCCCTGTTCTGTGGTGGTACCGTTGGGGTTCCAAGCGTTGGAGAACCGAGACAAAAAGAACATACACAGTATACCGTTGTCCACAAAGCGACGGACAATAGACTGGAATTGGAGAACTGCAAAGTCCATCTCGGCAATAAGAGGGGCAAAAAAGAGGGCGTGGCCAAAGTTTTGACTGACACTGTGCATAAATCTGAGAACAAAAACAGTCCCACATCTGCATTTTACACTGACAAGTCTGTAAAATGAACTGTAAAAACCTTGCCGGGACGGAACCCATGTTGATTTTGCCCCTCCCTCCACACACACACACACACACACACACATACAAAAGGGAGGAGGGTTAAGAAAAATAATCCTCAAGGATCACATGCCATCGCAGTGGCATCTTGGTTATTCTCCCTGTGTCCGTGTGGGTTTCCTCCAGGTTCTCCGGTTTTCTCCCACATTGCCATAAAACATGGATTCAAGGTGAACTGGCTGCTTGGAATTGCTCCGCTATATAAGATGGGGTGATTTAGATGGGTCAAATAAGACCAATTCACTGCGTAAGTGAGTGTGGGTGCGCCCCGTCACGCCCGAAAGGTTTTCTGCTGAGGATGTACACACTTACTGATGGTTCATATCTCATTTCATTATCTTCCGCATAATCCTCTAAAGGGAATTTGCTGGGGGGGGGCAAATTGGGCGCTGGACAGATACACCCAGCACAGTGCACCAATCCATTACTTGGCACGCAAACACATACACTATAGAGGGGCAAATTAGATAGGGGCAATTAAGAGCAGCCAATTCACCTTGAATCCATGTTTTTGGAGACGAGGAGAACATCCATGGAAACTCCACCCGGATTGTGATTTAAATTTGGATCCCCCGTGCTTAGAACCATACGTGATAAACCATCATATTTTTTATAGGGAGAGGGTTCTCGCCATCCAGGGGAGAATGTTTTGGGGGCTGGGCTGATACACCCAGGACAGGGCACCAATTCATCACTTGGCATGCAAACACACACACACACACACACACACTCTATATCTGGGGCAAATTAGATAGGGGCAATTAAGAGCAGCCAATTCACCTTGAATCCATGTTTTTGGATTGTGGGAGGAAAACCTACGCAGAGACGAGGAGAACATGCATGGAAACTCCACCCAGATCGAGATTCGAACCTGGATCCCCAGCACTTAGAACCAGATGTGGTAACCATCATCATTATTATAGGGTGGGGAGGGATTCTCCACATCCAGCGGAGAACGTTTTAAGCACTGGGCAGATACACCCAGGACAGTGCACCAATCCATCACTGGGCACATGCTCACTCAGACACACACACACACACACACACACACACACACTATATGGTGCAATTAAGAGCAGCCAATTCACCTTGATTCCGTGTTTTTAAACAGTGGGAGGAAACCGGAGAACCCGAAGGAAACACACACAGACAAGAGGAGAACCTGGAAACTCCACCCATCTTGAGATTCGAACCTGGATCCCCAGTGCTTAGAACCAAATGTGGAAACCATAATCATTATTATGGGAGGGGGGGTTCTCAGCATCGAGCGGAGAACGTTTTGAGCACTGGGCAGATACACCCAGGACAGTGTACCAATCCATCACTGGACACATGCTTACTCAGATGTGGAAACCATCATCATTGTTAAAGGATGGGTGGGGGGTTCTCCACATCCAGCTCTTCAACATGGTTCTACGTGCATTCCGGATTCCAAGGAACATGTCTGCATGTGAGCTCCGCCACAGAACCCCCTGGATTATAATCTTCAACCCAATAATCCAGCATTCCTGTTTACAGTGAATGTCATTAGACATCACACCCAAGGTTCGCCTTTCTAAGGATCTCTAAAGGAAATGTTTATTGTTGGGTGGGTTATCCGTGTATTGCAATAAGGGATATATTCTAAGAGGTTCCTGTAGAACTCTGGAACATCAGGGGTCATCAAACTTCACTCAACTACTGTGGAACAAGACCTCCAGCACAGAAACCCCAGGATTATAATCTCCAACCCAATAATCCAGCATCCCCGTTCACAGCGAAATCCATTATGATGTCACACCCGAGGTTCACCTTTCAATGTTTATTGTTGGGTGGGTTTTTCCGTGTATTACTCTAAAGATTATATTCTAAGAGGTTTCTTCAGAACCCTGAAACATCAGGGGTCATCAAACTTCACTCCACTACTGTGGAACAGAAGGACCTCCAGCACAGAACCGCGGGGATTATAATCTCCAACCCGATAATCCAGCATCCCCGTTTTACAGTGAATGTCATTATGATGTCACACCCGAGGTTCGACTTCCAATGTTTATTGTTGGGTGGGTTTTTCCATGTATTACTATAAAGTATATATTCTAAGAGGTTTCTTTAGAACCCTGGAACACCAGGGGTCAACAAATTTTACTCCACTACTGTGGAACAGGACCCCCAGTACAGAATTATAATCTCCAACCCGGTAATCCAGCATCCCGTTCACAGCAAAATCCATTATGACGTCACACCCGAGGTTCGCCTGCCAATGTTTATTGTTGGGTGGGTTTTTCCGTGTATTACTCTAAAGATTATATTCTAAAGGTTTCCTTTAGAACCCTGGAACATCAGGGGGTCATGGAACTTCCCGATTCCCGAAAACGTCATTTCGGGTTTTAAACATTAAAACAACGGATTTTGTTGTTTAAACAAATCACGCTGGTTATACAGCTCGCTCGTGACGTCACAAGGTATGCCGCGCTCAACAGCGCATAATGGGGATTAGGGATTAAAAGCCTACCTCAGTGTTGAGAGGAGTTGGATGATAATCTGGAAACTTTTCGCTGAGGGTTGGATCGCACACCGCGGAATCGATCAAAGCTCCCGCTCCTCGGGTCGTCCACGCGCAAAAGTCGAAATCCCGATGCGCCGCGTCGGTGCGCGTGGGGGGCTGAATGGAGAGGTGCGGGGCAAGTTGCAGCTCAGATTCGATCCTCCTGATCACGAGCGCAGCTCGGCACCATCACTATCCATCACCTCCTCGATCCCTTCTCTCCTCGCCCGCCTCCGCGTGCGCGCCTTCGAGCCCGCTGTCAGGGCTGGGTTGCCAGATCCGATCATATATTATCAGGGAACAGCCGTCCTCTCATTATCTGCAGGGAAGGGGGGGGGTTCGGGCGTTGGGCGTTTCGGACTTCAATTCTTAATTCTCAATTCTTCTGAATATTAATTGGACTGGCGGTCCTACAGGACGCCCCCTTAATGGACTCACATATAGTTTTCCAGTTTTTAGTTTTTCCATTTGTTAAATGTCTCTACATGGCTGTCCTACATTGTTGTTGCTGCCTGGCCGCTCAAGGAGGATGAGTCCCCCACTGAGTCTTGGTCCTCCCAAGGTTTCTTCCTTGAATAACAACATAAAAGGGAGTTTTTTCTTGCCACTGTCGCTTCAGCTTGCTCTTTGGGGGTTTAAAGGCTTTTCATTCTGTAAAGCTGCTTTGTGACAATGTAC
>JAFMOD010000515.1:237635-253494 GCA_019802435.1 Corydoras maculifer
GTTTTTCCATTTGTTAAATGTCTCTACATGGCTGTCCTACATTGTTGTTGCTGCCTGGCCGCTCAAGGAGGATGAGTCCCCCACTGAGTCTTGGTCCTCCCAAGGTTTCTTCCTTGAATAACAACATAAAAGGGAGTTTTTTCTTGCCACTGTCGCTTCAGCTTGCTCTTTGGGGGTTTAAAGGCTTTTCATTCTGTAAAGCTGCTTTGTGACAATGTACTGTTGTAAAAAGCGCTATATAAATAAATAACTTGAACTTGAACTTAACCGGGCACTGGGTAGATACACATTTACAAAACATTTTGGAGCATTTGATTCACCTTGAATCTATGTTTTTGGACTATAGGAGGAAACTGGAGAACCCGGAGAAAACCCATGGGAACACGGGGAGAACATGGAAACTCCACCCGTATCAGGATTCGAATCTGGAATCCCCAGCACTGAGGAGAACATGCTAACCACTAAGCCAGCTTAAATTATAATTATCATTATTATATATTATTGAGGGTCATTACCAATGTCCATCCAGGAGAGAATGTTTTGAGCACTGGGTAGAAACACCCAGGACATGGGGGGGGTTCCTCATGCCCATCCACGGGAGAACGTCTCGGGCACTGGGTAGATACACATTTACGAGACGATATGGAGCATTCGATTCACCTTGAATCCATGCGTTTTGGACTATGGGAGGTAACCGGAGAGCCCAGAGGATATCCGCGGGGACACGTGGAGGACATGGAAACTCCACCCAGATCGGGATTCAAACCTGGAATCCCCAGCGCTGAGAGGAAAACATGCTAACCACTAAACCAGCATAAATTATTTATTCATTCATTCATTCATTATCTTCTGCTTTATCATCTATTAGGGTCGTAGTGGTGTTCCCCATGCCCATCCAGGGGAGAACGTCTCGGGTGCTGGGCAGATACACCCAGGACAGGGCGCCAATCCATCACTGTGCACACACTCACTCACACAGACACACTCTATATGGGGCAATTTTTTAGAATTCAATTGACTTGAGCCATGTTTTTGGACTGTGGGAGGAAACCGGAGAACCCGGAGGAAACCCACGCAGACAAGGGGAGAACATGGACACTCCACCCAGATGGGAATTCGAACCGGGAATCCCTAGCGCTGAGATGCGAACGTGCTAACCACTAAGCCAGCGTGCCGCCTACAGCATAAATTATAATAAATATAAATATTATTGAGGGTCATGGGGTGGGGGGGTGTATTTTGGGCGCTGGCCAGGGCGTCAATCCTTCATTGGGCACACACATCCACACACACACTTTATGGGGCAATTTAGAGCACCAAATTCCCCTTGAATCTGTGTTTTTTGGTCTGTGGGAGGACACCGGAGAACCTGGAAAAATCATCATCATCATCATCATAAATTAGCCATCCATCAATTATCTTCCGGTTAATCCTCCACTAGGGTCGCGTTTGGGGGAGGGGGTCCTTATTCCCATCCAGGGTATGGGAACATCTCGGGCACTGGGTAGATACACATTAACGAGATGATTTGGAGCGTTTGATTCACCTTAAATCTATGTTTTTGGACTGTGGGAGGAAACTGAAGAACCCGGAGGAAACCCATGGGGACGCGGCGAGAACATGGAAACTCCACCCAGATCGGAATTCGAACCTGGAATCCCCAGCGCTGAAAGGAGAACATGCTAACCACTAAGCCAGCATAAATTATAAACATTATATACAATATTGGAGGCGCAGTGGCTCAGTGGTTAGCATGTTCGCCTCTCCCTGTGTCCGCGTGGGTTTCCTCCGGGTTCTCCGGTTTCCTCCCACAGTCCAAAAACATGGATCAAGTTCGATTGAATTCTCCAAATTACCGCATATAGAGTGTGTGGGTGTGTGCCCAGCGATAGATTGCCCCCCTGTCCTGGGTGTATCTGCCCAGTGCCCGAGACGTTCTCCCCTGGATGTGCATGGGGAACCCAGGGGAGAACGTTTTGGGCACTGGGCAGATACACCCATACACCAAACTATCGCTAGGCACACCCACACACACACACACACACTATATTGGGCAATATAGAGCAGCCAATTCACCTTGAATCCATGTATTTGGACTGTGGGAGGAAACCGGAGAACACAGAGTAAGACTGAAATCGTCATCATCATAAATTAATATTATAATTATTTTCGAGGGTCAGGATGTGGAAACTCCACATCAGGATTCGAACCTGGATCCCTAGCACTGAGAGGAAAACATGCTAACCACCACACCACCATACAGCTCAGATCTAATTATCTCATCTTAGGGTGGGTTCCGCATACCCATCCAGGGGAGAACGTTTTGGGAACTGGGCAGATACACCCAGGACAGGGTGCAATTTACAACTGGGCACACACTCACTCACACACACTCACACACAAACACACTATATGGGGCAATTTAGAGTAGCCAATTCACATTGAATCCATGTTTTTGGACTGTGGCGGATAACCAATTCCAACCTGGATCCACAGCACTGAAAGGACAACATGCTGACCCCCACAATGCCACCCTGCCCCTTCTTTAATAATGGTCAATGTGAAAAGTCTGCTCTAAATTGCTAGCTAAATTGCCCCTAAATAGTGTGTGAGTGTGTGCCCAGCGATGGAACGGCACCCTGTCCTGGGTGTATCTGCCCATCGCGCCAAAGGTTCTCCCATGGATGGGTATGTGGGAACCCCCCCCCACCCATGACCACCAATAATACCTATAATAGCTATAATTAATGCTTGCTAAGTGGCTAGCATGTTCTCCTCTCAGCGCTGGGGACTCCAGGTTCGAATCCTGATCTGGGTGGAGTTTCCATTTTCTCCCCATGTCCCCGTGGGTCTCCTCCGGGTTCTCCGGTTTCAGCGCCTGAAACGTCCCACAGACCAAGAGCAGGGATTCAAGGTGAATTGGCTGCTCCAAATTGCCCCATATAGTATGTTAGGAAGTTCTCCCCTGGATGGGCATGAGGAATATCCCCCCCCCCCCCCCGAGACCCTGGATGGATTATTATTATTAAGATGTCATTAGGTCCCATGATGTCATTAGGTCTTAAATCCCATTATGGTGTCATTTGATCTTGAAAGACCTGTCAATCAAGTATTAGGTGCTTCCCCTGTGTTTGTGTGTGTGTGTGTGTTTGTGTCAGACAGAGAGAGAGAGAGAGAGTGAGAGAGTGAGATTAGTCTTGGTTGACTAATTATTGACCCACATTAACATTCACCACGTGTGACATCACAACACCTCCAGAAGTGAAACACAGTGGAACCTGCACCACGCTTAACTCACCGCTTAAACATCAGAACTTGTTTTGTTTTCCAGAAAACTCGCCCCCCCCTACCACCACCCCTCCCGGCCTCCAACATTTTTAATCACACGCCTCTCTTCCTTTTCATTGTTTGCCGTCTTCCTGTCCTCTTCCGCTCAATTAAAAGGTGCTATTTTTGTTGAGTCCATTAACGTTTTATTGGCTCCTGCAGGCCGCTCCTCCATTTCTTTCCCTCCTCTCGCTCCTCCAAGCCCTCCTCGCGGCGCTCCGCTCAGTTCCTACTCGACATTCCGCTTCACATTCCTTTCTCGGGGTCAGACTTCTGTAGTAACCTACAACTCTTAGATCAATATGGCTGAGGGCAGGGATCAGGGAGCAGGAACGGGGATGGGGGGGTGTAGGAGCAAGGGGCAGGGGTGGTTTCCCGGATGTTCTATGTTCTGCAGCAGCTGAAACACGCCACGTAAGAGCGCCAGGTCACAACGGCAGTAAATAAAGTGGGAGTGTTTGTTTTAGACAGCACAGCGTCTCCCTCGTTCCTCTTTAAGTGCCCCCCCCCTCACAGTGACCTGGACATTCTGAATAGTGAATCTTTTTTCATTACCACACACACACACACACACACACACACACACACACACACACACACACACACACACAGTGGTTTAGATTGTAATAATCAATACATTGGTTATGTTTGTAATATTACATAAACACACATATATATATATATATATATATATATATATATATATATATATATATATATATATATATATATATATATATATATATATATATATATATATATATATATATATGTGTGTGTGTGTGTGTGTGTGTGTGTGTGTGTGTAGTAAATGTCGGAAAAATACTTCACAGTATTTGTAAATTGATGTATGTTTATATAAGTGTGTGTGTGTAATACTGTTACTATTTAAATCGCATTTACATTTACATTGCCTTTCACTGCCTTACATCACACTGCATTTCACTTTCCGAAACGTTCTCCCCTGGATGGGCATGGGGAACCCCGCCGCAACCCTAATATAGGATAAAGCGGAAGACTTTGTGTGTGGGTGTGGAAACACTAAATAAACAAAAATTAAATATATATATATATATATATATTAAATATGTATATACATATAATATTGAGAGGGGGACGTGCTATCCACTACATCACCAAATCACCTGAAGGGTCCTAGCTTCCACCATGCACAAGGCGTTTCACAATGCTTGTCGCCATTTCACACCCCGCCAACAGTGAATTTTCCCGCCTCATTTAAATAGCAACGCTGAGTCCAGGTAGCTGCACTGCTCAAATGGCAACCCGCCAAAGTCAGCGCCACCTGGTTGGTTTATCGCTGCGACGGCGAAACACACCCGTGAAGAATTGAGAGGATCAGTTCGTCTCGTGGCAGTCTCATCATGGCGGTGCACATGGCGGGGTACATGGCGGTGCACATGCCCCCCTATCAGTTAGCCGCCTACATGGCAGCTAACTGGTTTCTCCAGCACAACGCACTTTCGTTATCTCAACGTTCCCTCTGTATTTTAGTCCTTTTAACCCGTTTCCGGATACTAAAATAACACGGAGCAAGTCACATGTGCACCGAGGCTCTGTGGCCATGCAAGTTTTCCATTTACATCGCAGTTCCATCCTCGCACAGGTTTCCCATGGCAACCAATGTCGACGTCTCCATATCACCGAGCGAAAGTTATTCTGCTTACGTTACCATCACAGTCATCGACACAACGATAAAATAAAATGACTGATTGGTGTGTGGCCAGTCTGATACTCAGTACTGCTTAAAAGTTTAAGATAAACCCATCATTTATTCATTCATCCATTTTCTTGCGTTTATTCCTCTAATAGGGTCGTTGGGTGGGTGTGGGAGGGGGGTTCCACATGCCCATCCAGGGGCATGCTGGGTAGATACACCCCGGACAGTACGCCATCACTAAGCACATACGTACTTACTCACACACACTGACACTCACGATATAGGGGCAATTTAAAGTAGCAAATCTACCTTGAATCATGTGTTTGGGATGAAATCGGAGAACCAACATGGAAACTTCACCCACAGTGGGATTCGAACCTGGTGTCGGTGTGGCTCTTGCATTGTGACGACGATTCATGGGGATGTTAAACCAATCAGTTTTATGTTTACCATTTGACTGCGAATGGAGAACCTTCATAATGTCGTGTCAGTGCTGTCCTGTCCAGGCATGGACTCCACTAGACCCCTGAAAATGCTCTGTGGTGTGGGGCACCAAGACGTTGTCAGCAGATATTTAACTTCTGTAAGTTGTAAATCCACCACCTAAATGATACCTGTTCTGTTCTATGGTCCTGATCAAATAAACGTAGAACCAACTGTTCCCTTTAAGAACTGAGTGGTGCTCTGATTTGGGCACCGAGACATTGTCAGTAGATATTTAACTTCTGTAAGTTGAAAGTCATGAGTTGGAAGTTCCCAAATAATAAGACAGGGGGCGCTCTTTAAATGAGGCTTCAACGTCGCACGGCGCAGCTTGATTTAGTGCGCCCAAAACACCCCCAGAAATCGTTATCATGAGTCCAATGCCACACTGACACGCCCTAAATCAAGCTGCACTGTGACAGGACAGAGCTGACATGACATTATGACGGTTCTCCATTCACAGTCAAATGGAGAACTTCATGGAGCAACCCACCCAAGTCAGAGCACCACCTAGTTCTTAAAGGGAACGGCAGTTGATTCTACGTTCTCTATTGGTCAGGTCCATCACAGAACAGGTATCATTTGGGTGGTGGATTGTTTCTTTCCACCTCAGTGACACTGCCGGAATGGGATCAATACCCTGACCAAATAAGCCCTGCTCTGTGGTGTTACTATAGTGGCGGCAGTGGAGTTCTCCCCATGACAATGTCGGTTTTCCTCCCACAGTCCAAAAAAAACAGGGATTCAAGGTTAATTGGCTGCTTTAAATTGCCCCTATATGTATGTTTTGTATTTCACTTCTGGATTTCAAAACCCGATCTGAGTGGAGTTTCCATGTTGCCAACGTCTCAGCGCCAGACACCACAGAGCACCTTCAGGGCTCTAGTGGAGTTCATGCCTAAACAGGGCAGAGCTGACACAATATTAAGACGGTTTTCCATTCACAGCCAAATGGAGAACCTCATGGAGCAACCTGCCCAAGTCAGAGCACCACCTGGTTCTTAAAGGGAATGGCAGTTGGTTCTACGTTTATTTGATCAAGACCATCACAGAACAGGTATCATTTGGGTGGTGGATTTACAAGTTACAGAAGTTATATATCTACTGACATCGTCTTGGTGCCAACACAACAAAGCACCTTCAGGGGTCTAGTGCAGTTAATGCCTGAACAGCGCAGAGCTGACACAATATTAAGACGGTTCTCCATTCACAGTCAAATGGACAACCTCATGGAGTAACCTGCCCAAGTCAGCGCGCCACCTGGTTCTTAAAGGGAATGGCAGTTGTTTCTACGTTCTCTATTGGTCAGGAACATCACAGTCCAAAACCGTGGAGTCAAGGTGAATCAGCTGCATTAAATTGAACCTATATTATGTGTGTGTGTGTGTCTGTGTAGAGAACTTAGAACCAGCTGCCATTCCCTTTAAGAACCGGGTGGCACTCTGACTTTGTCAGGTTGCTCCATGAGGTTCTCCATTTCACTGTAAACCGAGAACCAATCTAAGGTCGTGTCAGCTCTGTCCTGTCCAGGCATGGACTCCACTAGACTCCTGAAGGTGCTCTGTGGTGTCTGGCACCAAGACGTTGGCAGTAATGCTTTGTTGTAAGTCATGAGGTGAAGCTTCTGTGGATCGGACTTGGAACTCCAGAACCTTCCACAGACGCTGGATTCAACTGGGGAACGTGGAGGTCATGTTATCACCTTCGACAGATTGTTCTCCTCTGATCGTCCAGAACCATTTGATCTTTGTGGCAGGGAGAATGATCCTGTTGAGACTGTTTCCATGGAAGGGTGAACATGGTGTGGAACTATGCCTTCTTTCCATGGTGCATCCTGGTTCTACGTGTTCCCCATAGACCCACAGACCGGAACACCTTTTTCTGGAGATCCATGGTCCAGCTCTGAGGTTCCCATGTTGCGGAACATTGTTGGGGACAGAGGTCTGCATGGACCCCCTGACTGTTCTGCAGCTCTACACACACCACACTGTGGATCTGATCCCGTTCTAGCAGAACCATTTTGTAGAACACCTTTGGCAGTCTGATCTATAGCAGCTCGTCAGTCGGACCTGTGCACTGATCCCTGACTTGCAGTGGCTTAGTGCTTAGCATGTTCTCCTCCCTTGGGTGGAGTTTCCATGTTCTCCCCGTGTCCACATGGGTTTCCTCCGGGTTCTCCGGTTTCCTCTCACGATCCAAAAACATGGATTCAAGGTGAATGAAATGCTCTAAATTGCCCCATATAGTGTGTGTGTGTCCAGCCATAGATTGGAGCCTGGGTGTATCTGCCCATTGTCCAAAACGTTCTCCCCTGGATTGGCATGGGGAACCCACCCCCGCGCGATCGTAGTAGAGGATAAGCGGAAAATCATGAATAAATGATTTAGAAATTTTCGCTTGTGGCGGCACGGTGGCTTAGTGATTAGTATGTTCTCCTCTCGGCGCTGGGGATCCAGGTTTGAATCCTGATCTGGGTGGAGTTCTCCCCATGTCCACAGGGGTTTCCTCCGGGTTCTTGGGTTTCCTTTCACAGTCCAAAAACATGGATTCAAGTTGTATTGGACGCTCTAAATTGCCCCATATAGAGTGCGTCTGTGTGAGTGAGTGTGTGTGCCCAGATATAGATTGATGCCCTGTCCTGGTTGGATCTTCCCAGCACCTGAAAGTAGTGCAAGGTGAATCGAATGCTCTAAATTGCCCCATATAGTGTGTGTGTGTGTCCAGCCATAGATTGGAGCCTGGGTGTATCTGCCCATTGTCCAAAACGTTCTCCCCTGGATTGGCATGGGGAACCCACCCCCGCGCGATCGTAGTAGAGGATAAGCGGAAAATCATGAATAAATGATTTAGAAATTTTCGGTTGTGGCGGCACGGTGGCTTAGTGATTAGTATGTTCTCCTCTCGGCGCTGGGGATCCAGGTTCGAATCCTGATCTGGGTGGAGTTCTCCCCATGTCCACAGGGGTTTCCTCCGGGTTCTTGGGTTTCCTTTCACAGTCCAAAAACATGGATTCAAGTTGTATTGGACGCTCTAAATTGCCCCATATAGAGTGCGTCTGTGTGAGTGAGTGTGTGTGCCCAGATATAGATTGATGCCCTGTCCTGGATGGATCTTCCCAGCACCTGAAAGTAGTGCAAGGTGAATCGAATGCTCTAAATTGCCCCATATAGAGTGTGTTTGTGTGTCTAGCAATAGATTGTCGCCCTGTCCTGGGTGTATCTGCCCAGCGCCCGAAACGTTCTCCCCTGGATGGGCATGGGGAACCCCCCCCCCACCCCTGCACCCCTAGAAGAGGATTAAGGGGAAGATCATTAATAAACAAATGAATTGGAAATGTGGGGATCTGGGTGGAATTTCCACGTTCTCCCCGTGTCCGCCAGTTCAAATCCCAGGTCCGGTCATCGTCACAACGTCTCAACCTTTCCCAAAGCTGTATTAATAACGGATTTGTTCTGCGTATCAGTAATAAACTCAAATTTATTCATGAATTTAATTCGTCCAAATGACGTCTGACTTTCGGTTCTAATCCTGATTCTTATCGTTTAGCCATCGCTGACCTGCACTGGGTTTATATCCACTTATCTGGTTTTGCTCCCGTGGTTCTCGTGGGTTCGCGGGATGGAATAAAGAGTGTCTGTTTATACACAAGAGGCTAATTTCCCAGAGCAGACAACAGGAGCGGCACGCAGGCCAGGTTTGGACGTATGTTCGGGGACGTTTCAGGTCAGCGCAGGGACACGTTGTGCTCGCGGAGCCTCTGCAGATTCCCTTTATTGAATCAGATGGGTTCCGCAGTCCGGTTGAGTGCTGTGACGTGTCGGTGAGGTTGAACAGAGAAGCGAGACATTCGGAACATCAACGGCAGTGACATTTAGACGAGCTTTGGTCATGTCCCTGAAGGTCCTCATGTGAAACATCCAAAAAAGACGGCTCCAAAAACGTGGTTTCAAGGTAAATTGAGGGCAATTTGGAGCATTCAATTCACCTTGAAACCATGTTTTTGGACAGTGGGAGGAAGTCCACCCGGAAGTCCACCACGGGGAAGGGGGGATAGACACTCCACCCAGATTGGGATTCGAACCTGGATCCCCAGTGCTGAGAGGAGAGCATGCTAAACACTAGGCTGCCGTGTTGCCCCACCCCAAGAGTTCCGATTCATTCATTCATTATCCTCCGCTTATTCCTGTTGCTGGGCACTCACAGAGTTACACGCTATATGGGGCAATTTGGAGCATTCAATTCACCTTGAATCCACGTTTTTGGACTGTGGGAGGAAATCCACCAGGACATGGGAGGAGGGGGGGGCATGGACACTTCACCCAGATTGGGATTCGAACCAGGATCCCAAGCGCTGAGAGGAGAACATGCTAAACACTAGGCCACCGTATTGCCCCACCCCAAGAGTTGTAATTCGTTCATTTATTATCCTCCGCTTATTCCTCTACTAGGGTCGCAGGGGAGGGAGTAATTGCTGGGCACTCACACACAAAGATACATGCTATATGGGGCAATTTGAAGCATTAAATGCCTATGCCCATGCCCATCCAGGGGAGAACATTTCGGGCGCTGGGTAGATACATCAGGGCAGGGTGCCAATCCATCACACACACTATATAGGGCAATATTAAGCATTCAATTCACCTTGTTTTTGGACTGTTGGTGAAAATTCACCTGGACAGGGGAGGGGGGGTCATTGACACTCCACCCAGATTGGAATTCGAACCTGGATCCCAAGCGCTGAGAGGAGAACATGATAAACACTAGACCGTGTTGCCCCACCCCGAGAGTTACAATTGCTGGGTACTCACACACAGAGTTACACGCAATATGGGGCAATTTGGAGCATTCAATTCAACTTGAATCCAGGTTTTTGGACTGTGGGAGGAAACTGGAGAACCCGGAGGAAACCCATGCGGACACAGGGAGAGCATGGACACTCCACCCAGATTGGGATTCAAACCTGGATACCCAGCGCTGAGAGGAGAACATGCTAAACACTAAGCCACCTTGTTGCCCCATTCATTCAATATCTCCCACTTAATCCTCCACTAGGGTCTCATGAATGGGTTGGGGTATCCCATGTCCATCCAGGGGAGAACGTTTTGGGCACTGGGTAGATACACCCTGGACAGGGTGCCAATCCATCACTGAACACACACTCACTCATGCAAACACACTCTATATGGGGCAATTTGAGGCATTCAATTCACCTTGAATCCTTGTTTTTGGACTGTGTGAAGAAACCGGAGAACCCAGACTAAACCCTCCCGGTCACGGGGAGAACATAAAAACTCCACCCAGATCGGGATTCGAACCTGGCTCCCCAGCGCTAAGAGGAGAACATGCTAAACACTACCACCCGATCATTTGTAGTTCATTCAGTCATGACCTTCTGCTTAATCCTCTACTACAGTCGCAATGCAGGTACTGTCCGGTAACTGTCACCGCCCTGGTTGTCTGGAAGTGTTATGGATGACACCTCAAAGAAAACAGATAAAAGGTTCAAGGTGAATTGAATGCCCCAAATTGCCCCATACAGTGTGTGTGTGTGTGAGTGGCTCGGCACCCTGTCCTGGGTCTATCTGCCCACAGCCTGACACATTGTCTCCTGGATGGGCATGGAGAAACCACCCTCCCCGCCCCTACAATAGAGTATTGAGCAGAAGATAATGAATGAACACCTCAGTGTGATGTTTATATTTCCATCCTGTTCCCTAAACAGGGGGTGGGGTCAGTGGCAGCGTGGCAGTGGGGCGATGCGGGTCTGCGCCGACTGTGACTGAGCACCTAGAGCGTTGCGAAACGGGGCTCACTGCAGAACCCGCTGCTCACTGAAGACAGAAACCCATGAACCTGTGGGTTCACCTCAGAGGCTTTAAAGGTCTCCAGAACACGGCGCTAGGTTCGTCGCTTGTCACTTTTTAAAATTATAAGTCGCTAGAGGGTCCAAAATGTCGAAACGGAACCGCCAAGTTGGCGAAAATGATATACCGGACCAATAAAAAGTTAGGCCATGCCCCCTTTTTAAACTTATAATATAGGTGGACTTTTATTAATTACAGACTCTAGTCCATCTGCATTCTTTGTTTTTGTTAGTCCCCTGTCGGTTGCTGAAAAACCAAAGGACACCCACACGGACACGGGGAGAACACGGAACCTCTACCCGGATCAGGAATCAAACCAGGAATCCCCAGCAGCCGTGCTGCATAATCTCTGTACCTTTCAAACTGCCACGCCACTTACATCACACACGGTTCTCCTCAAAAGGAACCATCCCTCGGGAACCAGTCGGCATGGCAAAGTTCCCCCTGGGTGGAGAACATTAGAGAACGTCTGCGAGAATGCAATGATGTTTAGGAATGTCCGCGGATGGGAGTGCAGGAGAGTATCCGAGTGAACGTGTGGGAGGTGGGTGTGTGTGTGGGGGGGGGGGGGCGTGTCAGAGCAGTGTGTGGGAGATGTTCTTCGGTGTTCTGGAAAGCGGCTCATGTGCAGATCAGCAGCTGCTTCAGACTGTTGGTATGTTTTCTCAGAGCGTGGGTGGAGATCAGGGGTTCGTGGGGCAAGTCGGGGTCCTTCGTTTACTCCGAAACATTCTGCCGAAACACACGCCTGCAGTATGTGTTCTCCGATCTGGGTGAAGATTCCATGTTCTCCCTGAGCCTGCCTGTCTTTCCATGTTCAACAGAGGGCGACATTTTGCAATCTTAATGCGGAGCTTTAAAACCAACTGGTTTCTCACATCCATCCGTTATCTTCCTCTTAATCCTCTACTAGGGTTGCGGGGGGGGGGGGGCATCTAGGGGAGAACATTTTGGACGCTGGGCCTGTACACCCAGGACAGGCTGCCAAGCTATCACTGGGCACACACTCATTTACACACACACACACACACACATTCTATAGGGCAATTTAGAGCATTCACTTCACCTTAAATCCATGTTTTTGGACCGTGGGAGGAAACCGGAGAATCCGGAAGAAACCCATGCAGACACGGGGAGAACATGGAAACTCTAATCTGATCGGGATTTGAACCTGGATCCCCAGCGCTGAGAGGAGAACATGCTAAACACTTGGACACCATGTTGCCCCACCCCAACATTTCCAGTTCATTCCTCCACTTAATCCTCTACTGGGGTTGCAGGGCGGTTCCCCATGACCATTTAGGGGCGAGAACGTATCAGGCGCTGGGCAAATACACCCAGGACAGGACTAGGTATATATATATATATATATATATATATATATATATATATATATATATATATATATATATATATATATATATATATATATATATAGTATTTTTTTTTTTTTTGTAAAAGATCAGGTGACTTTAAATCTGCTTAATAAACACTCATTGTAACGATTGCTGCGCGTTGGGAGAATTAGTTGTGAAACGTCGCCCTCTGTTGGCCATGAAAAGTGTCTGCACCTAACAAAGTTGCACAACAAATAGTATTTGTTGTAGTCCTTCGACCTGTTCGATCTTCCACATGACGTCAGGACCTAATTCATAAGCTATTGGCGGCACAGACTCACAAAGACACATAGTGTCTTGGAGGCAATTAACATAGGGGGAATTTAAAACAGCTTTGAATCCATGTTTTAATTTGGACTGTGGGACAACGTTTCCACTGGGTACACACTCATAAATATATATATATATATAGCATGTTCTCCTCTTAGGATTCCCGGTTTGAATCCCCATCTCGGTGGAGTTTCCATGTTCTTCCCGTGTCCACGTGGGTTTTCTACCACTGTCCAAAAACATGGATCAGGTCAATTCATTCATTCATTATCTTCCGCTTTATCCTATATTAGGGTCGCGTTGGGGTTCCCCATGCCCATCCAGGGGAGAACGTTTCGGGCCAGGACAGGGCGCCAATCTATCGCTGGGCACACACTCACTCACACAGACACACTCTATATGGGGCAATTTGGAGAACTCCGTTGACTTGATCCATGTTTTTGGACTGTGGGAGGAAACCGGAGAACCCGGAGGAAACGCAGACACGGGGAGAACAAGGAAACTCCACACAGATGGGAATTCGAACCGGGAAGCCCTAGTGCTGAGAGGAGAATGTGCGCACCACTACGCCACCGTGCCGCTGATAAAGTCAATTGAGTTCTCCAATTTGCCCCATATAGAGTGTGTCTGTGTGAGTGAGTGTGTGCCTAGTGATAGACTGGCACCCGAAATGTTCTTCCCTGGATGGGCATGGGGACACCCCCCCCCCCTAATGGATGGATAATTTAATTACCTTTACATCTTCGTAACTCAATTAATCCTCTACTAGAGGCGGAAGGGGGGGGGGGGGTGGCCGTTCCGGACACTGGGCAGATACACCCAGGAAAGGGCATCGATCCAGTGAGTATACACACACACACACACACACACACACACTCTATACAGGCCAATTTAGATGGGGCAATTTTAAACAGCCAATCCACCTTGAATTCATGTTTTTTCAGACTGTGGGACAATGTTTCAGGCGCTGGGACAATACACCCAGGACAGGGTGCCAATCTATCACTGAGCACACATTCACTCACAAAGACACATAGTGTCTTGTGGGTAATTGACATAGGGGCAATTAAGAACAGCCAATCCACCTTGAATTCATGTTCTTTTTTTGCACTGTGGGACGTTATAGGCGCTGGGAAGATATACGCAAGACAGGGTGCCAAACCATCCATGAGTACACACTTACCCACATATATATATATATATATATATATATATATATATATATATATATATATACACACACACACGCTCTATAGGAGCAATTTAGAACAGCCAATTCACCTTAAATTCATGTTCTTTTCAGACTGGGAGACGTTTCACGCGCTGGACAGATACATCCAGGAGAGCGTGCAAATATATCACTCACACAAACAAACACAGACACTGTAAATGTGCAATTGAAATTAGGGCAATTTAGAACAAACAATTCACCGTGAATCCTGATGTTCTTAACAAATTCTGATTATATCTGTATATTTATATCAAAGCCCCACTCTTGTTTAGACTGAAATGAAATTTAATTCATTCATTCATTCATTCATTCATTATCTTCTGCTTTATCCTCTATTAGGGTCGCGGTGGGGTTCCCCATGCCCATCCAGGGGAGAACATCTCGGGCGCTGGGCAGATAGACCCAGGACAGGGCGCCAATCCATCGCCAAACCATCACTCACACAGACATACACTATATGGGGCAATTTTGAGAATTCAATTGACTTGATCCATGTTTTTGGACTGTGGGAGGAAACCGGAGAACCCGGAGGAAACCCACGCAGACACGGGGAGAACATGGAAACTCCACCCAGATGAACCGGGAATCCCTAGGGCCAAGAGGCGAACGTGCTAACCACTAAGCCACTGTGCTGAAATGGAATTTATGATTATTAATTATTGTTATTAATAATTCTTAATTATTTATGAATCGTACCATGTAGCTGTTTTTCGCGTAAGTATTGACTTCTGGTGTTCTCTCCTGTCACTGTGTAAGTCGCTTTGGATAAAAGCGTCAGCGAAATGAGCAAATGTCAGCATTATGGTGTAGTACTCACATCAAATAGCAGAGGGCTCATGGAACCTGTCCTGTAAACTGCAGTATGGGTTAAAATCAGTATCCATCCATCCATTATCTTCTGCTTTATCCTCTACAAGGGTCGCAGAGGGATTTCTCATGCCCATCCAGGGGAGAACGTTTCGGGAGCTGGGTAGATACACCCTGGACAGGGGGGGCAATCTATCGCTGGACACACACTCAGTCACACAGACACACTATATATGGGGCAATTTGGAGAATTTAATTGACATTGATTCATGTTTTTGGACTGTGGGAGGGAACCGGAGAACCTGGAGGAAACCCACGGGGACACGGGGAGAACATGGAAACTCCACCCAGATTGGGATTTGAACCGGGAATCCCTACAGCTGAGAGGAGAACATGCTAACCACTAACCCACCGTCCCACCCTATATATATATATATATATATATATATATATATATATATATATATATATATATATACATACATACACACACATTATATACATATATACAAAGTACACATATATATACACACACCACACACACTATCTATCTATCTATCTATCTATATATATATATATATATATATATATATATATATATATATATATATACAGTGGGTTGCAAAAGTATTCATACCCCTTGAACTTTTCCATATTTTGTCACATTACAACCACAAACATAAATATATTTCACTGGAATTTAATGTGAAAGACCAACACAAAGTGGTATACAATTGTGAAGTGGAATGAAAGTTATACATGAATCAACAATTTTTTTACAAATAAAAAACTGAAAAGTGCG
>JAFMOD010000515.1:274869-317455 GCA_019802435.1 Corydoras maculifer
GGACTAATGCAATGCCCCAATAAGTAACACTGCTTGAATAGGCCAAATGTCCCACACCAATAATTGCCACTGCTGGGATAGGACTAATGGCCCAACGCAATAATCCCAGCTCTGTGGTGGTACTATTGAGTCCTGACCATTAGAACTGAGTACACAGTATGTACTATAGAACACAAACAGATGGACTACAGTCTGGAATTGAACTACAAAGTGCAGCTTTACAGAAAGTGGAACTGAGAACACTGACAATAAGTGGAACAAAAAGGGGGTGTGGCCAAACTTCAATAACAGTGTTATTTAAGGTGATATTTTGGGACTGTATCTGCGAAATGAGTGGAAGGCTATGTAAATTTCCAATAATGCACAAAAACATTCAAGTAATTATTGGGGGGGGGGGGGGTGCACGCCACCAGTCTGCACCTCCATCCCCAGTATTTCATGGTTTAATAAATTAAATAAAAAAAATTCCAAGCCACATTATTTGATTGGTTTCCCACCTATTACTTATTAAAACTAACAAATGCTTCGTAGTCGGCAAGTTTGTACAAAAGTTTCACCTTTAATCTAAAGGTCTGTATTGATGTGTTAACTGTTAACACGTCGCCCTGCTAACACAGTTTTGCAACGCGACATGATCCCATTTTGACCATATGGGGCTTTTAGAAAAAGCCCTTTAAAAGGAACTAAATACCAAACAAGGTGGTGTTTCGATTGGCGGCATTTTACGTAGTTTCACTTCGTGAATGCGACATTCTGTCAACAAACTGTGTCTGTGGTCGAGCATACGAGACATAATTCCGAAAAGAACATGGGACTGGACCAAGGATGGCCATAATCGTGCCGTCTTCATTGGGAATGATGAGGAAGGTGATGAGGACGGGTGAGGATGGAGTTCATAAAGGAACAGGGTACAGGCGGAGCACTTTTTGGAGACGTATTGAGCTTGCTGGGACATGTTCAGTAGATGGATGGGGGGCAACTGGTAAAAGGATGCTGAGGAGGGAGCCTCCAAGGGGGTGGAAGGTTGAGAGAAAAGCCAAGGACGATGTTTATGGAGGTGGTGAGGGAGGAGGATACAGTGGACGGGGTAAGATGGACAATATCGAGCCGTTGGGATGCTCCCTAATGGTAACATGGTCCTAAATGGTCTGAAAATAGATGTCCAAGGTTGACAGGTTGGCAGAACACGTTCTGTGGACGGATGGGGTTTAATCGGCAAGTGGATGCTGAGGTTGATGGAGGTGCTGAGGGAGAAGCACATGGAGGACAGGGCAAGACGCCCCCTAATGAAAACAGCCATAGAGACATAGTGAGAATGCTGAGGATGGAGCCTTCAGGTGGAAGGAGGAAGAGAAGAGGAAGGCCCAGGAGGAGGTTTATGGAGGTGGTGAGGGATGAGGATACACAGGCCAGGGCGAGACACCCCCTAATGGAAACAGCCGTACATTGATTTCCAAGGATCATGAATTATGGAATGGTACAGGTGGGTGGGAGCGTTTTTCAGCATAGTGAGGATGCTGAGGATGGAGCCTCGAGGTGGAAAGCGGAGGATGTGCTAGCGAAACGCCCCCTAATGGAAACATCCGAAAACAGACCTCCAAGTTTGGGCTATGTATAAATACTAAGACTGAGCTTTTGTTTATTATTTTTAATATCTTCCTGCCATTGACATGTCGGAGAAACATGGTGACGGGCCCTTGATCGAGGCCCTTAATCCTCATGGGTTCAAGTCAGAACACGTAATTTATTCTGCCGGAAGCAAACGTGACTCACCGTCTGGAATGAGTCTGCGACAGCATTTCGCTTTCCTTTATTTTATTTGATTGTATTTTTTTATGGTGTACAACAACAAAAGGATGGACCCAAAACAAAAGCCAAGAGACGAAGAACATGGCGCGCAGGCAGCGGGTGCGAAACAACAAACACTCGGCGGTGAAACAAAGACATCTGCGTGCGAGCCGCACCCCCCGCCGTGCCACCATTCGACGCGCTACCTGGATGCAAAAACAAAAGGCGGCTATGGAAGGAAAGGAGCGAGCCTGCGAGAGGTTACTATTGGTCATGCAAGGGGTTTAACGTACGCCTAATCGATGCACCATTCACTGGGAACGTTTAGTCGTCGGTCCTCTTCACACAATTCTAATAAACCTGTGCTCTTTAAAGCTTACGTTGATTTTCAAGTTTTAAACCATAAATTGATCTTTAAGCTTTAAACCTTGCGTTGATTTTCAAGTTTTAAACTTTACGTTGATTTTTAAGGTTTAAAACTTTACGTTCATTTTTAAGTTTATTTTTAAGTTTATTTTTAAGTTTATTTTTAAGTTTAAAACTTTAATAGAGCGCGAGCGCGACAGGTTACCATCGTTCAAGGCCCACAGGCTGCGAGGAAAGAACAAAAAACCTAAATAAAAACAAGTGTCGCCGGTTTAGCGGCGTATCTTATCGCATGCATCACAGCTGCTCGTGCACTCGTCCACCTTCTAGCATGCTGTGTTGACAGGAGGAGAACAAAGGCTTCATATTTCCCCTCGTTTCTCAAACTAATCTCTCGTTATAGGTCCAAAATATCAAACACTCCACCCTTAGTTCCAAGAAAAGGGAGACAGTAGTGCGGATTGTAGCTATACATTATTTTGACCGCTCAGTTCTTTACTACTGCTTTGAGAACATGCAGATGATGGGGACGGCATTCAGACACTATTGAGGGGCAATTTAGAGCAGGCAATTTAACCCGAATGTTTTTGGACTGTGGGAGGAGACAGGAGAACCCAACGTACCGGATAATATCGGAGCATCGGATTGGTGCATTGTTCTCATTGCAGAGGTTTCTTACACTCTTAAAATTACAAATTACATTCTGTGACTGTCCTGACCAATAGAGAACAAACCAAAGAACCCAGATGGACTAGAGTCTGTGATCATAGTACAAAGTCAATCCATATGATAAGAAGCACAAGAAGGGGGCGTGTCCTAACGTTTGATGTACCTTCTGTATCTCGACTAAGGTCATGAGGGTGTGCCCCCCCCCCCCCATGGCCATCCAGGGGAAACCATTTCTCCCGCTCACCATTAAAAGGGCAATTTAGAGCAGCCAATTTAACTTAAACCCCCGTTTTTAGACTGAAGGTGGTTTATATGTTCTCCCCGTGTCTGTGTGGGTTGGTCCTGACCAATAGAGAACAAAATCAAAGAACCCATATGAACTACAGTCTGTGATCATAGAACTACAAAGTCCATCTATATGGTAAGTAGCGCAAGGGGGCATGTCCTAACGCTCGATTGACTCTGTAATAAAAGCGACCTAAAATGCCAAAGGAGAGATTCTGTGTGGGTAATTAAAAATTCCGCAAGCGACCCATTCACACTGACGGAAACGACCGGGGGAGGACCGAATCAGCCACAGCTCGCTCGGCCGCCTAAAACTTCCGAGATCAGAAGCCAATAACGGACGTGCGCCTTCCTCCATTTCTTTACCGACTCGGTTGCGGATGGATGGGGCCGTCATTTTCGGACGTGGTACGACCGAGCCGGATAAAGAAGTGGCAAGTTTTTTTTTTTTTTTTTCTTGCCTAGAGACGGCAAAAAGGCGGCCAATGGTGGCGCACACAGCCAAAACCTCAAACAAAAGAGCTTTCAGGCTGTCAAACAGAAGAGCTAGAGGCATGCTGTCAGGGTTACTGGGAGTCAACGACCGAGAGTAAACCCAGCCAGCTCCGCCAGCGCTGCCGCATGCATGCGCGCACACACACACACACACACCCCCCACACGCCTGCACTCGCTCATACGTTCACACAGACCTCGGATATCGCACACTGGTTCTTTACATGGCACCAAACACAAGTAGTTATTTTATCCGCAGCGCCGTCTCAGCTCTGGAACGATCCGCGAACACCTCGATGCATAATAAATAAAGAGCAACACGAAACGTGTGCGTCGTCCTGAGGGAGGTAGTCATGTAGGTTACTACAGGTCAAAGCAGGAGGCAAAGCAGGTTTCACACACACGCACACACTACAGGGGAAAAAAAAACCCTGAGGTGGCAGAAATGTATACATTCTGTACCAAACCATACAATCAATGCAATTTAGGAATATTTAAAAACCAATACAACAATAAGTAGCACTAGTGTTAGATTGTAACATTACAATAAGCATTACAATAGTGTTTACTTAGCAATTTAATTTACACTAATGCACAGGATGATCACAGGGTTTAATTGCCCTGCTGCCCACATAGCGTTTTGTTTTTTTTTAATTCCTCACAGAGGGTTTGACTTTTCGGGTTCCCTGACCCCCGGTTGAAGATCGGAGTTTGTTTGTTTGACGCCCCCGTATACGTAGGTTATGTACAGGGCAAGAAAGGTTAGGCATGCAGCTAGATGTCCATACTACTTTGTTTTATATTCGAGACTTCAATCCGGTGATCTTTAGGTAGGCTAGAACTTTGAGTTTGTGGGTTTCGGTGCTTCCATTGGTGTTTGTGGTAATCTAGTAGTGCGTCGGTGCCGTATATCCTTAGGGCATTCTACTAGTAGATGTTTCACAGGAGGGTGTTGGTTCCCCCTTTATCAGGTGTGCATGGGTCTGGTGTGTCCAATACAGCATCTAGAAATGGTGACCTGCTCTGTTCTGTGTTTGGGCCGTGAACTGTTTTGGATATGTACTGTATGGTGGGACATATTTAAAGTTTGGCGTTTAAACGAAGCACTGTTCTTCGTTCCCAATCCCAAACGAGATTACCTTCCTGCAACTCTGTAAGCAGCGAGGCTAACGAGGGCAGATTAAGCGATTACATCCATTGCGAGCTTTGACACGAAGTAACCCCGGAGCCAAGCAACACCAGGCTCCCGAGGCTTTAACTTCAGGGTTTTGCATATTTACAGGTGACATCACGCTGTTTGCATGCAGGCAGGTGACTCACCGAGCTCCACGTTCTGAACCCTGGTGTGCAGCGCGGTGTTCACGTACTTGTGCGCTTTCCGTTTCCCCTTTGCTTAGAACCCAACGCGAGGGACTGAGATTAAGATTCGGACCATGCAGCCACCTAATTGTTAAACAGAACGGGAAAACCACTTTAAGAGGACTACACGCTCTTAAAAGTTCCCATTTCATGAGCTCACATGCCCTTATGCGCATAATTTAAAAATCCACCCAATCGTGAGACACCGCAAGCTGGCATCGGCAATCCCCGGGCACAAGCACGCGGCCGGCCTTAGCGGTTCACGCGAGATTAGATATCAGCAGAGCGAGCATACGGATTATGAGCTCAGCAGAAATAAATACCGGGGTCCCGATATGGTAACCAATTGGAACGTGATAACGGCGCGACTGTTCAGTGTGTATGTGTGCTCACCACCACGTTCCTCAGGTTTACACAGTCATGTATCTTACGTAATCGCACTTCATTCTGCGCTGCATCTGCATTTAACTAGCATGCCTTATATAACGGGGAGAGAACGTGAAGGCGGTGGGGGATGGGACTAGGGGGACAGGGGTTGGGGGAGGAGAAAGCAGAGAGTGAGGACAGCTGATTAGAGCACATGTTTCCTTTCCTGACATAATCAAGAGCTTCACCACGAGAGACAGCGCCGTGTGTCATTCTGGCAGGTTTACGGTCAGGGGGACGCAGAGTCGCACCTCCGAACAGCTGCTTAAACGGCACCGGGATCCATTACGACCCAGTAGATCTGTCCATTAAGGAGGTCTTATTAAGCTGCTTTTATTCTGCCCGTAATGCTGCCTACGGAGAACGTCCGCTCAGTATAGTTAGCGCCCCATCAGCAGTAGAAACGAACCTGTAGATCCTGCTCACGTAACGGCTAGGAATGTGATAGGTTTCAATGGTACAATTATTGTCTGTGTCTGGTATGGAGTGACATAGCGGCAACTATATTACAAGTCTAAGAACCAGGTGCGCTCTGACTTTGGTGGACTGCCATTTCAACCGATTACGTAAATTAGTGTTTACACAATTTCAAGTAAACGGCATCACGTCAGGCCAGGTAGCTAGTGTTTAGAACGAATACATAAACAAGCAGCAGCTTTAAACACCAAGCACACAACTCATCAACATGCAAACGGAAAACAAACGGCAATCAGGAAACCGTCCCCTGCGAAATTAGTGCAATTCAAAATGCTCGTAATGAGCCGAACTCCATGCTGTGGGAGAGCCTGGGAGCTGTACGGCTGTCGGGGCGGTAAATAAAATGGAGCTACAGGGCAAAAGTTACAGCACAAAGAGGGTTACAGCTGCGCATACGCTACACACACACACACACTTGCTTTCACTGGAAGACGCAGTATAGTGAAAGGACATCCAATCAGTGTTAGGGATACAAAACATCCAAATGCCAGATTCATCCATTTAACACATTACGATGACGGCCATTTCTGACGTGGGTCAGTATTAGTGATCAACCGATTAATCGGACAGCCGGCAAATCGGGGCCAATTTTTGGCAATTTTAGATAATCCGCATCGGCCGATATATGAGCGCACAAGGCCGATATTTAAACAATGCATACAGGCAACGCTGTGGGCAGCGCCGTCATTCTGACTCAATGACTGAATACAGTCATTTGATCTAACTTTTGCTTAGATTGACTCCTAGTGGTCTTCCGGCAAAACGGCACTCCATGCTCAAGGGAATGGATCGGTGTTTTGAAACTACGCTACACCTCATGAGAAAAAACGGTTTCTCTTTCAACTCTCACTATTTGTTACTGGCTGCTCTTTGTAATGTATAAAGTGTTTACTGTCTGCATAATTAGAGAATTATGTTATTTAGAGAGAAAATGCCAATAGTTTTATTTGGAACTGTAAGCATAGCAACCACTTGAACAGCTAAACTGGCCAACTAATACTAATTAGCGCTAGCTAACGCTATAATAATCTTCCGGGATGCTATTTGCAACATATACAGTGCTACATGCAACATATATATAACGCTATACATCTCTAGCACTAACTGACACTAGCTTACTGTACAGGCAGTGTTGTGCCAGTTCACAGTTTAATTCTGAACATTGTTTAAGTTCAGAATGAATTCATACATGCTCAAAGTGAACATTTCATGTACAATGTTCACTATTTTAATTCTGAACTAGTTCAAAGTTCAGCTTATTAATTTTTTTTCTTAAGATATTCAAATAAGTACTTTTTTTCACACTACAATCTACAATATTTGTTTGTTAATATTTTATTTATTTATCTAAATTAGCTAAATTGGCTCATTAGTTCAAAAAGTTCATTGAATGTTGTTCTGTGTGCATTGTGCAATGTTCATCAATAAATGTTCATAAAAAGATGCTGCTATCTTCTTATGTTTAGGTACACAAACTTTAATTAATAATGTGTAATTTAAAGTTGTATGTTTTTAATATTGCTCTCTGTATTACAAAAGGTAGAGTAGACAGTGATAAACTGTGATTACTTTTGTGTCTTGTGTATTATTATCATTATTATTATACTTTATTATCTATACTTTGCAATAAAAACTGGTAATATCAGCTTTATATATCGGCCATCGGCCACTTCTGTTGTCTAAATATCAGCATCGGCCATTAAAAAACCCATATCGGTCAATCACTAGTCAGCATGGCGGTGGCGGTGGGGGGGGTTGAGGTGTACGATGAGAGGTCTCCATTTGCCCTCATGCTGTCTGTACCTGCTCATTAAATATGGCGATGCACGGTGCTGAGAATCAGCCAATCTTTTAATGGACTATATTTGAAACAACCGAGGGTGGAGGTGTCGATGGTTTCGGCATAAGAAGGGAGTAATCACACATCTGCTTAAGCGCTAAAAACTGAATCATCGTGTGATTATGTCCTCTGAACTGCAACGGTTCGAAATGTGAGTGTGTTGGGTGGGGGCAAGAATCAGATGTGTCTATTTAAATGATCTGATAAAACCAACAAAGAGTTCTTTTACTCTTTGAAAGTCAACACGCACACAGATCAATAACTACTCCGATCCCGATTTCTACCGGTTCTTCAAAATAAACAAACAAAACAGAATCCCAACCTCACGGAGCGGAAACGTTATCCCCTGTACGTCCTCCAGCACATCCCCAAACCCAGTGTTTACAAATTTATGGTTTGCGTATCTCCATGAAAGGATTCTCCATGCCCATCCAGGGGACAACGTTGCAGGCGCTGGGTAGATACACCCAGGACAGTGGGCCAATGTATTGCTAGGAACACACTCACTCACACTCTATATATGGGACTGTGAGAGGAAACCAGAGAAAATCTGGGGAGAACATGTAAACTCCATCCAGATCGGGACGCGAACCTGGATCCCCAGCACTGAGAAGAGAACATGCTACTAAGCCACTAAGCCACCATGCCGCCCAAGTTTTATAATTCATTCATTCTCTTCCACTTAAAGCTCTACTAGTGTTGCAGGGGGGGTCCCCATGCCCATCCAAGGGTGAACATTTCGGGCGCTGGACAGATACACCCAGGACAGGACGCCGATTTATCGCTGAGTACACACACAGACTCATCAAATGGGGCAATTTCGAGCACGCAACCATACTCATACCTCGAATCCATGTTTTTTTGGACTTTGGGAAGAAACCGGAGAACCTGGAGCTAACCCATGTGGACACCAAATACTCCACCCAGATCGGGATTCCAAGCTGGATCCCCAGCACTGAGAGGAGAACATGCTAACTAAATAATAAATTTAATTTAATGCTAATAAAATTGTAAACAGGATTTAATGAGAAGGACCAATTAAGGCCGGCGAAATAAAGAAGCACATACGGGGGAAAAAATAAAAAATAAACAAAACAAAAAAAAAAAACGCAGGACCGAGCCGTGAGGCCGATCGCATTTCCATGCGCTCACGTCTCGGCGACCTACAGTAACCCCGAGCGAGCGGGAGGTTACTACAGGGCAACACACCCGCACACAGAGGAGCTAAAGAAATGAAGGGGGCCAGAAGGAACCCGGAACCTCTCACGGTTCCCAAAGTGGATATTAAGGCGACGACCATCAAATTCACCTTCAAACTATAAATAAAGCGGAAAAAAAAAAGAAGTGGAACCATGTGCATTGACCCCATGAACTTCCTCTTTAGTCGCTAAAGTTAAAAACCACAAGCCAACATCCTCAGTGAATTGCAAGTTGTTTCACATGTTGCTTTTTACGAACATCGATTGATACACTTAGCTTTATAGACTTAGCAACGATATTGACAATTACCAAATAATAATGCCATAATACAAATCATTTACCCAGAATTCTC
Organism: Corydoras maculifer; assembly: GCA_019802435.1. Classification (NCBI taxonomy): domain Eukaryota; kingdom Metazoa; phylum Chordata; class Actinopteri; order Siluriformes; family Callichthyidae; genus Corydoras; species Corydoras maculifer. Next base: position 284,125 of record JAFMOD010000515.1, read on the forward strand.
TTCTTGTATACGGATTAGGAATATAGTACTAGTTAAAGGTTTGCGCCACCTGTTTGTGAACTACAGTACATACTGTGTACTCGGTTCTAACGGTCAGGACCTTAATAGTACCATCAGGGAGCAGGGACTATTTGGTCGGGGCATTATTCCTATCCCAGTAGTCACTAAGGTGGAGAAATTAAAACTACAGCAATAAACTGCCAATAATCCACCACCAAATTATACCCAGTACCTGGAAATTATGTTCCTGATCAATAGAAAACCGAGAACCAAAAGGGGACTAACAAAACCAAAGAACCCAGATGGACTACGGTCTGCAATTGTAAAACTACAAAGTCCATCTATACGGTAAGTGGTAGAAATCTATAAAGGTTCTAAAAAGGGGTGTCCTGTGTCCAAAGTTTTAGCTGGTACTGTACATGAAGGACATAGTTCAATATATTAATACACGCACACACGTTCTCTCTCTCACACGCACACACACGTTCCAGCATGCCTGAACAAATTCCACATTTCATTGATTAGGCGAAAAGTGAACACAGTCTCCGAGGAACGCACTCCAGCATGGTTCTGCAGAGACCAGGTCTGATCTATTAGGAGAGTCCCGATACAGGAGGCGTTGGGCATCGTAGTCGAAAACGGCCGTACCTGGTTTGCTCCTGTAGAATCAGATGAGGTTCCACGAAGAACTTGACCCGTAGGCGCAGTCGGCATGGGGTCACGTTGTCCATCTGCTGGGAGATTCGGTTCCTCAGGTTCAGCCACAGGTTTTCCCCTTTGCTGCCGGAGAACTGCAGGCCGAAGTAGTCCACCTCAATAATCCCCAACTTCCGACAGACCTGTCCGAAAAGAAATTGTTCTCGTTATGTAGTCGGTGTGATGGGGATTAGGGATTAAACGATGCTTTATTCACTAAAAGGTCCAAAGATGAGCTTTATCGTTCTTTTGGAAGAAAATGAACTCTGTGTGTGTGTGTGTGTGTGTGTGTGTAGGAAGCCAGCTGAGCAAGATGAACTATAGTAACCCCAGCCTTGCCTCCAATTTCCCCACGAATGAGTTAGAATACCAAAGTGTTAACATGCTGAACAGGACTGAAACAAAAGGGTTTAATGTACAGCATCACAAACTGTTTGTGAGGAACCAGGAGTACTTTCAGATTAAGCCTGGGATTTTCATATCAGCATCTAGTCCAGGCACAGACCATGATTAGTGAGGAGTTTCAAGGCAGAGGGAACAGTTCCACCTCAAAAAAATCAGCAAAAGAACATAACAAATAGTTTCAAATATCGTGGAGCACTTGAACACCTCATGTTCTCTACGTTTCTCCTCAAACGACCAACCTAGAACCACCTCAGAACCTTCTCAGGGAACCAAAGCTGGGTAGTCTACATGACAGCAACACAATTATGGGTGTCTGGGAGATTAAATAAGCCGGACCTCGGAAGCCCGTCTTAAAAAGCGAGCTCGGTTCGGTTGAATCCGGCTCGGCTCGTTATCCGCCGCCTGAGAGGTTTGTTTACGTCTCCAACGATTCAGAGTCGTGATGTTGTTTTGGGTTCTTGAGGTAAATAACACACACAAACGCCATAACCACACAACATTTCGTCTGATAATAGAACAAAGACGTGAAGACGATACAGCGTGAATGGAAAGCGGAAATCGAACCTTGTTCAGACAGTCCTCTCCGTTCGCCTTCGCGTCAACTTCCACCTCCATCACCACGGAGTCCGGTCGCGTCACGTGGCAGAGCATTTTCAGAACAAATAATGGTATTTGGTCGCTTCTCTCCTTCAAAATAAAGTAAAGAAGCTTTTTATTTAAAGTCGCCCTACATCGAACCTGCAACTTTCCGACGGCACTGGCCTCCTGCCGCTGTCGCGCTGTCACTCCGTTTGAGACGGCGTGCGGCTGACGGCGCTATATAGACTACTGGCGCAGAGGCCACGCCCATGACGGTGACGTTAGGCAAATCAATTGGCATATTATTTAAGGGCACGACGTGAACATATTTTACTAAGAATATTTATTATTTATTCTTAATATACTTTTAATATTTATTATAAAAAAATAAAATAACAATAAGCAAATCTACGGAGTACCTAAAGAGACATGACTGAAAAAAGAGTAAATAATAATAATAATAATAATAATAATAATATTAATAATAATTTTAAAAGCAAATCTATGGAGCACTTAAAGGGACATGACTAAAAAAGAATAAATAATAATAATATTATTATAATATTATATAATAAGTTCTGAGCAGTTATTTTGAAGTATTTTGTTCATAATCTAAACATTTTTAACGTCAATTGCAGTTTTGTCTGGAGCCCCTAAAAAAAATCAAAAAGAGTTAAGAAGAAATAAAATAAAGACTAAAAAAATCATATATATTTATATATTTAAAAAATATATTTAGGGACATTACAAAAAGAAAAAAAAAGAATTTAAAAAGTCATATATGTCATGAGCAGGAGTTAATCTCAACCTTCATATTCTCAACCTTTAAAAAAAAAAACTGTAGTGCCATGAGTGAAAAAAATACTGAGGAAAATAAAATAAATGAAATTGGATATCTATCACAGCGATGGATTGGCGCCCTGTCCTGGGTCTATCTGCCCAGCGCCCGAGACGTTCTCCCCTGGATGGGCATGGGGAACCCCACCGCGACCCTAATAGAGGATAAGCGGAAGATAATGAATGAATGAATGATATCTATCAATCTATGGCTGAGCACACACTCATTCACACAGACACACTCCATACGGGGCAATTTGGAGAATTCAATTGACCTTGATCCATGTTTTTGGACTGTGGGAGAAAACCGGAGAACCCGGATTGGGATTCGAACTGGGAATCCCTATAGAAAAAGTAATAATAATAATAAAAAATATAAATATATAAAAACCACACTCTTTGTACATATTTGTGAGGTTATTTACATGCAAAGTATTAAGCTACATTATATTGCAATAGTCGAAGTTCGAACCAGGAATCCCAAGTGCTGAGAGGCGAGCGTGCTAACCACTAAGCCACCGTGCATATATATATATATATATATATATGTTTGTATCTGATGCACATGAGTTATTATAAGTTATTATAATTATAATAAGTACAACATAATTAATTCCTGGGCACTACATTATAACTCATGCTTATGACATACAATATTTATTATTTATTGTGCTATTTCTTAATTTTTTTATTTGAGTGAGTTAATAATCAGATGCATTTATTTATGAAAATATGATTGAAGATATTTGGACGGTGGGAGGAAACGGGAGAACACAGCCAAATGCCAAACTCCACCCAGATTGGGATTTGAACCTAAATTTCAATATTTTAAGGGCATTACGATAAAAAATAAAGAATAGTAAGGAATTCTAACAACAGACTTCAACAAAAAAGATTAAGAAAGAAACAAAATAAGACTGAAATGTTACACGTGACACACTGTTCTTGAATTGACAGTTAGAAATCCTCATCTCTCTCTCAGCGTGTCACTTGCTTTACCATTTAAGATCCAGGTGGTTATCTGCCTTTGGCGGGTTGCTATTTCAATAGCGCAATTTGGTGTTGATGTAGCATAATGTTATTTTATTTTTTATTATGTTTATTGTTAATATAAATGTTTGCACGCCCATCGGGGAGATATATTCACACGCAGCGTTGCTATTTAAACCTCGCACTTTGCAGTTTGATTCAGGGCGTGTCGGTGTGTCGTTGCTTTGGTGACGACATGATTCATCGGTGTGTTTTGGTTCATCGTCATGTGTAATGAACCAATCAGCGTGTCACTTGCCGTTCCCTTTAACAACCAGGTGGCGCTCTGACTTTGGCGGGTTGCTATTTCAACGGCACAGTGTGCGATGGCACAATTTTGTGTTGATGTAGAATAACATTTGCGTTCAGTGGCGTTGGACATGCGCCTGTGTTGATGATCCAACCCCACCGACGTCTGACTGTCGATGTCTGGAGAGGTTGTTTTCAGCTACCCGAGATAGCGTCATGCCTGAAATATACCTGAACCACCTCATTTCAAGATGGCCAAGGCCCATCTGGGGAGCTATATTCACACGCAACTCGTAAATTTGCACATATAATTAAAAGAGCGAGTCATGTGATTTGGTGAGGAACATAAATCTCTCCCAGCATGTCTAACTGCGTGCTGCATGTTTTTATAGAGTTTAAACCTTTCCAGGCATGTTGTGTGTGTGTGTGTGTGTGAAACTGGATCTTTATAGGTTTAGATTTATGTTTCTGTATCTGCTTTAGTGATTTAGACAGCAGTCCAGTCGCTACATGTTCTCTAAGCACAGGTGACACCGCTGCCTCCGCTGCGTTAGTTACAGCAGGCATTGGAACCAGGGCGGAACTCGGAACGCCACGACGGATCTGTTCTGCTGCTATCTTCAGGCCACAGACTGTCAGCATGAGAGCTTCAGCACCTGCCACAGTTCTCACAGATGTGACAACGGCCCAGGTGCACGGACACGACCACGCGGATAACACCTCGCAACACGTTTTTATATAGGGTCCTATCCCTCACCCTGCCAAGCTGCATCGCGATGCTTGCTGCTAACTCACACCCAGCCGACAGTCTATATTCACATGCCGTTTAAATAGCAACGCTCTGTGTGAATAGATCTCCCTGAAAACAAGGCGTGTTCAGCTACGTTTCTGGCGTATCGCCAAACCCAGGTGCACCGCCGACTGCAAACAACCGCTGAAGACGTCAAAAGTCAGCCCTCGGTCGCTATCTCGTTAGGCGGTTGATCTTCAACACAGGCGCGTTCCACGCACATGGGACACGCAGCGGTGCACAAACTCATAGTGCATTTGATGTTTACGTCAACAATAAACAGAATACGAAATGAAATAACGTTACCCTACATGAACAATAAATTGCGCCGTTGAAATAGCAACCCGCCAAAGTCAGAGCGCCACCTGGTTCTTAAAGGGAACGGCGAGGGACGCGCTGATTGGTTCATCGCACGTGACATCCAAAACACACCCATGAATCACATCAGCACGACACGCCCTGAAAAAAGTTTAAATAGCAACCCTGCGTCTAAATATATCTCTCCTGATGGGTGTGGCCATCTCGGAAAGAGCCGTGTTTCGGGCGTGTCGCTATCTTGACAACTGAAAACCCAGACGCACAGCCGACTGAAAACAATCTCTCCAGATGTCGGTCGCTATCTCATTAGGTGGTGGATCATCAACACAGACGTGTTCCGCGCACATGGGACACATAGCGGTGCACAAACTCAACGGCAGCTGCGTTTGTTTGCGTCGAGAATAAACAGAATACAAAATGAAACAACATTATGCTACATCAACACTAAATCACGCCGTCGAAATAGCAACCCACCGAAGTCAAAGCGCCACCTGGTTCTTAAAGGTAATAGCGAGTGACATGCTAATTGATTCATCGCACGTGACGCACAAAACACACACATAAATCACATCGTCACCATAGCAACGGCACACCGACACACCGAATAAAGCTGTGAGATGCGTGTTTAAATAGCAACGCAATTTATCTCCCTGATGGGTGTAGCCATCTCGGAATGTGGCATGTTCAGGTACTTTTCTCGGTGCTGGAAACACACTTTCGACTGAGAACAACCTCTACAGACAAATGGACATGCACATGGAACCCATAGCGCTTGCCACTTTTACAACCACAATAATAGCAACCCGCCAAAGTCAGAGCACCACCTGGTTCACCAGGGAACATCGAGGGCTGTGCTGATTGGATCATCGTACGTGATGCCCAAAACATACCCATGAATCACGTCGTTACTATAGCGACGATACACCGACACGCCCTGAATCCAGCTGGGAGGTGCATCGCCGACCTCTCCAGACGTCGACGTTGACGTAGACAATGCAGATCCATAGTCAACACCATACTATGGGTTCGCCATTCACAGTCCAGGTAGCCGCACCGCTACTTGTTACACACACATGGAACCCATAGCGCTTGCCATATTTACAACCACACTAAGCCGAATACGATAAAATAACGTAACAAAATGGTGTAACGTAACAAAATGGTGGGGGGGGGGGGGGGGGGGGGGGGGGGGGGGGGGGGGGGGGGGGGGGGGGGGGGGGGGGGGGGGGGGGGGGGGGGGGGGGGGGGGGGGGGGGGGGGGGGGGGTTTCCTCCGGGTTCTCCGGTTTCCTCCCACAGTCCAAAAACATGGAACAAGTTAATTGAATTCTCAAAATTGCCCCCTATAGAGTGTGTCTGTGTGAGTGAGTGTGTGCCCAGCGATGGATTGGCGCCCTGTCCTGGGTCTGTCTGCCCAGCGCCCGAGACGTTCTCCCCTGGATGGGCATGGGGAACCCCACCGCGACCCTAATAGAGGATAAGCGGAAGATAATGAATGAATGAAAATGGTGTAGCTTGCACTGCACCGTTGAAATAACAACCCGCCAAAATCAGAGTGTCGCGTCTCTGACCCAAGAAGATTTAAGATCATCAGTATGTGCTTTTTGCACATTTGCTTTTTGTGATCGCACAGCCACACTGACACAATCAAAATCTGTGTGGTGTGTCATCAGTATAGCAGTGGAACTGTAGCGTTTGCATAACTGTTGCCCTCTGACTGTAAGGATTTCTATTTGCAGAAATTCTGCTCACTGTATTACAACATTCTTATTAAGTTACAGTAGGGTGCTCAGTGGTTAGGGCGTGGTGCTATCAATCTGAAGGTTGGGGGTTCAAATCCTAGGTCAAATGAAGTTACCAATGTGGGTCCTTGAGCAAGGCCCTTAACCCTCATTGCTCCAGGGATGTTGTGATTAACCCTGTGCTCACCTTGTTAGTCCATCCATCCATTGTCTTCCGCTTTATCCAATATTAGGGTCGCGGGGGGGGTTCCCTATGCCCATCCAGAGAGAACATTTCGGGCGCTGGGCAGATACACCCAGGACAGGGTGCTAATCCATTGCTGGGCACACACTCACGCACACAAAACACACACACAATTTGGAGAAATCAATTAACTTGATCCATGTTTTTGGACTGTGGGAGGAAACCGGAGAACCCGGAAGAAACCCACACGAACACAGGGAGAACATGGAAACTTCACCCAGATGGGGATTCGAACTGGGAATCCCTAGTGCTGAGAGGAGAACATGCTAACCACTAAGCCACCGTGCCGGCCACCTTGTAAGTCGCTTTGGATAAAAGCGTCTGCTAAATGACCAAAGGCAAATGTAAATTTAAGTCACGACCCACATACATAGAACCCAAAATGACCCTTGCCACGATTTTCCTATTTTGATGTTAAACTTAAACGTTCTCATCTCGTATCATCTGCTGCTTTTTAATCCTCCACTAGGGGCGCGAGGGGGGGGGGTTCCCATGCCCAGGGGAGAACGTTTTGGGTGCTGGGCTGATACACCCAGGAGATGGTGCTTATCTATCCCTAGACACACTCACAAAAACACAGAAACACATACTATATGGGGCAATTTAGAGCATTTAGTGTACCTTAAATTCGTTTTCAGACTGTGGGAGAAAACCGGAGAACCTGGAAGAAACCCGGGACACAGGAGAACATGGAAACTCTTGACAACAGATTGGGATCCCAACAGATTGGGATTCGAACCTGAAACCCCAGCGAGAGGAGAACATGCTAACCACTACACAATTATTTATATATGTAAATTGCCCCTTTATTCTGTGTGTGTCTCTTTGTGTGCCCAGTGATAGATTGCTCCCCTGTCCTGGGTGTATCTGCCCAGTGCGCGAAACGTTCTCCCCTGGAAGGGCATGGAAACGTTCTCCTCTTTCTCCCCTTCCCCCCTTGAACCCAATAGAGGATTAAGTGGAAGATAATGAGATGAGTACAGGAGACACAGTGGTTTGGTGTTTTGGTCGTGTCCACATGGGAGTCCTTTGGTTTCTCTAGTTTCCACCCACAGTACAAAAACATGCATTTAAGGTGAATTGGCTGGGACATTTACGTCAACAATAAACAGAATACGAAATGAAATAACGTTATGCTACATCAACACTAAATTGCGCTGTTGAAATTGCAAACCACCAAAGTCAGAGTGTCATAGATTCCAATTCACCAGATGTGGGACAAAGACTATGTTTGTGTGGGACAATGTGGGACACCAATGCATCGAGGTTGTTTAAAATAACTTAAAACAAAAAAAAACATCTCTACCCTGCCCCTTTAGCACATCACAAACTGTAAATAAAAACATCCAATTACAGATTATAAAACACGCATTTTAAAACTGCTGTCTGCCTTTTAATAACAATGTGGGACAACGACTCAGTTTGCGGGACGCCTGAAAAGTAATGAAATTGTGTGACTGTCCTGCACAAAGCGGGACATCTATTCACCCTAGAGTGTCACCTGGTTATTAAAGGGAACGATGATGGACGCGCTAATTGGTTCATCGCACGTGACGCCCAAAACACACCCATGAATCACATCATCACGACACATGATACGCCCTGAATCAAATTTAAATAGCAACCCTGCGTCTGAATATATCTCTCCCGATGGGCGTGGCCATCTCGGAATGAGCCGTGTTCAGGTACGTTTCTGGCGTGTCGCTATCTCGGCGACTGAAAACCCAGACGCACCGCCGACTGAAAACAATCTCTCCAGATGTCGACAGTAAGACATCGGTGGATCATCAACACAGACGTGTTCCACACACATGGGACACGCAGAGGTGCACAAACTCAACGGCAGCTACGTTTGTTTACGTCGACAATAAACAGAATACAAAATGAAATAACGTTATACCACATCATCACTAAATCACGCCGTCAAAATAGCAACCCACCAAAGTCAGAGCGCCACCTGGTTCTTAAAGGTAACGTCGAGTGACACGCTCATTGATTCATCGCACGTGACGCCCAAAACACACCCATGAATCATGTCGTCACCATAGCAGTGACACACCGACACACCCAATCAAGCTGCGAGGTGCGTGGTTTAAATAGCAACGCTGCCTGTGAATATATCTCCCCTAATGGGCGTGGCCGTCTCGGAACGAGGCGTGTTCAGGTACGTTTCTGATGTATCACTAAACCCAGATGCACCGCCGACTGAAAACAACCTCTCTAGACGTCGACAGTCAGACGTCGGTCGCTATCTCGTTAGGTGGTGGATCATCAACACAGACGCATACACCCCCACTTGTTACATGCACATGGAACCCATAGCGCTTGCCACTTTTACAACCACAAAAATCTGAATACTATAAAATAACGTAACAAAATGGTGCAGCTCGCACAGCACCGCTGAAATAGCAACCCGCCAAAGTTAGAGCGCCACCTGGTTCTTAAAGGGAACTGCGAGGTACGCAATGATTGGTTAATCGCACGTGATGCCCAAAACACACCCGTGAATCACGTCGTCACCATAGCAACGACACTCCCTGAGTCAAGCTGCGAGGTGCACCACTGACTCAAAACAACCTCTCCAGACGCCGACAGTTAGACGGTGGATCATCAACACATTCTTTGCGGAACTGTAGCGTTTGTGTTAAGTTGTGTAACTGTTGCCTTCTAACCGTAGGGATTTTTATTTGCAGAACTGCTGCTCACTGTATTACAACATTCTTAATAAGTCACATCTGAAGAGGCGTGATGATCAGTGTTCATAGAAGTACTTTAAATAAATACGACCCACGTACATAGAACCCAAAATAACCCTTGTCACGATTTTCCTATTTTTTATGTTTATTTACAATTATTTATATATATAAATTTCCCCTGGCGGCACGGTGGCTTTGTGGTTAGCATGTTCGCCTCTTAGCACTAGGGATTCCAGGTTCGAATCCCAATCTGGGTGGAGTTTCCATGTTCTCTCCTTGTCCACATGGGGTTTTCTTCGGTTTCTCTGGTTTGCCCTCACAGTCCAATAACGTGCAATCATCTGCTCCAAATTGCCCCTATATAGTGTTTGTCTGTGTGTGTGAGTGTTCCCAGGTTCGAATCCCAATTTGGGTGGAGTTTCCATGTTCTCCCCGTGTCCACGTGGGATTCCTTCGGTTTCTCCGGATTCCTCCCATTTATCCATCCAGCCATTATCTTCCGCTTGTCCGGGGTTCGGGTCGCGGGGGCAGCAACCGAAGTAGGGAGACCCAGACCTCCCTTGCCCCAGCCACCTCCACCAGCTCGACTGGCGGAACGTCGAGGCGTTCCCAGACCAGCTGAGAGATATAATCCCTCCAGCGTGTTCTGGGTCTTCCCCAGGGTCTTCTTCCAGCTGGACTTGCCTGGAACACCTCCCTAGGAATGCGCCCAGGAGGCATCCTTACCAGATGCCTGAACCACCTCAACTGGCTCCTTTCGATGCGGAGAAGTAGCGGCTCCACTCCGAGTCTCTCCCGGATGACCGAGCTTCTCACCCTGTCTCTAAGGGAGAGCCCAGCCAGCCTGCAGAGAAAACCCATTTCGGCCGCTTGTATTCGCGATCTTGTTCTTTCGGTCATTACCCAAAGCTCATGACCATAGGTGAGGGTCGGAACGTAGATCGACTGGTAAATCGAGAGCCTTGCCTTGTGGCTCAGCTCCTTCTTTACCACAACAGACCAGTATAGGGTCCGCATCACTGCTGACCCCACGCTGATCCGTCTGTCAATCTCACGCTCCATCTTACCATCACATGTGAACAATACCTGAGATACTAAACTCCTCCACTTGAGGCAAGATCTGATCCCTGACCCAGAGAGGACTCTCTACCCTTTTCCGACTGAGAACCATGGCCTTAGATTTGGAGGTGCTCATTTTCATCCCGGCCGCGTCACACTCGGCTGCAAACCGATCCAGGAAGAGCTGAAGTTCGCAGCCTGATGATGCTAACAGGACCACATTGTCTGCAAATAGCAGCGACGTGATCCTCAGATCACCAAACCGGACACCCTCCATCCCCTGGCTGCGCCTAGAAATTCTGTTCATATAAATTATGAACAGAACCGGTGATAAAGGACAGCCCTGACGGAGTCCAACCCTCACTGGAAACAAATCCGACTTACTGCCGGCCATGCGAACCAAGCTCCTGCTTCGCAAATACAGGGACTGAATGGCCCATAGTAAGGAGCCATGTACCCCATACTCACGAGGAACCTTCCACAAAATACCCTGAGGGACACAGTCGAAAGCCTTTTCCAGATCTACAAAGCACATTAGACTGGTTGGGCAAACTCCCATAAACCCTCGAGGATCCTGGAGAGAGTGAAGAGCTGGTCCAGTGTTCCACGACCAGGACGAAAACCACACTGCTCCTCCTGGATCCGAGGTTCGACTATCAATCGGACTCTCTTCTCCAGTACCCCTGCATAGACTTTGCCGGAGAGGCTGAGGAGTGTAATTCCCCTGTAATTGGAACACATCCTCCGGTCCCCCTTTTTAAAAAGAGGCACCACCACCACCCCCATCTGCCAGTCCAGAGGCACTGCCCCCGATGACCATGCAATGTTGAAAAGGCGCGTCAGCCAAGACTGCCCCACAACATCCAGAGCTTTGAGGAACTCCGGGTGGATCTCATCCACCCCAGAAGCTCTGCCACCAAGTAGCCCTCTGACTACCTTAGCGACTTCAGCCACAGTGATGGACAAACCTTCTCCCGAGTCCTCTGACACTGCCTCCTCTCCGGAGGGCATATTGGTGGGATTGAGAAGGTCCTTGAAGTATTCCTTCCACCGCCTAATGACGTCCCCAATCGAAGCCAACAGTGCACCCTCCACTATATACTGTGTTGGTGGCACACTGCTTTCCACTCCTGTTTGCCAGAATCTTCTTGGAGCTGACCGAAACTAACTTTCACAAGGTCTCACCGAACTCCTCCCACACCCGGGTTTTTGCCTCCGCGACGCACGCAAATCGCTTGGCCTGTCGGTACTGATCAGCTGCTTCTGGAGTCCCACAAGTCAATCATGCCTATTAGGACTCCTTCTTCAGCTTGACGGCATCCCTTACACGGGGTGACCAACACCGTGTTCGAGGGTTACCGCCACGACAGACACCGACTACCTTTCGACCACAGCTCCTGTCCGCCCCCTCAACAACGGAGGAACGGAACATGTCCCATTCAGACTCAATGTCCCCCACCTTCCCGGAATGTGGTTGAAGCTCCGACGGAGGTGAGAGTTGAACATCTGTCTGACGGGTTCTTCTGCCAGACGTTCCCAGCAAACCCTTACTATACGTTTAGGTCTGCCTGGTCTGACCGGCATCTTCCCCCGCCATCTGATCCAACTCACCACCAGGTGGTGATCAGTTGACAGCTCAGCTACTCTCTTCACCTGAGTGTCCAGGCCCAACTTCAAAGTCAATCATTGAACTGCGGCCTAGGGCATCCTGGCGCCATGTGCACTTATGGACACCCTTGTGACACAACTCAGGCTCCTTCCCTGCCAGTGAAGTGACGTTCCAAGTTCCGAAAGCCAATTTCAGCAACTGAGGATCACGACGCCCAGGCCCATGCCTCTGGCCACCACACGATCCACACTGCAACGAACCCCTATTACTACCCCCCCACAGGTGTTGAGCCCATTTGAGGGGGAACCCATGTGACTCCTTCGGGCTGGGCCCGGCCAAGCACCATGGGAAAGTGCCCGACCACCAGACACTCGCTGACGAACCCCATCCCCGGGCCTGGCTCCAGGGTGGGGCCCCGAGAACCCTAAATCAGGCAGGGTACACATGCTCTTGATATTTCTCTTCATAGGGTTTTTTGTTGGACCACTCTTTGTCTGGCCTGTCACTTAGGACCAATTTGCCTTGGGAGACCCTGCCAGGGGCTTTTTGCCCCAGACAACATAGCTCCTATGATCATTCAAGCACGCAAACTCCTCCACCATGTAAGGTGGTGATCCAAGGAGGAGCGGATTCCTCTCACAGCCCAAAAACATGCATTCAAGGTGAAATGTCTGCTCCAAATTGCCCCTATATAGTGTGAGTGTGCCCAGCGATAGATTGGCGCCCTGTCCAAAATCATGCATTCAAGGTGAATTGGCTGCTGCAAATTGCCCCTATATAGTGTGTGTGTGTGTGCACGTAAGTGTGTAGCCAGCTGCAGATCGGCACCCCGTCCTGGGTGTATCTGCCGAGCGCCCAAAACCTTCTCCCCTGGATGGACATGGAGAACCCCCCACCCCTAAACCTAAATAGAGGTTTATGCAAAAGATAATGAATGAATAAATAAATGAATGAATGAAACGAATGAAACGGAGGGGTGTTTACATGCTGGGACATTAGAGGGAGCTCTGGTTCAGCCATGCTGCATACAAAACAGCGCCCCTAGTGTAATACAGATGAAAAAACCTGAAGCTATCAAACGGTGGAATAAAGGAACTTTCATTCCAGCCGGCTGATAACCGAGACACGGTTCTGTCACCCGCCGATGGCTTTGATGACGTGGCGTTACACAGCCCTTGTATAACAGCACAGATTATAAACTAACAGATTATATTACGGTCCGCTGACCCCGAACACGTGGCTCGGGTAACTGAGGATGCCGTTCCTGAATGAGGGCAGCGGGTAACTTTTGGGCAGTGGGTCACCGTCGAACATAGCAAATCCTCATGATAGAACCAACCTGCATTTCGAACCCAGGCTGATGGTTTGCATGTAAAGGTCTAAGATCTAAGATCTTAGAATCAACTAAGAGAAGTTCTAGGACTCCGTAGTACTTTTCCATTCACGATCCGATTTCCACTCATGTTCCGTCTGTCGTGTCTGTCAGTATAAAGGGTGTGGGTTCTGGAGCAAGGTGCATGGCCATGGCCTGGGTTCTAAATCCAACCATCCTGTTGGAATACTTAGAATGGGCATCTCATTATCTTCTGCTTAATCTTCTTCTAGGGTTGTGTGTGTGTGTGGGTGGGGGAGGGGGGTTCTCCATGTCCATCCGGTGAGAATGTATCTGGTGCAGGGTGGATACACCCAGGACAGGGTGCCGATGTACACACAAAAACACACATACACATACTATAAGGGGCAATCTAGAGCATATAATTAACCTTGAATCCATGTTTTCGGATTGCGGGAGCAAACCTGAGAACCCGGAGGAAACCCACATGGACACGGTGAGAACATGGCAACTTTATCCGGATCGGGATCCGATCCCTGGCGCTGAGAGGAGAACATGCCAACCACTTTGATTTTGGTTTCCTCCCACAGTCCAAAAGCATGGATTTAAGGTGAACTGGCTGCTCTGAATTGCCCCAATGTAACAACGTGATAGATCGGCGCCCTGTCCTGGGTGTAGCTGCCCAGCGCATGAAACGTTCTCCCCTGGATGGGCATGGGGAACCCTTCAACCCTTCCTTGTGGTGCTCCGATAAAAGCTGTGACCTCAGAGAACACGACAAGCTCCACAGCCCCCAACACGTCTGCTAACTCATCGCATCTCTTCGCACCTGCAACTTGCCCCCTCTGGCACCTCGGGGCCATGTTGAAACATACCCTTCATCCTCGTCATCGCTTTCATCCTCCACACATTCCGCACGACTCGTGATCGTTCTCGTTCTCGTGTTCTGCGAGTGAGAGAGAGCGAGAGAGACAGAGCTGCTGCATCTGCAGATCTGTTGTACTCACTCCATCCCTGGAATTTAGACTGGGAGCAGGATATGTGGTTCCACACACATGACAAAAATATCTGCCCCCCCCCCCACCCCATCAGTGAAGCTGAACACGAGGAGAACACCGCAGCATGTCCAGATTTATGACATCACAGTAGTTTGGGATCCAAATCTATCCATGCATTTCATTATCTTCCCCTTAATCCTCTACTAGGGTCTACTAGGGGGGGGGGGGGCGCCAGGCAGATACACTCAGGACCGGGCGCCAATCTATCGCTGGGCACGCACACACTAGGACACACTATATGGGGCAATTGAGAGCAGCCAATTCACTTTGAATCCATGTTTTTGGACAGGAGACCCAGAGGAAACCCCTGTGGACACAGGGAGAACGTAGAAACTCCACACTGATTGGGATTCGAACTGGGAATCCCTAGAGCTGAGAGGAGAACATGCTAAACAGTAAACCACCGTGCCACTTAAAACTAGGGTTTCTAGGGTTGTTAAGGGAGGGGGGGTCTTCATGCTTATCCAGGGGAGAATGTTTCGGGCGCAGGGCAGATCCATCGCAGAACAGGGCACCGATCCAACGCTAGGCACGATAACATACACAGACCTACACTCTATATGGGGCGATTTGGAGCTTTCAATTTACCTTGATCCATGTTTTTGGACTGGGGAGGAAACCGGAGAACCCGGAGGAAACCCACACGGACACGAGGAGAACATGGAAACTCCACCCAGATGGGGATTCGAACCTGGAACGCCAGCGCTGAGAGGCGGACGTGCCACCCCACTATTAATCATGGCTCCCCATGCCCATGCTACTTGGTTCCCCATGCCCATCCAGGGGAGAACGTTTTGGGCGCTGGGCAGATATACCCAGGACAGGACGCCAATCTATTACTTTGTTACTTTGGGGCAATTTAGAGCAGCCTTGAATCCATGTTTTTGGACTGTGAGAAGTAACTGATGAACCTAAGGAGAAGCCCATTCATGGAACGTTTCGGGCGCAGTGCAGATAGGGCGCCAATCCAACACTGGGCACACACAGAGGTTTGTTACATAAGGGCAATTTATAGGAGCCAGCTCAACTTAAGTCCATGTTTCTTCCATTTAATTCTATACTGGAAGTCACGCTGGGTGGGGCGGTGTGGTTCCCCATGTCCATCCAGGAGAGAATGTTTCAGGTACTGTGCAGATACACCCAGAACAGGGCACCAGTTCTTCAAGACACAATTACTCACACTATATGGGGCAATTTAGAGCAGCCAATTCACCTTGAATCCATGTTTTCGGACTGTGGGGAGATACCTGAGAACCCTGGAGGAAAGCCACGTGGACCTGGGGGAACATTGCAACACCACTAGATCGGGATTCCAAGGAGAGGAGAACATGCTAAAGACTACAATGATCAGATATGAAATAAGTGAGCATAAGATGTTGATAACATGTTCATAAGATATTCATAAAATATTCATAAGGTGTTCTACCTATATTCTATGCTTAGAACGGGGTTAATGTTTATTAATGTCGAATTCCTAATGTGGGGACAGAGCGCCCTCTGCTGGCAATCCACGTGTACATCACCACTACCGCCACAAACTGGAATAATAATAAAAATACAATTTTATATATTCATTCATTCATTATCTCCCGCTTTACCCTGTCCTGGGTCTATCTGCCCAGCACCCGAGACGTTCTCCCCTGGCTGGGCATGGGGAACCCCACTGCGACCCTAATAGAGGATAAAGCAGAAGATAATGAATGAATGAGTATATACTATGTGCTCGGTTCTAATGGTTAGGAGCCCAATAGTACCCCCACAAAGTAGGGAATATTTAGTCGGGGCTTTAGTCCTATCCCAGCAGTGTCACTGAGATACCAGTACCAGTCAAATGTTTGGCCACGCACCCTTCTTGCACCATCATCTATTTGTAGTTTTATTATTCCTGTAGTCCATCTTGTTTGTACATACTGTGTACTCGGTTCTAATGCTCAGGATTCCAATAGAACCACCAGGTACAGCATAGGGATAATTTAGTCGGGCGTTAGTTCTATCCCGGCAGTGTCACTGAGGTGCTGCACTAGAACCCCCTCACCACATCAGTGTCACTGCAGAACTGTTAAACAATCCACTACCCAAATTATATCTGTTCTGTGATGCTCCTGACCAATAGAGAACCGAGAACCAACAGGGGACTAACAACAACAAAGAACCCAGATGGACTACAGTCTGGAATTGTAGAACTACAAAGTCCATCTATATAGTAAGTGGAGAGGGAAAAGGGGGTGTGGCCAAACATCTGACTGGTATTGTACGTCTCATCTATGGTCCTGGGAGGGGGAGGGGGGTGGTGGTTCTCCATGCCCATCCACAGGAGAACAATCCATCGCTGGGTACACACTCACTCACATAGACACACACTATACACAAAGAGGCAATTGACAGCCAATTCACCTTGAAGACATGTTTTTGGACTGTCGGAGGAAACCGGAGAACCCATAGGAACCCACATGTGTACAAGGAGAAGGTTTGGGGCACTGGACAGATACTCCCAGGACAGGGTGCCAATCTGTGGCCAGTCACACACTCACCTACAGAGGCGCAATTAAGAGCAGCCATGTTTTTGGACTGTGGGAGGAAACTTGAGAACCCGAAGGAGACCCCGGGATTCGAACTGGGAATCCCCAGCACTGAGAGGTGAACGTACTGGCCGCATATTATCCTAACTACGTAGAAAAGCCAATAGTCGTTATTCGCGTTCGGTGGGGTTGATGTGGGGTAATTAAGCACCCAATGCGGCATGCTCATCCAGGGGAGAACGTTCCGGGCACTGGGCAGATACACCCAGGAGAGGGCGCCAATCCATCACTGGCACATTCACTTACATAGGCAGTCACACACACATAATGTATTGGGGCAATTTGGATAAAGGCAATTTAGACCACCCAATTGACCTTGAATTCAGGTTTTTGGACTGTGGGAGGAAACCGAAGAACCTGAAAAGAACCAACGCAGAGACAGGTTCCCCAGGTTCTCCCAATCCAGGGGAGAACATTTCGGAGAACCCGCAGGAAACTCAGGGAGACACAGGAAGAACATGGCAACTCCACCCAGATCGGGATTCGAACCTGGATCCCCTCACAGACACTAAGTGAAGTGAGCACACGGCATCCCTGTACATCGAGGTTAGGCGCCTTGCCCAAGGGCACTTCGGTACTTGGTGGAGCCAGAAATCGGAGGCCTTTTAGTCGCAAGGCTGGTTCCTAAACCCCAATCCTGGCAGTATGCGCTTCGATAAGCTTGCAGGTTTAAATCTCATTCTGGGTGATTGCCATGTTCTCCCCTTGTCTGCGTAGGTTAAGTCCGGGTTCTCCGGTGTCCTCCCACAGTCCAAAAACATGCATCCCTATATAAATTGCACAGGCATGATAAAACCGCCCCCCTCCTGCGAAACTACTATAACACTAAGTGGAAAATAATGGGTGGATGAAAGTTTTGGAATCTATAAATAGGTTGGTGGTTGGGCATTCAGCGGAGAACATTTCAGGCAGATACACCCAGGACAGGACGCCAATCCATCACTGGACACACACTCACACATATATAACAACATATAGGGGCAATTTAGAGCACCCAATTCACCTTGAATCCATGATTTTGGACCGTAGGGGGACACCCGGAGAGAACATGGAAACTTCACCTAGATGGGGATTCGACCGTGGATTCGGGTTCGGCAGGGGGGTCCCCCAGTACTTAGAATATCCACCTTTCAGCGCTGGAGATCCAGGTTTGAATCCCATGGTTGCTATGTTCTCCCCGGGTCTGCATGGGTTTCCTCCGGGTTCCTCCCCCAGTGACATGACAGTAGTATGAAAAATCGGATGTCGTGATGTTCGTAAATGCGAATGTGCGTATGCGGCGTATAAGGTTCCAACATCAAAAAGTGGCGTTGAGGTCATTGCTTCGGCCTTATCGCAGGAGGTTTCACCGTTCTTTTGGAGGGAATTCACGTTCTACAGGGTGAGTCGCCATCTGGGACGGCCAGTTGCGATGGTGGCGGTAAATCTCAGTCTGGCGTTCGACGAAGCCGTGCTGCAAAGCGTCCTCGTGTTTCGGAGAACGTACGAGAAGAGCTGGGAGGGGCAAGAGAGGGGCGAGAGAAGCGACAGCAAAGTACTGCGAGTTCGGCCAGCGGATCTTAACGCGCTAAAGCAGAACGCCTACTCACAGTTTGCCTTGGAAGCACATGGACAGCATGAGAACAGGGCACTGAAAAACAAAGCGGGCCTAGCTTCACACACACACACACACACACACACACACAGCATCTGACACCCCGTGCTGTTTACGTCATGATTTTACCACATCGTTTAAATAGCAACGCTGCATGTAAATATAGCTCCCCCGATGGGCGTGGCCGTCTCAAAATGAGACGTGTTGAAGTACGTTTCTGCCGTATCGCCAAACCCAGACGCACTGCTGACTGAAAACAACCTCTCCAGATGTCGGTCGCTATCTCGTTAGGTGGTGGATCATCAACACAGACGTGTTCCACACACATAGGACACGCAGCAGTGCACAAACTATAGTGCACCAGTCGGCAGCTACGCAAACATTTACATTATGCTACATCAACACTAAATCTCGCCAATATCAGAGCACCACCTGGTTCTTAAAGGGAACGGCGAGTAATTGGTTCATCGCACGTGACGCCCAAAACACACCCATGAATCCCGTCGTCACCATAGCAACGACACACCAACACGCCCTGAATCAAGCTGTGAGGTGCACCGCCGACTGAAAACAACCTCTCCAGACGCCAACAGTCAGGCTCTCGTTAGGTGGTGGATCATCGACACAGGCACGTGTCCAACACCACTAAACACTAACATTATGCTACATCAACACAAACTGTGCACTTTGCCGTTGAAATAGCAACCCGCCAAATTACAGAGCGCCATCTGGTTCTTTAAGGGAACAGCGAGTGACGTGCTGATTGGTTCATCACATGTGCTGCCCAAAACACACCTATGAATTAGGTCGTCACCATAGCAACGACACACCAACACGCCCTGAATCAAGCTGTGAGTGCGCGGTTTAAATAGCAACACTGTGTGTAAATATATCTACCCGATGGGCGTGGCCATCTCGGAATGAGGCGTGTTCAGGTACGCACCGCCGACTAAAAACAACCTCTCCAGACGTCTCGTATCTCGTTAGGTGGTGGATCATCAATACAGACGCGTTATGTGCAAATGCATAGTGTGACAGTCGGCAGCTACGCAAACGTTTACGTCAACAATAAACAGAATATGAAATAAAAGAACATAAAATTGGACCATCGCACACTGCACCATTGAAATAGCAACCCGCCAAAGTCAGAGCGCCACCGGGTTCTGGGAATGGCGAGTGACATGCTGATTGGTTTATCGCACGTGACGCCCCAACAACACCCATTTTACGCCAACAATAACCAGAATGTGATAAGCTAAAGTTAAACAAAACAGTTGAAATAGCAACCCGCTGAAGTCAGAGCGCCCCTGGCTTTTAAAGGGACCGGAGAGTGACACGGCGATTGGTCTATCGCACGTTTTGCGCACCTTCCCCACCGCCGTGATAGACAGAACCCTATAGATACGGTCGTGCACTGATAATGCTGGCGAAGCAGGGTCTCATGGGGGGGGGGGGGGGGGGGGGGGGGGGGGGGGGGGGGGGGGGGGGGGGGGGGGGGGGGGGGGGGGGGGGGGGGGGGGGGGGGGGGGGGGGGGGGGGGGGGCACACACGCACACACACACACACACACACACACACACACACACACAGCATCTGACAGCTGCAGCAGGAGCTCCTTGCAGAGTGAAGGGGTGCCGTTCGGGAGGGTGTTCCATCCCGGAGCCCTAGGATGAGCCGCGGAACATGCTGTGGGGGGAACGTTCCCTTCTGGACCGTCGTCTAAAACCCAGCGTGCATCGTCCTCCAGCCACATGGCTTCTCCACCGTCTACGCCCAGCGGTCAGCCTTCTTGCTGTAAGTTCCCACGTCGGCAGGTTCTACGGGTAGACGGGTGTGGAAGTGGGTGTTCGGTGGTGACTATACGAAGTGGGGGGGGGCACACACGGTGGTACATGTGATGCAATCATGTCGGGGAGCGGGGGGAGCACACAAAACATGCGAGGAACACATTAGGAACCAGGTGGAGATGGCGCTCTGACTTCGGCGGGTTGCTATTTCAACGGTGCAGTTTTGTTACGTTATTTTATTTTGTATTCTATTTTTATTGACACAAATGTGCCGTGCGCTATGGGTTCCATGTGCGTGGAACAGGTACGCACCTGGTTTGAAAATCCTCCGCCTAACGAGTTAGCAACCGATGTCTGGTCGTTTTCAGTCGGCGGTGCGTCTGGGTTTACCGGCGCCAATATAGCGACACACCAGAAGTAGAAAATGGCCACGCCCATCGGGGAGATATATAGCAGCGTTGCTATTTAAACTGCACACCTCGCAGCTTGATTCAGGGCGTGTCGGTGTGTCGTTGCTATGGTGATGACGTGGTTCATGGGTGTGTTTTGGGCGTCACGTGCGATGAACCAATCAGCGCTTAATTTGCCATTCCCTTTAAGAACCAGGTGTGGCGCTCTGACTTTGGAGGGTTGATATTTCAACAACGCAATTTTGTTACGTTATTTTGATTCGGTGGCACGGTGGCTTAGTGATTAGCATGTTTTCCTCTTAGCGCTAGGGATTCCTGGTTCAAATGCCAATCTGGGTGGAGTTTCCATGTTCTCCCCGTGTCCACCTGGGTTTCCTCCGGGTTCTCTGGTTTCCTCCCACAGTCCAAAAACACGGATCAAGTTCAATTGAATTCTCCAAATTGCCCCATATAGTTTGTGTGCGTGTCTGTGTGAGTGAGTGTGTGCCCAGCAATAGATTGGCGCCACGTCCTGGGTGTATTTGCCCAGCGCCCGAAACGTTCTCCCCTGGATGTGCATGGAGAACCCCCCGCGACTCTAATATAGGATAAAGCGGAAAATAATGGATGGATATTTTGATTCATATTCTGTTTTTTGTTGACGTAAATGTGGTGTGCGCTATGGGTTCCATGTGCGTGTCATTGGTGCGGAACAAATAGGGGTGCATGCGCCTGTGTTGATGATCCACCACCTAACTAGAGTCTGACTGTCGGCGGTGCACCTTGCAGCTTGATTCATGGCGTGTCGGTGTGTGATTGCTATGGAAACGATGTGATTCATCTGTGTTTTTTGGGCGTAACGTGCGATGAACCAATCAGCGTGTCACTCGCCGTTCCTTTTAAGAACCAGGTGGCGCTCTGCCTTTGGCGGGTTGCTATTTCAATGGCATCATTTAGTGTTGATGTAGCTTAACGTTATTTAATTTTGTATTCTGTTTATTGTTGATGTAAACGTTTGCATAGCTGCCGACTGGCGCACTATGAGTTTGTGCACCACTGCGTGTCTCATGTGCACGGAACGCGTCTGTGGTGATGATTCACTGCCTAACGAGATAGCGACCGACATCTGGAGAGGTTGTTTTCAGTCGGCGGTGCGTCTGGGTTTTCCGTACCTGAACACGCCGTACGCCTCATTTCGAGACAGCCACGCCCATCGGAGGATTTATTTTCACACTCAGCATTGCTATTTAAACAGTATCGGAAAATCGTGACGTAACCAGTACAGGGTGGAAGCTAGGACCACTTTGTTTTTCAATGCCCTGTTCTCATGCTGTCAGTTCCTCTTGTGCTTCCAAGGCAAACTGTGAGTAGGCGTTCTGCTTTAGCGCGTTAAGATCCGCTGGCCGAACTCGCAGTACTTTGCTGTCGCTTCTCTCGCCCCTCTCTCGCCCCTCCCAGCTCTTCTCGTACGTTCTCCAAAACACTAGGATGCTTTGCAGCACGGCTTCTTCGAAAGCCAGACTGATATTTACCGCCACCTCCGCAACTGGCCGTCCCAGATAGCGAATCACCCTGTAGAACATGGATTCCCTCCGAAAAAACGGCGGAACCTCCTGCGATGAGGCCGAAGCAATGACCTCAACGTCACTTTTGGAAATTGGAACCTTATACGCCACATACACACGTTCTCATTCACGAACATTACGGCGCCCGATTTTTCATACTACTGTCACATCACTGGGGGAGGAACCCGGAGGAAACCCACGCAGACACGGGGAGGACATTGCAATCACCCAGAATAAGATCAGGACCTGGATCCCCAATGCTGAGAGGTGCACTGGGAGACCCCCCTGCCGAACCTGAATCCAGGTTTGAATCCTCATCTGGGTGGAGTTGCCATATTCTCCCCGGGTGTCCACCCACAGTTCAAAAACATGGTGAATTCAAAGTGAATTGGGTGCTCTGAAGTGCCCCTATTTAAATTGTCCCTATATGTTGTGTGATGAATTGGCGTTCTGTCCTGGGTATATCTGCCCAGCGCCCGAAATGTTCTCCATCCATCCATTATTTTCTGCTTAGTCTTATAGTAGTTTCGCCAGGGGGCAGTTTCCCCATGCCTGTGCAATTTTTATAGTGGCAATTTAGAGCAGTCCATTCACCTTGAATCCATGTTTTTGGACTGTGGGAGGAAACCAGAGAACCCGCAGGAAACCTACGCAGACACGGGGAGCACATGGCAACCACCCAGAATGGGATTTGAACCTGGATCCCCAGCACTGAGAGGTGGACGTTCTAAGCCCTGGGGGAGGAACCCCCAGCTTCTTGCCAAACCCGTGCTGCCGAATTCAAATAGACGTTCAAATCTCCATCCGTGTAGCGTTTCCATGTTCTCCGCAGGTGTCCTCCCACAGTCCAAAAACATGGATTCAAGGTGAATTGGCTGCTCTAAATTGCCCCTGTTGAAATTGCCAGAATATGTTGTGTGTGTGCCCATTGGATTGCCATCCGCTGAATGCCCGCCTGACCCTATTATAGGTTCCAAAACTTTCATACACCCATTATTTTCCACTTAGTGTTGTAGTAGGTTCTCAGGAGGGGGGAGGGGTTCCCCATTCCTGTGCAATTTATATAGGGGCAATTTAGAGCAGCCCATTCATTCATTCATTCATTCATTATCTCCCGCTTTATCCTCTATTAGGGTCACGGTGGGGTTCCCCATGCCCATTCCGGGAAGAACGTTTCGGGCGCTGGGCAGATACACCCAGGACAGGGCGCCAATCCATTGCTGGGCACACACTCAATCACACACACACACACTCTATATGGGGCAATTTGGAGAATTCAATTGACTTGATCCAAGTTTTTAAACTGTGGGAGGAAACCCACGCAGACACGGGGAGAACATGGAAACTCCAGCCAGATGGGGATTCAAACCGGGAGGCGAACGTGCTAACCACTAAGCCACCGTGCCGCCGCAGCCCATTCACCTTGACCAAATGTTTTTGGAATGTGGGAGGACACCCGTACAGAACATGGAATCTCCACCCAGATTTCCCCATGCCTGTGATATTCATATAGGGGCAATTTAAAGCAGCCCATTTACTTTGAATCCGGAGAACCCGGAGGAAACCTACGCAGACACAGGGAGAACATGGCAACCACCTAGAATGGGATTCAAACCTACATGCTTATTTAAGCGCATACCACCAGGACTGGGGTTAAAAAACCAGCCCTGCAACTGGAAGGTTCTGGGTTCGGTTCCTGGTCACAACAAATACCCTGGCTGAAGTATTTCTGTTTTTTTTGGCTCTGTACTGAACGCTTTGTTGCCAAAGGAGAACAATTATTTCTCGCGCCGCCACGTTTGTGCGCTCTCCTAATTCCATCAGCATGATGAGCCTTCAGCCGCCTCGTCCTACTTACTATTTTCTCCTGCGATGATGAGACAATCGCTGGATTAAAGTTAGATACACCCAGGACAGGGTGCCAATCTATCACTGGGCACACACTCACTTACTCACTCACACACTCACACACACACACACACACACTCTACTGTGTTCCAAATTATTATGCAAATAATATTTTCTCAGATTTTATAAAAAAGGCCTGTATGAATTGCAGTCATTGTAATTTTCCAGTCATCAACTATCCATCCATCCATTATCTTCTGCTTTATTCTCTATTAGGGTCGCGGGGGGGTTCCCCATGCCCACCCAGGGGAGAACGTCTCAGACGCTGGGCAGATACACCCAGGACAGGACGCCAATCTATCGCTGGGCACACACTCACTCACACACACACACTCTATGTGCACATGAGACTCTACATGGAAACTCCACCCAGATGGGGATTCGAACCGGGAATCCCTAGCGCTGAGAGGCGAACGTGCTAACCACTAAGCCACCGTGTCGCCCACCAATAACAATATATTTAAAAAATTTATAACACTCACAATGCACGTTTCAAATTATTACACACAGCAGGGTTTTCAACCTTTTTATTTTTATAAGGAAAAAAAATGGTCGTTTGTGAAATGAGACACTGGTGTGTATACATAGTGTGTGTGTATGTGTGTTCAGTGATAGATTGGCGTCCTGCCCTTGGTGTATGTGCCCAGCACCTAAAACGTCCCACAATCCAAAAACATGGATTCAAGGTGAATTGGCTGCTCTAATTTGCCCCTGTACATAGTGTGTTTGTTTAGTGATAGATTGGCATCCTGTCCTGGGTGTATCTGCCTAGCACCAGAAACGTTCTCCGCTGGATGGGGATATTTTTATAAGGGGAAAAAAATGGTCGTTTGTGAAATGATAAGCATTCGCAGGTTATTACAAACTGAAACCAAACAGTTTTCAAGGCAAAACTTTACACTGTAGATGTTACATTGCACATAGGACCCCTTGTTCGAAAGGAGCTTCTGAACTCTCTCATCCATTGAATTTGTGGTGCAGGACCCTGTCCTGGGTGTATCTGCCCAGTGCCCGAAACGTCTTACAGTCCAAAAACGTGGATTCAAGGTGAATAAGCTGCTCTAATTTGCCCCTATATGTAGTGTGTGTGTGTGTGTGTGTGTGTATGTGTGTTCAGTGATATATTTGCACCCGGTCCTGGGTGTATCTGCCCAGTGTCCGAAACGTTTCACGGTCCAAAAACATGGATACAAGGTGAACTGGCTGCTCTAATTTGTCCCTATACATTGTGTGTGTGTGTGTGTGTTCAGTAATAGTTTGGCATCCTGCCCTGGGTGTATCTGCCCAGTGCCCGAAACGTCTCACAGTCCATAAACATGGATTCAAGGTGAATTAGCTGCTCTAATTTGCCCCTATACATAGTGTGTGTGTGTGTGTGTGTGTGTGTGTGTGTGAGTGTTCAGTGATAGATTGGCACCCGGTCCTGGGTGTATCTGCCCAGTGCCCGAAACGTCTCACAGTCCAAAAACATGGATTCAAGGTGAATTGGCTGCTCTAATTTGCCCCTATACATCGTGTGTGTTTGTGTGTGTGTTAAGTGATAGATTGGCGTCCTGTCCTGGGTGTATCTGCCCAGTGTCCAAAACGTCTTACAGTCCAAAAACATGGATTCAAGGTGAACTGGCTGCTCTAATTTGTCCCTATACATAAGGGCGTGGTAGCTCAGTGGTTAGGGCGTTGGACTAGCAATCTGAA
This sequence comes from Corydoras maculifer, assembly GCA_019802435.1. Classification (NCBI taxonomy): domain Eukaryota; kingdom Metazoa; phylum Chordata; class Actinopteri; order Siluriformes; family Callichthyidae; genus Corydoras; species Corydoras maculifer. The sequence goes on from JAFMOD010000515.1 coordinate 310,285, forward strand.
GGTTGGCGGTTCAAATCCCATGCTACTAAAGTGACCAGTGTGGGTCCTTGAGCAAGGCCCTTAACCCTCATTGCTCCAGGGATGTTGTGATTAACCCTGTGTTCACCTTGTAAGTCGCTTTGGATAAAAGCGTCTGCTAAATGACCAAATGACCAAATGTACATTGTGTGTGTGTGTGTGTGTGTGTTCAGTGATAGATTGGCGTCCTGTCCTGGGTGTATCTGCCCAGTATCCAAAACGTCTTACAGTCCAAAAACATGGATTCAAGGTGAATTAGCTGCTCTAATTTGCCCCTGTACATAGTGTGTGTGTGTGTGTGTGTGTGTGTGTGTGTTTAGTGATAGATTGGCGTCCTGTTCTGAGTGTATCTGCCTAGCGCCAGAAACGTTCTCTGTTGGATGGGGAAACCACCCCCCCATGACCCTAGTAGAGGATCAAGTGGAAGATAATGAGATCTGTGAGATGTGAGTGTGTTTTAAGATCTAATGTTCCGTCGATGTTCTTTGTTTGCTGACACCCACCACTAATTATCCTTTGTCCTCCTCCAGGGTTCCGTTCATCTGTCTTTGTGTTCCTTGGCATTTTGGGAAAATTACTAGGCTCGGAGTGCGCTTCATGTCTCCCTCTGAAAGCGCGGGATGATAATTACGGCGTGTACTGTAGAACGGAACGTGATCTGCTGCGACAGAACGTTGTTCTTCATCTGTGCAGTGGGTATAATAATCTGCTGCTGCCAGAGATAACTCAGCGAGAACTGCACACCACTGCGGAGAACCCAGGGGCTTGCAGGATGACTTGTGGGGCATTAAATCTAGATTCTGCCTCGGATCTGGCCCACATGCCCATCCAGGGTAAAACACCAGGGGAGAGCGCTGGACTGGGCAGATAAGGCCAGGACAGGGTCCCGATCTTTAACTGGGCGCACACATACTTGATAGGGGATAGGGGCAATTTCCATCCATCCATCATTCACCAACGGGCAATGGGGGGGGGAGGGGTTTCCCATGCCCATCCAGGGGAGAACGTTTTGAGAGCTGGGTAGATACGTCCAGGACAGTGGACAGTATCCCTGAACACATGTACACACATTATATATATATATATATATATATATATATATATATATATATATAGGGGCAAATTTGAGCGGCCAATTCACCTAGAATCCACCTTTTTGTAGTGTGGGGCAAAGTTTCAGGCGCTGGGCAGATACACCCAGGACAGGGTGCCAGTCCATCTCTGGGCACACACTCACACTATAGAGGAGCAATTTAGATAGAGGCAATTTAGAACGGCCAAAATCCAGGATTTTGGACTGTGGGATGTTTTGGGTGCTGGGCAGATACACCCAGAACAGGGTGCAAATCCATCACTGGACACACACACACACACACACACACACATACACACACACACACACACACACACACACACACACTATATAAGTGCAATTTAGATAGAGGCAATTTAAAACACAAATTTAGCTTGAATCCACTTTTTTGGACTGTGGGGCAACGTTTCGGGCACTGGGCACATACACCCAGGATCGGATGCCTATTCATCTCTGAGCACACACTCACTTACACTTTATGGGGCAAATTAGAGCAGCAAATCTAACTTAAAACCATGTTTTCGGACCGTGGGAGGAAACCGGAGAACCCCAAGAAAACCCACACAGACATGGACATGTAACATCCACCCAGATCGGGATTCAAACCTGGATCCCCAGCGCAGGGAGGAGAACATGCCAACCACTACACCACCTTGCCGCCCTGTTGTCGAGTTTAATCCTCTACTAGGGACTAGGGTTTGTAGGGAGAACCTCAGCGATGAGAGGTGAACGTACAAACTACCCCCAACCCCCCTCCCCCCCGTTGTTTCCTTATGAGACTTTGAATCCTGCTGACCTCAGCACAAAACATGACACAACGGCAAATGGGACTTTTGGCCCGAAGCCAACGCGGCCTTTTACACGAACACAAAAGCCGATTCCGTTCCCGGCGGCTTCATTCCAGACTGAAAGGAACGGCAGTGCTGATGGAACCTCCAGCACGTTCTATTTCAGTCCTGCTCCAGCTTCCACCAGAGGCTCCTGGGTTCTAATGCAATCAGAACCATTCAGTACCAGTCAATGGTTTGGACCCGCCCCCTTTTTGCTCCACTTATTCTCCACGTTCTCAGTTCCACTTTCTGTAAAGCAGGACTTTGTGTACACGGTTCTAATGCTCAGGACCCCAATAGAACCCCCACAAAGCAGGGATCATTTAGTCGCGGCATTAGTCCAATCCCAGCAGTGTCACTGAAATACTAGTCAAATGATTTGGCCACGCCCCCTTTTTTGCCCCACTTATTGTCCGTGTTCTTAGTTCCACTAACCGATAGTACAACCACAGAGCAGGGATTATTTGGGTGGGGCATTAGTCCTATCCCAACAGTGCCAGTGAGTGGCTAGTACCAGTCAAAAGTTTGGCCACGCCCCCTTCTTGCTACATTATCTTTTTGTAGTTTTATTATTCCTGTAGTCCATCTTTTTGTACATACTGTGTACTCGGTTCTAATGGTCAGGACCCCAGCAGTACCACCGCAGAGCGTGGATTACTCGGTCGGAGCATCGGTCGGAGCGGTCGGTCCTATCCCTGCAGTGTCAGTACAAAAACAATCCACCACGCAAATAATACCTTTACTGTGATCCAAGAACCAACAGGGGACTAACAAAAAAAAAGAACTCAGATGGACTACAATCTGTAATTGTAGAACTACAAAGTCCATCTATATGGTAATAAAAGGCAGAAGGGGCGTGGTCTAATGTCTGACTGGTACTGTATATTCAAGCATTACTTATTAAAGAATAGTTCCCCTTCCTAAATCTGATTGGCTGAGCCATCTGTCCATCCATGCCATTATTGCCAATAACACACGCCTCTAAGAGCTTCACATTTGTCGCATTGGTCCTATCCCGGCAGTGTCACTGAGGTGGAGAAATGAAACACCCCCGCACCAAATTAGGAGCTGCAGAACTGACCAGGAACCACCACCCATCCCACATGATTCAGCGTGGTTGATTGGATGGGGAGAAGTCGGTGGGACTAAGAACATGTGGCCGGTGCTTGACCAACCTGCCGTGGGTTTTCCAGCCACCATCCCATAATTCCACCAGCCATCCCATAATTCCATGGACTCCCTAGACTGGATTTGGATTTGGGTCAGGGTGTTAAGTTGAGTTTGGAAGACGGGAGACGCACGCACACGCACACGCACACACACGCACACGCACACGCACACACACACACACACACACACACACACACACACACACACACACACCTGCAACCTTGAGAGAGGAGGAAAAAGGAAACCATGGCAACCACGAATGTGTGAAGATCCTTCAGCTTCTTTAATTAGTGTGTGTGTGTGTGTGTGTGTGTGTATACAAATAATGCAATGGGTTCCTGGTACCCATCCAGGAGAGAACGTTTCGGAGCGCAGGGCATCAATCTATCGCTGGCCACACACACACTGTAGAGCAATGTAGAGCATTTATTCATTCATTCATTCATTATCTCCCGCTTATCCTCTATTAGGGTCGCGGTGGGGTTCCCCTTGCCCATCCAGGGGAGAACGTCTCGGGCGCTGGGCAGATAGACCCAGGACAGGGCGCCAATCCATCGCTGGGCACACACTCACTCACACAGACACACTCCAAACTGGGCAATTTTTTTTTTTTTTGAGAATTCAATTAACTTGATCCATGTTTTTGGACTGTGGGAGGAAACCGGAGAACCCGGAGGAAACCCACGCAGACACAGGGAGAACATGGAAACTCCACCCAGATGGGGATTCGAACCGGGAATCCCTAGCGCTGAGAGGCGAACGTGCTAACCACTAAGCCACCGTGCTGCCTGTAGAGCATTTAATTTACCTTAAATCCATGTTTCTAGACTGTGGGAGGAAACCGGAGAACCTGGAGGAAACCCATGCAGACATCTCAAGATCATGGTGACTCCACCCAGATTGGGATTCGAACCGGGAATCCCCAACACTAAGAGGCAGACGAGCTGACCACTGCTGCCCCTTCATATATTCCGTAGTTTATTATTTACCCCTTAATTCTCTACTGAGGTTAGGGGGGTTCTCCATGCCCATCCAGGGGAGAACATTTCGGGCGCTGGGCAGACACACCCAGGAAGGGGCAGCATTTTATCACTGGGCACACGCTATATGGGGCAATTTAGAGCATTCAATTCACCTTGAATCCATGTTTTTGGACTGTTGGCGGAAACCGGAGAACCCATTCAGGGCATGATTCAGGGTGTCTCTGTGTGTCGTTCCTATGGTGACGACGTGATTCATGGGTGTTTTTTGGGCATCACGTGCGATGAACCAATCAGCGCGTCCCTCACCATTCTTTTTGAGAACCAGGTGGCGCTCTGACTGTGGCAGGTTTCAATGGCGCAATTTTGTGTTGATGTAGCATAACGTTATTCCAATGTAAAAGTGGCATGTCCAAAGGGTTCCGTGCGTGTCCACGTGTCGGTAACTAGCACATGCCTGCGTTGATGATCCACCGCCTAACGAGATAGCGACCGATGTCTGACTGGCTGCTTTAAATTGCCCCTATCAATATTCCTCCCTCTGGTGGCACAGTGGCTTAGTGATTAGCATGTTCTCCTCTCAGCGCTGGGGATCCAGGTTGCAATCTCGATCTGGGTGGAGTGTTCTCTGGGTTCTCCGGTTCCCTCCCACAGTCCAAAAACATGGATATAAGATGAATTGACTGCTTTAAATTGCCCCTATATGCATGGCCCCTATTTACATGGATATAAGGTGAATTTTTTTAGGGGCAATTTAAAGCAGCCAATTCACCTTACATCCATGTTTTTGGATGTAAGGTGAATTGGCTGCTTTATATTGCCCCTATCAAAATTCCTCCCTCTGGTGGCACAGTGGCTTAGTGGTTAGCATGTTCTCCTTTCAGCGCTGGGGATCCAGGTTTGAATCCCGATGTGGATGTAGTGTTCTCCGGGTTATCTGGTTCCCTCCCAGAGTCCAAAAACATGGATATAAGGTGAACTGACTGCTTTAAATTGCCCCTATCAAAATTGCTCCCCTGGGTAGCACAGTGGCTTAGTGGTTAGCATGCTCTCCTCTCAGCACTGGGGATGCAGGTTCGAATCCCAATCTCGTGTCACACACTCCGATGTGCGACCGAGAAGTGTGTGGCCGCGGGCAGCCCGAATGATGCCACCGCCGTCCGAGTCGATTAGCGTCGTGCGTTAAGAAACTGGGTCATGTTTACCCGCTGTTCTCCGGGTTCTTCGGTTCCCTCCCACAGTCCAAAAACATGAATATAAGTGGAATTGACTGCTTTAAATTGCCCCTATCAAAATTCCTCCCTCTGGTGGCACAGTGGCTTAGTGGTTAGCATGTTCTCCTCTCAGCGCTGGGGATCCAGGTTCGAATCCCGATGTGGGTGGATTGTTCTCTGGGTTCTCCGGTTCCCTCCCACAGTCCAAAAACATGGATGTAAGGTGAACTACTGCTTTAAATTGCCCCTATGCAAACACCTCCCCTGGGTGGCACAGTGGCTTAGTGGTTAGCATGTTCTCCTCTCAGTGCTGGGGATCCAGGTTCGAATCCTGATCTGGATGGAGTGTTCTCCCGGTTCTCTGGTTCTCACAGTCAAAAACATGGATGTAAGGTGAACTACTGCTTTAAATTGCCCCTGTGTAAATTGCCCCTACTGTATATAGTGTGTGCCTGTGTGAGTGAGTGTCAGGCGCTAGGCATGTTCTCCTCTCAGCGCTGGCGATCAGCTCTCGAACAGAAGGTCACACATCGCCCGAGTCCGGTCGTCCGAGTATGTGTGATCTCGTGTCACACACTCCGATGTGCGACCGAGGAGTGTGTGGCCACGAACGATGCCACCGCCGTCCGAGTCGATTAGCGTTGTGCGCTAAGAAACTGGGTCACGTGTACACACTCCCATCATCCTGCTACTCACACATGGCTGCGCTAAATTGCCCCTATATAGTGTGTGTGGGGGGGGGAGGGGGACACTTTAGGGGCAATTTAGAGAAGCCCATTTACCTTGAATACATGATTTTAAACTGTGGGAAGAAACCAGAGGAAAGCCACGTGGACACGGGGAGAACATGGCAACCACCCAGATCGGGATCCGAACCTGGATCCCCACCGCTGAGGGGAGAACATGCCAACCACTACGCCACCGTGGTTCCCATGCCTGTCCAGTGACAACGTTTCAGGCGCTGGGCAGACACTCACTCACACAGACGCACAATCTATACAGACCCACAATCTATACTATACGCATAATCTATAGGGGCATATTAAAGCAGCCAACTCACCTTATATCCATGTTTTTGGATTGTGAGAGGAAACCCGGAGAACCCGGAGAACACTCCACCCAGATAGAGATTCGAAGCCAGATCCCCAGCGCTGAGAGGAGAACATGCTAACCACTAAGCCACTGTGCCATCCAGGGGAGGAATTTACATAGGGGCAATTTACACCAGCCAATTCATCTTATATCCATGTTTTTGGACTGTGGGAGGAAACCCGGAGAACCTGGAAAACACTCCACCCAGATAGAGATCTATCCAGATCCCCAGTGCTGAGAGGAGAACATGCTGGTCTTGATGTTCTGTTTTTATTTGTAGAGAACCTTTTTATTTTCACAGTGGGATGTGTGCGTGTGTGTGTGTGTGTGTGTGTGTGTGTGCGTGTGAGTGTGTGTGAATAAGCTGCTGAGGGTAAATTCTTGTTAGCGCGCACCCCTAATGCACTTCATCTGTCTAGTCACGTCTAAATGAAGAAATGAATTCCGTGTAATCACTCAGGCAGCAAATAGAATGAGTGCATTATGGTTCTCTGCTGACGTTTCCTGCATAGCGGATCGCTTGGTTGGATTCGCAGTTCGGCTCCAGGAGTGGCTAAATACACGCAAACATGTGCGCAATCACCACCCAACGACCACCTCCACCACCCAACGACCACCTCCACCACCCAATCACCACCCCACGACCACCTCCACCACCCAACGACCACCTCCACCACCCAATCACAACCCAACTACCACCTCCACCACCAAATCACCACCCAACAACAATCCAATCACCACCCAACGACCACCTCCACCACCCAATCACCACCC
>JAFMOD010000515.1:317809-342809 GCA_019802435.1 Corydoras maculifer
CCTCCATCACTCAATCACCACCCAACTACAACCTCCACCACCCAATCACCCAATCATCACCCAATCACCACCCAACTACCACGTCCACCCTTAGTCCACAAGCGCATTAACAAAATAAAAATAAATATGTTTGCTGTTGATTTGTTTGCAAGGAAGGAAGTGTACAGTTTACGCCCTCACACACACACACACACACACACACACGTTACACAGATGTGTTAAAGTAGACAGGAAGTAGCATTGAGGGGCTGAAGAACTAAGACTGCGCGCCACGGGAGAATGCACTGAGCCACAGAACCAATGGATCCAGGTACGAATCTCTGCCTTTTAGCCCCGCCCCCTTTTCTGCTCCACTTATTGTCCTTGTTCTCAGTTTCACTTCCTGTAAAGCTGGACTTTGTAGTTTTCCGATTCTAGCCTGTAGTCCATATGTTTGTGGACTACATAATGTACACACTGTGTACTCAGTTCTAATGCTCAGGCAGTAGCACCACCACAGAGCGGGGGCATTAGTCCTATCCCAGCAGTGTCATGGAGGTGGAGGAATGCACACTGCACATAATGTTGCATATATGATTAAGCTTAACATTGTTATAGCAGGGTTCTATAGCAGCAGTTCTACTGCTTTAGACTCTAGAGAGATTTAAAAGGGTTGTTCTAAATGTACTCACGTTCCTTACTTAGTGGAGCGGTCATCAAAGTTATAAATGTCTGGAGCTGAACTCGGACTGTCCGTCATCAATCAAAGTTCTAAATGTTGTGATGTCATAGGATTAAGCCACACTGCATTCAGCAAAGGTTCTCCTGCTTTAGACTCTTCAGAGATTTAAGAGGATTGTTCTAAACGTATTCATGTTCCTTACTTAGCAGAGCTGAACTCGGACTGTACATCATCAATCAGTTATAAATGTTGTGATGTCATAAGATTGACCACACTACATTCTACAAAGGTTCTCCTGAGGTTCTCCTGCTTTAGCCTCTTGAGAGCTTTAAGAGGATTGTTTTAAATGTACTCACGTTCCTTTTTTAGTGGAGCTGTCATCAAAGTTAAAAATGTTGTGATGTCATAAGATTCAGCAACACTGCATTCTACTAAGGTTCTACTAAGGTTCTCCTGAGGTTCTCCTGCTTTAGACTCTTAAGAGTTTTAAGAGGATTGTTCTAAACATACTCACGTTCCTTTCTTAGCAGAGCTGAATTCTGACTGTATGTCATCAAAGTTATAAATGTTGTGATGTCATAAGTTTGAGCACACTCTGTTCTACCGAGGTTCTCCTGCTTTAGACTCTTAAGAGATTTAAGAGGATTGTTCTAAACATACTTACTTACATTCTATTCTTAGCGGAGCTAAACTCGGACTGTACGTCATCAAAGTTATAAATGTTGTGATGTCATAAGATTGACAACCCTGTTCTAGTGAGGTTCTACTGAGGTTCTCCTGAGGTTCTTCTGTTTTAGACTCTTAAGAGATTTAAGAGGATTGTTCTAAACGTACTTACTTACGTTCTATTCTTAGCGGAGCTGAACTCGGACTGTACGTCATCAAAGTTATAAATGTTGTGATGTCATAAGATTGACAACACTGCGTTCTAGTGAGGTTCTACTGAGGTTCTCCTGAGGTTCTTAAGAGAGTTAAGAGGATTGTTCTAAACGTACCCACTTACGTTCTATTCTTAGCGGAGCTGAACTCGGACTGTACCTCAAAGTTATAAATGTTGTGAAGGCATAAGATTGACCACACTGCATTCAACAAAGGTTCTCCTGAGGTTCTCCTGCTTTAGACACTAGAAAGTTTTAAGAGGATTGTTCTAAACATAGTTATGTTCCTTTCTTGCTGTCATCAAAGTTAAAAATGTCCTGAGCTGAACTGGGACTGTACGTCATCAATCAAAGTTATAAATGTTGTGATGTCATAAGATTAAGCCACACTACGTTCTACAAAGGTTCTACTGCTTTAGACACTAGAGAGTTTTAAAAGGATTGTTCTAATTGTACATTCCTTTTTCAGTGGAGCATTGTGATGTCACAGGATTCAGCCAAACAACGTTCTCCTAAGGTTCTCCTGCTATAGACTCTAGAGAGCTATAAGGATTGTTCTAAACGTACTCACGTTCCTTACTTAGCGACGCTGAACTCGGACTGTACATCATCAATCAAAGTCATAAATGTTGTGATGTCAAAAGATTGACCACACTACATTCTACTGAGGTTCTACTGAGGTTCTCCTGCTTTAGACACTAGGGAGTTTTAAGAGGATTGCTCTAAACTTACTCACGTTCCTTTCTTAGCGGAGCTGAACTCGGACTGTACATCATCAATCAAAGCTATAAATGTTGTGATGTCATAGGATTGACTACACTGTGTTCTACCGAGGTTCTCCTGATTTAGACTCTTAAGAGATTTAAGACAGTTGTTCTAAATACTGTGATTACGTTCCTTTCTCAGCGGACTTGAGCGCGGACCACGCACCGAAGACGGCCGAGGTGGAGTCGACAGGAAAGCAGCAGGTGAAGCTGAAGGACAGGCAGAAGCTGTTGGAGGAGACGTTCCAGCAGGACATAGAACATTATCTGAGCACTAGTTATTTGCAGATTGCAGAGCGAAGAGGTGAACAGCGCCACCTGTCTGGAATTTAACTCGTTCATGTTCTCCCGTTCATCTCCATTTCATCTGCTTATTTAAAAGAATGGTGTAAACTAAGACCTCCACTAGACCCCTGAAGGTAGAACCACCTGATGGATGCGTTGACTTGACCTCCACAATCTGGAGGTCAAGTCAATACCTCCATCGGTTGGTTCTACTATGATAATCCGGAACTGTTTGATCTTTCGGGGGGGGGGGGGGGGAGATTGGTCCTGCTGGGCACGGCCATCGGGGGACAGTTTCCATGTAAGGAACTCATCACACTTTCAACTTCCTGTCACCCATTCTGTCTGCTACCACTTCCTTTTACTTACCCATCATTAGGAACGGTTTGGTGAAGGTGCATGTGCATGTCTGTGTGTGTGTACCTTGCTAACACTTCAATCCCTCTCTTTTTCTCCTGCCACTCCCCCTCACCTGTGCTGTCCTGATCTAACTCAACCCTGAGGTATGCGTCTACGTCTCTCTCACACACACACACACACACACACACACACACACACACACACAGATGAACACACACACCCACACACAGAAAAAAAACAAACACACAAACACACACACATGCACAAAAACAAACACATACACACAAAAAACAAAACAAAACAAAACAAATACAACCACACACACACACAGGCACACACATACACACAAAAACACACACACACACAAACCACCCACAAAAACACACACACACAAAAACACACACACACATAAAACCAACACACACAAAACACACATATACACAAAAAAACCAAAACGAACACGAACACAAACACACACACACACACACACACACACACACACACACACACACACACACACAGACACACACACACACACACAACCCCCCCACACACACACAAAAACATATACACACAAAAACACACACACAAAAATACACATACAAAAAAACAAACACACAAACACACACACAAAAAATACAAACAAAAAACACACACATCTAAGTAACATCTGTTAGTGATGAACGCTGTGACACGGTGGTGTAGTGTTCAGCACTTTGAAGGATCCGGGTTCGAATCCCGATCTGAGTGGAGTTTCCATGATCTTCTCGGGTCTTCAGTATCGAGTCATTAGAGGAGAGCATCTTTAGTCTAGAGCATGATTAAAGTCACATGGTCTGACCTGCTCATGTGATGTGTGCAGAGCCAATAGGAAGCATGTCCTCTATGGAGGTAAACGTGGACATGCTGGAGCAGATGGACCTGATGGACATGTCTGAACACGAGCCTCTGGATGTGTTTCTAATTCCTGGAGGAGAGGACAACAGTGCAGCCTCACCTGTACAGGGTATAACACACACACACACACACACACACACACACACACACACACACACACACAGTCTCACACTCTCTCTCTCTCTCTCTCACACACACACACAGGCAGTCTCTCTCTCACTCTCTCTCACACAGACACACACGTACATACAGACAGACAGTCTCTCTCTCTCTATCTCACACACACAGTCTCCCTCTCTCTCACACACACACACACACACACACACACACACACACCTACAGACAGACAGTCTCTCACACACACAGACACACAGACACACACACACACAGTCTCTCTCTCTCTCTCCCACACGCACACACACGTACATACAGACTGACAGTCTCTTTCTCTCACACACAGACAGACAGACATACAGGCTCACACACACGGACAGATATTTGTGTATGTTCACACACACACACACACACGTTACATCACAGTAAATTCATCTCAGATGATACAAACATGTCAGCTGGTCTAATTCACTGTCATTCACTAATTCATTGACTCTTCAGGGTTCTAGTGGAGTCGATGGTTTAAAAGCTCAGTTACTTAGTTCAGCAGGCATTGGACAACATTATTGCAATATTATGAATATTGGTTTTATATTTTTATATATATGTATATATATTTATATACTTAATATTGTCCTTGTTCACGCATCACCGCAGGGCCGGACGTGGAACCGTTCGGAGACGAGATCACGCTTCAGGTCCCCACACAATCCGAGCTGAGGCACAAGCTCTCCTCGCTGCCCTCCCCCTCCTCCCCCGCGAGCCATTCAGCCAATCAGGACACGCACACCGGCGAGGAAGAGGAGCGCTGCGGACACCGCGCTGCACCCTCCACGTAGGGCCCGAGGCAAGGGCCTTTTGGAGCCACCCTTTAGTCCCACTCGGACCCGGACCCTGACCCTGCCGTGAAACCACATACCGCTTTGGTACCTATCCCAGTCATTAGGACGCTGCTGATGGATAATGGTTTTCTATGTGTTTGTATCCATTTCTTTGCCAAACCAAAATAAAAGTCCCTTTTGGTCAAATAACACAGTTGGGAGTTTTAATTGCAGGTTGCAACGCTTTCAAAATGCCCATTCCGGGAGGTCCTAACTGTAGAACACCTAAAAACATCTGGATGGGCCTGGGGTACCCCCCCCCCCATCCCATCCCACCCGACCTCCGTGAACCTAGTAGAGTAACTCGAGTAGATTTGGCAGATGAACACACACATATGGGGCAATTTGGAGCATTTATTCATTCTCTTGCGCCTAATCCTGTACTAGGAAGGGGGGGGGGGGGTTGGTTCACCATGCCCATCCAGGGGAGAACCTATCGGGCGCTGGGCAGATACACCCAGGACAGGATGCCAATCTATCGCTCGGTCCACATGAACACACACACACTTTTTATGGGGAGCATTATATAAAAACTATATAATTTGGAGCATTCACTTGACCATGAATCCACATTTTTCGACTGTGGGAGGAAACTGGAGAACACGGAGGAAGCTCATGCGGACACAGGGAGAACATGGAACTCCATCCAGATCGGGATTCCAACCCGGATTGCCAGTGCTAAGAGGAGAACATGCTAAATTCCACCACACCGCACAAAGTGGAAAATCCAGACCAATATAAACCACAGGGGGCAGCAGCAGCAGCTCTGGGGATCCAGAATCGAATCCCGATCTGGGTGTGGTTTCCATGTTCTCCCCGTGTCCACGTGGGCTTCTTCCAGGTTCTCCGGTTTCCTCCCACTGTCCAAAATTCATGAATTCAAGGTCAATTAAATGCTCTTAATTGCCCCATATAGTGTGTCTGTGTCCAGCGATGGACTTGTGCTCTGTCCTGGGTGTATCTGCCCAGTGCCCAAAACGTTCTCCCCTGGATAGGCATGGGGAACCCCCCTCCCCTCCCTTCCCACACAACCCTAGTAGAGGATTAAGTGGAAGATGATGAATGTATGTCCTAAATTGCTCCATATACAATATGCATCCCCAGCGATGGATTGGTGCCATGTCCTGTCCATGTATCTGTCCAGCGCCCGAAACGTTCTACCCTGGATGGGCATGGGGAACCTCGACCCTAGTAGAGGATTAAGTGGAAGAGAATGTATGAATGCTCTAAATTGCCCAATATGTAATATATGTCCACACCAATAGATTGGCACCCTGTCCTGGGTAAATCTGCCTGGTGCCTGGAACATTCTCCCTTGGATTTGGACTCCCCCGACCCTAGTGGGATTAAGTGGAAGATGATGAATGTATGCTCTAAATTGCCCCATATATAATATGTGTCCCCAACAATTGATGGCCCCCCTTGTCCTGGGGGTGGTTTCCTGGCACCCGAAACATTCTCCTTTGGAAAGGCAAGAGGAACCCCCCCTCAACCTAGTAGAGGATTAAGTGGAAGATAATGAATGAATGAATGCTCTAAATTGCCCCATGTGGAATGTGTGTGCCCAGTAATGGATTGGTGGGATGGATGGGAATGAGAAACCCCCCCACTCTCCTCTGCGACCTTAGTAGGGAAGGTAACTAACGAACCAATGAACAAACAGCGAGTCATCTTCATGAGCCGGTTGCCTAGCAACCGACGGGCCCTCCAGCAACCAGACTAGATTACGTCGCCAAATGATAAAGAAACCCATTCATAAATGTAACTTAGTTTTTTTTTTTCGACAGTGATTTAGTGATTCGAACCCCTTTCCCAACCCCCAAGTCACCATGACAACAGTGACTCGACACAATTCTCACGACTAGCTGCACCGAAGTGGCCGCATCTGTATTGCGCCACACGAATCACCCAGACAGCGGAAATTGTCGTAAGTTTTTATTAAACCTCGAGTACAAACTTGAAAAGTAGAACAAAACAAAAAACAAATCAAATTTTAAAAAAACCCTAAAAAATAATTTAAAAAATCATCAAATCAAATCGACCCCGGCGATAAAACCATCGTGAAATCTGCGACACAGTGCGAATAAATTAACGTTGCCAGCCGCCGAGCAAAAATTGTCGCATTTTATTTATATATAAAAATAATGATAAACCAAAAAATAAAACGAGAGCAACACGAAATCCAATAAAATACGTTCGTAAGGCCATCGACGAAGCAAATACTCCTAAAAAACAGTTCAGTCATCGGAAAAAGGGCGGGGGCGGGGGGGGCTATAGGGCTTCTTTCACCTTGACAGTCACAAGCTCAGTGCAACACGATTAGCTACGACATCCTCCGATTTTCAGCGAGGAAAACGTAAGGGGGAAAAAAATTGGTTTATTTTCTTTTCCCTTTAATTAAAAATAAAACGACGAGGAAAAAAAAAAACGTTCATAAGATACGAAGATAAGAAAAAGTCTAGAACCTGGAAGGGGACATCGCTCCTCTATGTTATTGGTCAGCGATAAAAGCAGCACTTCAGATTGCCCCGGCAACGGCGGAGGAACCGGGTGGCGTCCCGCAACATGTTTGCGATGAAGAGTCGTAACGCAAAAAAAAACACACAATAAGGCTGTTCTTCATCTCTTGGTACTTTAGCTGGGTTCCTCTCGGCCGCCGGATGGAGGCTCAAGTATTTAAAGACATTTACACGATTATGTACAAGTTGCTGGGCACGCAAATCCGACGAGAAACCAAACGACTCAGTGTATAGTTAAAAGCGGAAAACGATGGTTGGTCGGCGAAAAAATAGTGAACAAACAAACAAAAAAAACCCCAACCAAATAAATTAAATTACTAATAATAATAAAAAAAAACAATACAAAAAAATACAAAAAAAAAAAAACTTCAAATAAAGCTAAGCCACGCCCACCACGAAATCTGCTGACGTCGGGAAAAAATTGACCTAGAGGTAAAACAAGCGTACGCGTGAATGCAAATAAATAAAGAAATCGATCGAGCGAGGGTGATATCCAAAAAAAATAAATTCACATTGGACACCCGCGCCAGCGGCTCAGGAAATGGGGGTGGGGTGGTGGTGGTGGTAGTGGGGTAAAAAAATACAGAGATAACAAGTCGAAAAGACGAGAACGCACAAATAATATTAATTCAAATAGAAACATACTTGAGGAGGGGGGGGGTGCGGAATGTTGACGCGATTGCACATGTGGAAGTGGGACCCTCCTCCGTCCGAGGGGTGGTGGAGGGGGTGTTCTTGACGTTGTGGAGAACAGTTGTCGAAAATTGAACAGCACCAGAGAATGGGGTCCTGAAGATCAGGCACGCTTCCGAGTAGCTAGTGAGTAGCTATTGAGTAGCTAGAGAGTAGCTAGTGTTGGGGTTCGCGGAAAAGTACGGAAAACGGGCTAAAATGTCCCGCTATTAAACCCCAGCCTCGTTTTCAAGTGTTACCTTGCCCTTGGAACTGACGTACGCTTCTGAAAAGAGCGTAGAGGTCGTAACCTGTTTTTTTTTGCGTTTTGTGTTTTTTTAAAGAAATAAAACGAAAAAAGTGTCCGTAGTCCTTGGCTTGTCCTCGAGGACTAAAAAAATAGAGCACCAAACGATTCACAGTTCAGTCCGAGTGTGTATGCAGTCGCGGGGCCGAGGTGGAGCCCCCTACGTGCGGGGCAGGGCGCTTAATGCTAACTAAAAAACAAACCCGAACGACCGACAAATAAAAAATAACCAAACCTTCTTTCGCTCTAGTGCAAAAAAGGCAGCTGGGCACGCCGGGCGGTGAGTCTCGCGGCGTGCCGACGGACGCCGGGGGGTGGGGGGGGTTGGTCCGGCTTCCGGGGAAGGGGGGGTTCTCAGGAGGCGTTTGTGCTCAGGCGGGTCAGGGTAACCTCAACGGCGCCGCCACTTTTGCGGGGCCGCCGCTTGGCGGGGGATTTGGACGGCGAGGGCTTCGTGGCTTTGCAGCGAACCAGATTCACCAGGCTGTTGATCTGCTCCTGGAGGGGGGGGGGCGGGGAGAGAGAGAGAGGGGTTTAGGCGGTTGACTATACACATAATGGTACAAATAAAGCAGGCCGCCAATCCAGAACGGACCAATGAAGGGTAGTCGTGCCGTTTAAATGTACGTATGGCTATCTCGGCGACGGGAAACCCAGATGCACCGCCGATTGGAAATGAACTCCGTCGACGGTTGCTATCTCGTTAGGAGGTGGATCATCAATGCCGAGCCAGTCGGCAGCTATGCAAACTTTTACGTCGATATACAACATATCAATTTAAATAACATTATTAAGTTATATTACATGAACTGTGCGGTGGAAATAGCAACCCGCCAAAGTCAGAGTGCCACCTGGTTCTTAAAGGGAACGGCGAGGGACGTGCTGATTGGTTCACAGCACGTGACACCCGAAACACGAATGAGTCATGAATCACGTCGTCAACATAGCGACGACACACCGACACGCCCTGAATCAAGCTGCGAGGTGCACCACCGACTGAAAACAACCTCAACAGACATCGACCGTCAGACACTGCCATATCATCATAGGTGGTGGATCATCACCCCAGGCATGTTCCAAGGCCACAGGACGCTGAAACGAACGGAACGCTATTAAATCTGACTGCATTCGTACAGAGAACGGAGATCCATGGTTCTCCATTCAGAGTTACATGGTGAACTTCACAGAGCAGCGCAATGAGTCCAGTCTGAAGAGGTCGTTTTCAGTCGGCGGTGCATCTGGGTTTAGCGATACGCCAGAAATGTATCTGAACACGCCTCATTCCGAGATTGGGGAGCTACATTCACACGCAGCGTTGCTATTTAAACCGCGCACCTCGCAGCTTGATTCAGGGCGTGTCGGTGTGTCGTCGCTATGGTGACGACGTGGTTCGGGGTGTGTGTGCATGCGTGCGTAATTAGCGGCGCCGGTGCACGAGCCTGTGTTGATGATCCACCACCTCACGAGATAGCGACCGACGTCTGATTGGCGACATCTGGAGAGGTTGTTCCCAGTGCGTCTGGGTTTGCCAATACACCAGAAACGTACCTGAACACGCCTCTTTTCGAGATGGTCACGCCCATCGTAGAGATATATTCACATGCAGCGTTGCTATTTAAACCCCCACGTGTTGTATGAATCATCCCTATTAATGACTCTTGAATTGATGTGATTGAATCACAGAACCGGCCATACCTCGTCGTAGCGGTACATCATCTTTAGGCCACGGCAGGATTTGTGGTTCTCGACGTAGCGCAGGGCACATTCCAAGCAGAACACCACGTTCTCGTTTTCCTGCACCACCTGAAACAACAACAGCAGAGGAACCAGGTATTAAGGTTCTGATTGTTTTGCTGTCCAAACTGCCCTGACGCATTAAAACTGCGGACTCCACTAGAACCCTGAAGGTGCTCTGTGGTATCCAGCACCAAGAGTTTGTCGGGAGACCTTTTAACTCCCGTAAGCCAAGAGGTGGAGCGGACTTGGATTTCCGGCACACTCCACAGACGCCAGACCGGATTGAGATCCGGGGAACGTGGAGGTCAAGTCGACATTCTCCTCTGATCATCTGGAACCTTTTGATCTTTGTGGCTGAGACTTTCCATGGAACGGTGAACATGGTGTGTTCTCCCAACGATGCACACGAAGGTCGCTCCGCCTCCACCCGTTTCTTCCCATAGTGCATCCTGGTTCCATGTGTTTCCCATGGACCCTTCCATCAACGTGATGTTACAGAAAAGGTAGTCCGTCAGACATGGACACCTTCTTCTGCTGTTTCATGGTCCAACTCGGCTCACAAGTTGGGGACTGTTGTCGGGGACGGGGTTCTGCATGGTTCCCCTGATTGTTCTGCATTGTGGATCTGATCCAGTTTTGGCAGAACCATCTGGTAGTACGCCTTCGGACCACACGGATCAGCGCATCCCCGACCCAGTCGTTGGACTGCCCCCTCTCCCCTACACTCTATGTTCCATAGTAACAGTGACAGTTAGTAGTTAGTGACAGTTACTAAAACCCATCCCCCTCCATGACGTCTATAGTTTAAAGAACATAACAGAGGTGCTGGCACATCTGGCAGCGTCTGCCGACAACTGTAGCTCCTACCACTTCCCACTTGATTCCATGTGTTCCGTTGACCCCTCCGTCCATGTCATGTTACAGAAAACATGGTCCATCAGACTGGGACACCTTCCGTTGAGCCATGGTCCAGCTACGACGCTCACTTTTTGGAAACGGGGGTCCCCCTAACTGCTCGGCAGCTGTTTATTATTAGTCCTTCCTTGGACGGTATGGACTGCCCCCCTCTTCCCTACACTCTATATTCCATAAATACACCCCGGGTCGTTCACTGCCCCCTAGTGACAGCTACTAACACTCATCCCCTTCACGAGGTCTTAAGTTTAAATAATATAACAGAGGTGTTGGCACATCTGGCAGCGCCTTGCTGACGACTCCAGGTCCAAACCCTTCCATGGTCTGGCTATGACGCTCACTTGTTGGGGTCCCGCATGGGGTCCTCCTGACTGCTCGGCAGCGGTTTACTCCTAGTCCTTCCTTGGACAGTATGGACTGCCCCCCTCTCCCCTACACTCTATGGTCCATAAACACATAAACCGGCTGGTTCACTGCCCCCTAGTGACGGCTACTAACACCCATCCCCTCCAAGAGGTCTTGGGGACGGGGTTCCCCGCATGGTCTGCCAGTCCTTCCTTAGATGACATGGACTGCCCTCTGTCCCCTGGATCTCCCCTTCTGCACCCCGGGTCGTTCACTGCCCACTAGTGACAGCTACCAATACCCATCCCTTCCAGGAGGTCATAACTCTAAAGAAAATTGAAAGAACTGCCAACACTCACCATGGACAGGTAGCAGAGGTGCTGGCACATCTGGCAGCGCCTCTCCGACGCCTCCAACGCCAACCACTTCCGCGCCTTCTTCTTGCCGTCAGCCCCAGCCTGCCCGCCGTCGTGAGCACAGTAGCGGGCGGAGGACAGCAGGCCGGCCTTGTAGAGGTCCTGCCTCTGTTTGATCTCGACGCTCCTGCGGAAGGGAGTCACGACAAAGCCCGTTAGACGACGAAGCCCTCAGAAGCGTTCAGACCATTCCCGGGCCACCCACCTGAGATCTGTCAGCAGCGAGGATATGGTACCGAGCAGGAGCAGGTTCTCCCGCTTGGCTTCAGCCATGGCGACCTGGTACAGCAGCTTTTCCATTGAGAAGGGTTTAGCGATGCACCTGCACTTTAGATCCTAAAGAGACGTAAGAACGAGATCAGGGAGTCAATACAAAGGCGGCGCAGCGCCCCTACCCAGCCACTAGTGCAGACTCACCTTGGCGGCCTCATAACCCGCGTTCATCCAATGTGGCGTGGCGAAATGCACAGTCTCTGAGACGCTGTACCCGCTGCAGACGCGTGAGACGAACGTGCCGGGGAAGACTACCACGAACTGGCCGCTCTTCTGCACCGTGCGGTGCACTTTGACCCCCTCGCGACTCAGCACCTCTGGGGAAATCTGGTGGGAAAACGACGAAGATTAGATAGCAACTGACGTCTGACTGTCGACGTTGGTTTTTAGTTGGTGGTGCTCCGCGTAGCTTGATTCAGCGCGTGTCGCTGTGTCGTTGCTATGGTGATGAAGTGATTCATGGATGTGTTTCGGGCATCACATGCGATGAACCAATCATCACACTCACACTTTGGGGACCTGATATGTTTGTGAGAACCTCAAGCTGGTCCCTATAAAAATTTATGTTGTTATGATAGTTGTATATACAGTATGCTTAAGGTGTGTGTGTGTGTGTGTGACCCAAAACCTGTTTACACATACACTGTGGGGACCTCATATGTTTGTGAGGACCTCAAGCTGGTCCCTATAACAATTCACGTTGTTGTTATGTTAGTTGTATATATGCTTTAGGTGGGTATGTGGGTGGAACCAAATCCTGTTCACACCCACAATGTGGGGACCTCATATATTTGTGAGGAACTTAAGATGGTCCCTATAACAATTTATGTTATGTTAGTAGTACATATGCTTAAGGTGTGTGTGTTTGTGATGGAAATCCTGTTTACACAGTCACACTGTGGGGAACTCATATGTTTGTGAGGACCTCAACCTGGTCCCTATAACAATTCATGTTGCTATGTTAGTAGTATATATGCTTAAGGTGTGTGTGTGACGGAAATCCTGTTCACACCCACAATGTGTTTATGAGGACTTCAAGCTGGTCTCTATAACAATTCATGTTATGTTAGTGTATATATATATATATATATATATATATATATATATATATATATCCCAAATCCTGTTTACGCATACACTGTGGGGACCTCATATTTGTGAGGACCTCAAGCTGGTCCTCACGTTGTTATGTTAGTAGTATATATGCTTAAGGTGCGTGTGTGTGTGTGTGCCTCACCATTATGTTTTTCTCCAGCATCTCTAGTCCTGGGGTGCCGTTGGCCTGCAGCAGCGTGTGCACCACTTTATCAAGCTTAGTCTTCTCCTCAGCAGGAATAGAATACCTGCTCACACACACACCTCCTTCAGCTGATTGCACGTGATATTAGGGAAGACAGACACCCAGTGGACCAGATGTGTGTTACCATGGCGATGGTCTGTTTCTTTTTTATTTTCTGATGAGTCACCTCCACACACACACACAACACTACCTCATCAGAATGGGCTTCATGCTGAGTTCACTTTAATAGAATTGGTATGAGACATCGGAAGCTCAATGCGGGATTGGGGCAAACGTGACTTGGGGTTTTAGAACCAGGACAGAGTTCTGTACAATGTTACTTGATTTAAGGGCGTGGCCCGGTCGCCCCTTCACAATTGTTAAGCACATATTTCCCAGCAAGCCATCCAACGTTTGGGGCTGTGCGTTCTCTGGGTTCCACCCACAGAGTACAAGTGTGTTCCACCCCACAAAAGTGTAGACACACCTGTCTCAGGGGGTCATCAGGCAGCTATAATAAGCAGCCCCCAATGCCAGACTTTCTGCCATCACCCAATCGAGTCTGCAAAGTCAGCAAAAAGTAGACCTGTCGACAATGCCGGACAGAGGACCCCCGGAGGCGTAAAAAGCGTTAAAATCAAAGTACCTTCCGTCTGTATGTTCTTTAATGAGAATGAAAACATACTGCTATCCTAAGTCTCGAATTTGATTTTTGGGGTTGGACTCGAACCCCAAATGTTTTCAGGAACTTTCCCGTTAAAAGCCAACTTTCACGGCGGAACTCACCAAATGCAGTCAGCACCAGTGTGAAGATAATCGATAAAAGGAAGGCGGTTTTGGTCACGTGACCAGCATGAGGTAGAAAAGACCATGCCAATGTTCAACCACGGAACAGTGACCCCTGTAAACAGTGAGAGCGAGCGAACGAGCAAGAGAGAAAGAGAGAGAGGAAATGAGTCAGCATCAGCATCAGGTGGGTTGCACACTGGCATCAGGTGGGTTGCACATCAGGTCTGCACACTGACCGGGGACAGCACCGAGATGTCGCAGGATGGACCCCGAGTTGTGAGGAAGGACGGTCAGGTTCCAGCCATGCCTGGGGGGGGATGGGGGGGGGGGCAGAACATGAGAAAGTGCATGGCATTTAAAAATAATAATACAAATATAAATAAATATATAAATGCAAGAGGACTCTTACTTTGAAAAAGGGTCCGATTTGCCCACCGGAAATCCACTTCCATGTGTGCTGGTGTCCACTTTCCCATAATGCACTGCTACATGGCAGTCTCTCTGCTCCACTATTCTCCAGTACTCTTGCTACAGAATGGAAGGGAGAAGATGATGAAGGATGAGGAAGAGGATGAAGGGGGGAGGGCAGTTTTAAAGATGGGGCTCTTTATGTGGTCTGTGTTTACAGAGGGGCAATAACAATGATCCAAGACATACTTCTGAGTGTGTGTGTGTGTGTGTGTGTGTGTCTGAGTATGTTTGTACATCTCTGTTAATGCATGTGTGTGTGTATGTGCATTGTGTACATATGTGTATTCATGTATATGTGTTTACATGTGCATGTTTGTCTTTGTGTGTAAATGTGAGTTTGTGTGTGTGTACATGTGTATTTGTGTGTGTGCGTGAGTATTCATGCGTGTGCATGTGTTTACATGTGCTTGTGTCTTTGGGTGAATATGTGCGTATTTACGCATATGTGCACATGTGCATACATGTATGTGTGTAAGTGTACATGTGTTTGTGTGTATACATGTGTGTATGTACGTGTTCACATATGCATGTACGTGTTTACATATGCATTTGTGTGTATGTGTGTACATGTGGATATGTTAGTTTGTACACGAGCATCGATGTGTATGTATGTGTCTATGTGTGTACATGTGACGTGTGTGTGTAGATGGGCGTGTCTAAGTATGTACATGTGTGTACATTTGTGTGTCTATGTCTGTACATGTGTCTGTGTGTGTGCATTTGAGTGTGTAAAGTGTAAATGTGTCTGCATGTGTGTGTGTGTGTACACATGTGAGTATATGTGCATGTGTTTATATTTGTACTGTGTGTGTGTATATGTAAATGTGTTTATATTTGTACTGTGTGTGTATATGTGTTTATATTTGTACTATGTGTATGTGTGTTTGTGTGTGTGTGTGTATTAAAGAGTGTGGTTCTCTTTTATTCTAAATATTTAAATGGTAATTCTACAACACAGTTATAAGAACGTCTTTGGCGCCATCTAGCGGACATTCGGAATACAACATAACCAGCGAAAATTATTATTGCATTTAAAAAAATAATACCATTTGATCGCATCACATGGGTCATGTTTTCAAATAAGGGGGCGTGGCTTGTTATGAAAGTTCCGGTGTTTGCGTGTATCTGTGTGTGCTTGTGCATGTGTGTGCGATTAAACATCTTTCAGTGTTTGTGTGTGTGTTTTTTAAATGTTTCTGTGTCTCACGTGCACTTGTGATCAGATGTTTGTGATGTCTATGTAAGGAAATGTGTGTATCTTCGTGTGCAAGTTTGTGAGTGTGTGTGTGTGTGTGATCAAATGGCTGTGTATGTTCCTTTGTCTATGTGTTTTTGGCAGCGTGTGTGTATATATTTTTGTATCTGTTTGTGTGTCTTTGTATGTTTCTGTGTATGTGGGTTGTGCCTATGTTTGTTTCGGGGTGTCAGTGTGTATGTGTGTGTATGTGTTTAAATGTCTATGTTTGTGTCTTTTTGTGTGTTTGTGTCTATGTCAGTGTCTGTGTGTGTATGTGTATGTTTACGTGTGTGTGTGTGTCTGTACGTCTATGTTTGTGTGAATATATGTGTGTTTGTGTCTGTATGTCATTGTTTGTGTCTGTGTGTCTATATGTATGTTTGTATCTGTGTATGTGCATATGTGTCTGTGTGTGTCTTTATGTCTATGTTTGTGTCTGTATGTGTGTGTATGTGCATATGTGTGTGTCTATATGTCAGTATTTTTTTGTCGGGGTGTGTGCGTGTGTCTATATTGCTATGTGTCTTGTGTATGTTTGTGTCGTGTGTGTGTGTGTATGTGTTTGTGTCCATATGCCTATGTTTTTGTGTTTTCGTTCATGTCTATCGTGTGTGTGTATCCACATTTGCCAACTGTAATACATAACACACTCAGCAGACAGAAGATTTTTTTTGTTTGTGTGTGTGTGTCTATATCCACATTTGCCAACACACTTAAAATAACATAACACACTCAGCAGACAGAAGATTTAAAAATAAATTTTTGTGCGTGTATGTTTGTGTATGTGTGTGCACGTTTTTGTGTTTGTGTGTGCACGTAATTGTGTATGTGTGCGTGTGTTTGTGTGTGCGCATGTGTGCATGTTCATGTTTGTGTATATATGCACGTGTTTATGTGTGTGGGTTTGTGTGTGTGTGTTTGCATGTGTTTGTGTATGTGTATGTGTATGTACCTCCACTTCTAAAGCTCTTGGTTCTTTGTTAAAACACATCATCATTGTATTCCTGGCGGTTCTGTAGAACGTGGTCAGTGACACTGATCTCCCCTGAAACACAGCAGCAGACCATCAGTACCAATCCTCATAGACCACTTCACAGTTCCAATTCGTCTCACTGCTGACTTCATGTGCATCACAGACAGAACCCAGAGTCCACAGGAGAGTCACGTGGGTCGAATGAGGACTTCAGAGAGTTCAGTGAATCAGAGACAGACACACACACACACACACACACACACACACACACACACACACACACACTACAGACACCATGAGAATATAGAAGAAGCTTCTAAGTGGCTATATAAATCAACGTGGACTGATGCGGGATATAAACTCTCGTGCTCTCGCGCTCTCTCTCTCTCTCTCGCAGTAAAAGTCCTCCTGTGAGAGAGCAGCAGTATGGATTCGATTAGAGGGATGGCAAGAAGCGGTCTGTGATGGAAAGCAGGTTCTGTAGTGCAGGAAGACCGAGAATAAAGCCGTGGAGATGAAAGCCAGTCAGAGTCCTAATGCATGACCAGAGGCAGTAAACGTTCTGCGATGATCCAGCAGACGGGGGATGAACTGGAACTCCCATCCACTCACCCTTGATGATTTTTGCTTGGGTTGCGGAGGTTCATAAACGGGCATGACATCATGATGACTGACAGATGGAGCGAATAACATGGAGGGGAAGGGGGTAAGAAGTAGAAATGAGGAGGTAGGGGAAGGGGATGAAATAGGGGGAAGGGGAAATGGGTAAGGACGAGGAGAAGAAAGGAGGGGGTAGGGGAAGGAGAAGTGGGTATGGAGTGGAAAGGAGGGGGTAGGGGACAAGGGAAGTTGGAAAGAAGAAGAAAGGAGGGGGTAGGGGAAGGGAAAGTGGGTAAGAAGTAGGGCAAACGTAGTAGAGAGAAGGGAAGAGGGTAAGTATAAGAAATGAAGGGGTAGGGTAATAGGGAAGTTGGAAAGAAGGAGAAAGGAGGGGGTAGGGGAAAGGGAAGTGTGTAAGGAGAAGAAAGGAGGGGTAGGGAAAAGGAAATAGGGGAAGGGGAAGTGGGGGAAAAAGAAGAATGGAGGGGTAGGGGACAAGGGGAGGGGGTAAGGAGTAGAAATGAGGGTGTAGACTGTGGACTTGCTAGAGCGAGCGCCCTGCAGAAGCTTGCTCTCTTACCTTATCAATGCACTTGTGCTGGTCACTGAGCACGCCCTCTTTCTCGTCCTCTTTTTCCACATAGCTCCCTCTCTTTTTCTCGTGCGCGAAGAGGCGCCGGCGACCTACGTTGTGCGCCGTCCCCTGGTCCGCTCCCAGGGCCCGCAGACCGTTTTTGGGCTCGGAACATGGCAGCGTGGGAATGTGACTGTGGGTGCCCTCTGAGTGACCCTCCAGGGGTCCCCGGCGGCGCTCCAGTGCCTCCTTCTCGGCCAGCACGTCGTGCTCGAGGCGTCGGTGCTCGTGGGGAGAGAGCTGGTCGTAGGAGAGCAGAAACTGCAGGTAGGCCTCCTGGAGCTTGGCTAAACGCTCTTGGGCGGACCTGGGGATGCGCAGCAGGTCGGCCAGGCGACTCCACTTTTTCAGGTCCATCACCCGCTGCATGCCACCCATTTCAGCCACCAGCTCGGAAAAGCGCGCCAGGTCAAGCTCGCAACCTCCTGTGGTGGGGGTGGGGAGGGGTGGTAGAAGCACAAGTTAGGTCGTCAACCAAGAAAACAGGGTAGGGCCTAGAAGCCTAGGCTATAGGACGTAAAAATAGCGGCGGCAACGTGCTTACCGATTAGCGGTGGCTCCTTCATGCTAATGCCCTGAGATTGGAGGTGCTTCTTGATGCAGGCAAGCTTCTGGACGTTGGGACCCCAGCGCCGGCCGAGCTTGTGCACTCGCTGCACCTGCGTGATGAAGCGCATGTCGTCGTTCAATTTGCACTCGGGCCGCCAGTCCGGAGGCGGAACGACGCGGCACAGCCCGCTGGTCTCGGCCCAGTCACGCACGGAATCCAGGTACACCAGCGGGTCCTGGAACTCCCGCGCATTGGGCCGGAGCACCGGCACGTCTGGCAGCGCCGCCAGGCCGGCCCGGCTCCTCTCGCGCTCCTTCTCCCTCTCGCGATCCTTCTCGAGTCGCTGGCTTGGGGGCTCCAGCACTCTCGAGGGCCTGCTGGCTGAGGTAGTGTTAGTGTTCCAGTTGGCGTGCCAGCTTCGGGCCCTCTGCTGCTCCCTGCGGATAAACATCAGCCTTCCAGCCGTGGCGCGCCTCGGTCGCTGGCGCGCTGCCTCAGGATTAGCCGGGCTCTGGTGGGCAGACCCCGGCGCGGCCGGCGAGACCGGGGCTGGGGTGGGGCTTAGTTTTTGCGTGGGGGAAGCAGCGGTCTCGGTTATGCTATGTCCATTTGCAAGGGCACATGAGGCTTTGTCCTGATTGGAGAACTTCTTGCTGCGCGTCTCCACCACTGGGATGGACGGCTGCTTGATCTTTTTCGCCTCGGCCAGTGGAACCTTGGGCTCTGAGTCCTCGGCCACTGCGAGTGTCCTGCGTTTGGAAGTGCGCAGGCCAAGCCGCCCGTCACTGGTGGGCTCCCCTTCGGCCCTGGTGCCGTGGCGCCCATTGAGCCTGCCGTTGAAGCGAGTGATAGCACCTCCGTTGGCCATGCCGTGCAGCCTGCTGGCCAACAGCACCTGTTTGCGGGTTTTTGCAATGCCACTGTGGGCTTTTCCTGAGAGCGGTGGGTGGGCGTGGTGCCCATTGCTGGCCGAGTGCGGGCCGGCAGCTGCAGCAGAATATCGGCTGTGATTCAGTTTGGCTTTCCTCACGAGTTCCCCCTTGGCTTTGGTGTAGGTGACGTGGCCCTTGGTCACGGTGGCCGTGTACTTCACAGTTCTCGATGGGAGACGACAGTCCTTCCGCTTCTTGGCGACAGCCGCGGCGGCGGGAGACGGCCGCGAGAAACCGTTCACTTTGGAGACCTGGACAGACGGGAGTCAATCGATTAGCGGGCGTTTGGGTGCTAACAAAGCTCTAACCAGTATGTTAATTAGGTGGTACTAGGCACGACCAGACATAATCTAGTCGATTTTTTGAATGTGAACATCAATTTCTTGGTGATGGAACCGCTGTTTATTGCTCATCGGGAAATGTTTATATTCCAATTCCGGCGCTCAGCACACGCAAGAACTAAGTAGGGGATCCCCATGCCCATCCAGAGAGAACGTTTCGGGCGCTGGGCAGATACACCCAGGACAGGGGGGGAGCAATCTATCGCTGGGCACACACTCACACAGACACACACAAACTTTATATGGGGCAATTTGGAGAATTCAACTGACCTTGATCCATGTTTTTGGACTGTGGGAGGAAACCCACGTGGTCACGGGGAGAACATGGAAACTCCACCCAAATTGGGATTCGAACATGGAATCCCTAGCACTGAGAGGAGAACATGCTAACTACTAAGCCACTGTGCCGCCCCGAGTGAGGAACCATATCATGTACAATGGATATCAGTATGTTCTTTCGAGGAGTTGCCAACAACTTTTACTCTGAAGACTGCAGGTTCTCGAGTTCTACCCAATAAAACGGACTCCATCCCCCGGTTCACGGCTACATTAGGATCCGTTTGATATTCCAGACTTTAAATCCTTTAAGCCTCATAAACTCCTCTGAATTAGTCCTGTCTCCTTGGACTCCCATGGTGCCCCTGGGCAGCACACGGAGCTTCGGTTACCCGACGAACCTCTTAGGTTTTAATGGCGTCACGGGAATGTTAACGTGGCTTACATCAACTCACGGCGGGACGTCGGTGTCTCAGCAAAAGTTAAGGGATAGGGTTTCTGAAAAGGAGACCAGACTTAAAACGTGACCAAGATCCACGGTACGAGCTCCTGGGGTCGCCGACAGTTTTAAGCGCGCCGTTTAAATAGCAAGGCTGCGTTTGAATACATCTCCCCCGATGGGCGTGACCGTCTCAGAAGGAGGCGTGCTCAGGTACGTTTCAGACGTAAACCCAGATGCACCGCCGACTGAAAACAACCTCTCCAAACGTCGACAATCAGACAAAATTAAATAACGCGCCGTTGAAATAGCAAACCGTCAAAGTCAAAGCGCCACCTGGTTCTTAAAGGGAACAGCGAGGAACTCGCCGATTGGTTCGTTGCATGTGACACAGCCATTAATTACGTCGTCACCATAGTGCGCAAAACTCATAGTGCGCCAGTCGGCAGCTATGCAAACGTTTACGTCAACAGTAAACAGAATAGTAAATAAAATAACATTATGCCACATCAACACTAAATTGCGCCGTTGAAATAGCAACCCGCTAGGGGCGGGTTAGCTCAGTGGTTAGGGCGTTGGACTATCAATCTGAAGGTTGGGGGTTCAAATCCCAGGTCCACTGAAGTTACCAGTGTGGGTCCTTGAGCAAGACCCTTAACCCTCATTGCTCCAGGGATGTTGTGATGAACCCTGTGCTCACCTTGTAAGTCGCTTTGGATAAAAGCGTCTGCTAAATGGCCCAATTTAATCCGCCAAAGTCATAGCGTCACCTGGTTCTTAAAGGGAACGGGGAGTGACACTGATTGGTTCATCGCACGTGACGCCAAAAAACTCAGCCATGAATCACATCGTCACCATAGCAACGACACACCGACACGGCCTGAATCAAGCTGTGAAGTGCACCACCGACTAAAAACAACCTCAATAGATGTCGGTCGCTATCTCATTAGGCGGTTGATCATCAACACAGTTGCATGCCCAATGGAACGGAATGCTGAAAACAAACAGAACGCTATTAAATTAAATGATTAAACACAGATCCATTGTCTAAACTATACTGTAGGTTCTCCATTCACACTCACATGGAGAACCTCACGGAGCAGCGCATGGAGTCCACGTAGCTGCACCGCTCAAATAGAAACCGGCTAAAGTCAGAGCGCCACCTGGTCCTTAAAGGGAACGGCCAAAGACACACTGGACCGTCGAGTTAAAGCATCTGCGGAATGACTAAAAACAAAACCTAAACATGTTGTCTAACTGATTTTCATAGAACCAAACAGACGCCACGGACGCCTTTGGTTCCGCTAAACGACGAATCGGTTCTTCTCAATTTAAGAGCTTCATCTTAAAACAAGCACTGGAAACCCTTTTTTCCGAATAGAACCCTTTTTACGGGGCTTGCCTCGCTGTTCCTCCGTCTGTTCTAAACCGTGACCTTCAGTGGAGCTTCAGCACCTTTCATCTGAATCCGAACCTTTTCCCATCACAAGCCTTCAAAGCAGCGCAAAACAAAGCCCCCCCCCCTCCCCCCCCATGTTCCTCCCCACATTCACCATCTGCCACATATTTAACTTCTCCTCTCTAATGAGACATGACGTTCTACAAACACGCAACGATTCGCATAAAATGAGAACATGGTCGTTATTCTGTACACACACACAAATATATATGTAGACACACACACACACACACACACACACATAAATATATGTCTACACCCATAAATATATATGTACACACACCCATATAAATATATATGAACACACACAAATATAAAAACAAATACACACAAATTTTGTACACACATACACACTTAGACACAAACATTTATAAACATAAATGGACATTCTAACACACGCACACACAGATATGAACACACAAATATACACACACACACAGAGCCATAAATATTTTTGTACACACACATTCTTACACACATATATAAATATATATGTACACACACACACTACCACACGTAAACAAATATGTACACACACACTTTAACACATTTATAAATATATACATACACACAAACTGTAGTATTACAATTACAGATCGCAATTACATCTGTGTTACAAACTTAGTCCCATTTACTGAGCAGAACCCCCACAGGACTCTCACAGGACCCCCCCCGAACAGAACCCCTGCAGAACCACTACCGAACCCCCACAAAACAGCACCATGACAGTAACGTATGTGCATTTCAGAAGTCATTCATATTAATTAGTCCTAATTAGTAATTTTAGCAACATTTAATAATGGAACTAACCAACTAACCACCACAATAATTAGCTCCTAATTAACATGTGAAATTGCAAGCTGTGAGTATTCCACTCCAGCTCCTTGCCTCCTTTTGGACAAGATGATGGGGAGAACATACAAAACTCCACATAGACCTCTGCCCGACGCACAGACCCCATCGTAACATAACCCGTTTCAAGCCAATCAGGGGGGGGGGGGGGGGGGGGGGGGGGGGGGGGGGGGGGGGGGGGGGGGGGGGGGGGGGGGGGGGGGGGGGGGGGGGGGGGGGGGGGGGGGGGGGGGGGGGGGGGGGGGGGGGGGGGGTCAAGGTAGCAGGAGATTGATGGACGGTGTAAACATAAACTTGTTAAACAGCTGAGCCACTGAAAACGAGAGCCGCGCGTGCGTGGAGCCAGATGCAGACCGGTGGGTGGGAGGTGTGTTCTCCACTCAAGAACACCACGTCGTGGAGCCGATCCCGCCGTCTGGGTGTCCGGATAAAATCGTACTGCTGTGGAGCAGCTGCGCCATGCCAGGAGTTTAACCCTTTAGTAGCTCTGAGTCGATAAGAATAATTTACATAGCATTCATAGAGCTGAGTGTTGGTGTGAGGAACATGTGTGGAGGAACAGTGGTGGTGTGTGGAACAGCGGGGGTGTGTGGAACAGTGGTGGTGTGTGGAACATGTGTGGTGGAACAGTGGTGGTGTGTGGAACATGTGTGGTGGAACAGTGGTAGTGTGTGGAAGTGTTGGTGTGTGGAACATGTGTGGTGGAACAGTGGTGGTGTGTGGAACATGTGTGGTGGAACAGTGGTAGTGTGTGGAAGTGTTGGTGTGTGGAACATGTGTGGTGGAACAGTGGTAGTGTGTGGAAGTGTTGGTGTGTGGAACATGTGTGGTGGAACAGTGGTGGTGTGTGGAACATGTGTGGTGGAACAGTGGTAGTGTGGGGAAGTGTTGGTGTGTGGAACATGTGTGGTGGAACAGTGGCAGTGTGTGGAACAGTGTTGGTTTGTGAAACGTGTGGAGGAACAGTGGTGGTATGATGGAACAGCGATAACTTAAACTTAATGGTGTGTGAAAGTGGAGGGTGGTGGAACAGTGGTGGTATTAAGAACATGTGGTAAAACAGTTGTGGTGTGTGGAACATGTATGGAGGAACAGTGATGTGGGTGGAACACATGTAGTAGAACAGTGGCGGTGTATGAAACAGATGTGTGGTGGAGCAGTTGTGAGGTGTGGAACATGTATGGAGGAACAGTGATGTGGGTGGAACACATGTAGTAGAACAGTGGCGGTGTATGAAACAGATGTGTGATGGAACAGTGGTGGTTTGTATACCGTTTGGTAGAAAAGTGGTGGTGTGTGGAACATGGTGGAAAGAACATGTGGTACAACCGTGGTGGTAAGAACGTGTGGTAGAAGAGTGATGGTGTGTGGAACGTGTGGTAGAAAAGTGTTCGCGGTGAACGTGGTGGAACAGTGGTGGTGTGTGGAACATGTGTGATGGAACAGTAATGGTGTGTGAAAGTGGAGTGTGCTGGAACAGTGGTGGTGTTAAGAACGTGTGGTAGAACCGTGGTGGTGTGTGGAACGTGTGAGGAACACGCGAGGAGGACGAAATCCTGAGAACATCAGGAGGACCTGCATGTGCACCTGTTTCCGTAGTTCCTCGGTGGAACCTCTCAAGCTGAGGCCGTGTGCCGTGTGGTTGGAGGTCTGTAGAACGTCTCTCCACTCCTCCGTTCTGTTAAGAGACGACTCTCTGCTCTTCGACCTCAGCGAGTTCTCCCTCTCCTTCAGCGGCTTGGCATGGCCATTAAACACTGAACACAGAGACAAAGAACTTCCTGTTGAAAACCTGCAAAACAGAGTGGAACCTCTGTCCTTTGGACTCACGTCTCTCTGTCTTTTTCGGTCTCCCCTCCGTCTCCCGGTCTACCTCTGTCTCTAGGTCCCCCTCGTTCTCTCATTCTCCCCCCTGTCTCCCGGTCCCCCTTGTTCTCTCATTCTCCCCTCTGTCTCCCGGTCCCCCTCGTTCTCTCATTCTCCCCTCTCTCTCCTGGTCCCCTTCGTTCTCTCATTCTCCCCTCTGTCTCCCGGTCCCCCTCGTTCTCTCATTCTCCCCTCTGTCTCCCGGTCCCCCTCGTTCTCTCATTCTCCCCTCTCTCTCCCGGTCCCCCTCGTTCTGTCATTCTCCCCTCTCTCTCCTG
>JAFMOD010000515.1:347809-352689 GCA_019802435.1 Corydoras maculifer
TATATATATACATACACACACATTTAAGCATACACAAACACACACTCACACGAGTATATATACACACACAAGAAAACAAACCCGCACGCATTTATCTTAATAATCTTAATAATACATAAACCTGTGTGCTTATTTACTCAAATACACATAAACACAGACATACACACACGCACACCCACCCATACACACACACCCTGCCTTTGGTCCTGATTTGCTTCCCGGTGTGTGTTGATGTGTGTGTGTCAGTTGGATCGCACACCCTCACTCTCCATCCCGACCCGAAGCCGTTCCGCATCGCGGCTACATGGCTGACGGTTCCGTTGAAATCCCCGTATGAAGCAGCACCACAGCAGAGTGCTTGGTGAGTAGAGAACATTCTGGAACTGCAGGATCCGCAGGGTTCTGCCGTACATCACGAGGAACGCAGCCCATATGCGGGAGGTTCCTGTGCTGAAGGCCTCGACCGCTTTGCGAGCAGCGTGATGGAGTGTGATGAGGCACTGAGGACAGCCAGACCTTCCGTTGGGGGGGGGGGGGGGGTCGTTTCCTGTGGGCCTCCGGAATGGCTTCTTAATTCTTTTTATAGATCCAGACGAGGATCACAGCATCACCCCAATTGACTAATGGATGCATTTGTTCCCGGGTTGCTGCCCGGAGAACAGCTATAAGTCCGAAAGGGGAACCGGAGCCGCTCGAGAACGTGGTTTTTGTTGAAATGGTGGACACAGAGGGGGGGCAGGTGTGAGAGACGGAGAGAGAGAGACAGAGCGTGTATATATGGACATATATACACACACACATGCATCTATACACATACAGACACACACGCATATATATATATATATATATATATATATATATATATATATATATATATATATATATATATATATATATATATATATATATATATATACACACATACATATATATACACACACACACATACAGTATATACATAATAACATACATAAATAGACACACACACACACACTCAAATACCCACACACACCTATACACACACACAGACAGAAGAAAACTAACCAACACACACACTCAAGCATATATATAGACACCACGGTATCAACCCATATATAACTTGTTACCGTGGTGTCTCACAGAATCCAAATCATTATAAATCAGTGAAGTCCTTAATAAACTTCGATTTTGGTTTTCATTAACTCATTACTTTATTAAATAATAATTATTTGGCCGTTTAAACCACAAATCAACTCATTTTTCGATGCGACCAAAACCCTCCTGCTCTAGACCCCCATCCCTCATGCCTCCAGAGCTGTACCATGACTGACCCTGTACTGCAACCCCAACCCTACACAACTCTTTATCTTTACGTATACCCACAAACACGAGGGTTACAGGTTATTTAGAACATCAAGGAACCCTGCAGGAAAAACAAACATTGCGGACTGGTTCAAACCAGATCTATGCACCACACGGGTTCTTCGTTAAGCCAGAAGCCTGAGGACATGGAACATGTACGTGGTGTGGTCCGGGATTTCTATACTACGAGTAAAACCAGGATCTGGGACATTCTAACCAACCATGGCGAGTACTGTAAAATGGGTCTCATTACGGACAGAGCGCGAGGTTGCACCGTGGTGAGATTGAACCACCAGGGGGAGGGTAGTAAAGGGGGTCAGGGGGGTAAATTTGGAATGTAGTGTGTAGGTGAGAGGAAGTAGATCCTGAGATCGTCCCTGAGACCAGAGTCAGAGCTGGAACCCAATGGGGAGAGAGAGAGAAAGAGAGAGAAAGAGAGCGAGAAAGAGTGTTGGAGGGTCTGGAATAAGAGCCGAGTAGCTGTTCAGTACGAAAAGTGGCTGTTCTTTCTAAACTTAATATATATATGTAATTTTGCCACTAGAGGGCACTTTTTTGCGAAACCGGTATCCTGTTACTTAGCGAAAAACTGGAAAACACGGCGAGAGAGAGAGAAACGTAGAGAGGGAGAGAAAAAGAAATATAGAGATTGAGAGAAAGAGAGTAAGAGAGCAAAAGAGAAAGTGAGAAAGAGAGAGAGAGACTGAGTGAGAGAGCAAAAGAAAAAAAAATGAAAAAACAGAAGAAAGAAAGAGCGCAGTTGAGAAAGAGCGAGAGAGGAAAGGAGAGAGCCAAAGTGCATGTGAGAGAGCGAGAGCACGAGAATGTGAGAGAGAAAGCATGAGAAAGAGAGAAAGAGAGAGCAATTAAGAGAGAGAGCGAATGAGAATGAGAGGAAGGATGAGAGAGAGAGCAAGCAAGCAAGAGTAAGAGAGCCATCGGAGGAGATCTATTCACACGCAGTGTTGCAATTTAAACGGCACATCAGAATAGTGTGAGATAGAACCCTAAGTCCAACAATCGCAACAATTCCGCCAACGGTCCGCGGTGCGAGGCGCTGTGATTTGCATAAGCGCGCATGTATAATGAACTTGGAGCAGATGGAACGCAGAACGTGGAACCCTGGTGATTTGGACGGTGACATGAACCGTTAGAATAAGGCGGTTGGTGGATCGGTGAGTCGCTGGACAGCTGTATCCTGTGATCCCATTAACAGACACACACACACACGTATATATACACTCACACACACATACATACATACACACACACACACACAGAGACATACTCACACACTTTCAGAAACACTCTCACACACAGTTACACTCACATACATCCATCACATACAGATACACATACACATCTACAGACATACACACTCACACATACACACACACTGTCACATATACATACATACACACACACACACACACTCGTACCTCGCAGACACAGGAAGGTGAGGAAGTCTTCAGTCTTGGGTTTGCGGCGGGAGAGGTCAGTGATCTGGGGGCCGGGGGCCGGCAGCGAGGGGTCGGCCGTCTTCACCGGGGTGCTGCTGGGGGAGTTGGGCTGCGACTGAGCGAACTTCCTCTGAGCGTGCAGTCTGGGTCTGAGAGAGAGAGAGAGAGAGAATCAAGCTTTAACAACACTGATATATAAAAGTGGAGGAATAAGAACCACACACACACACACACACACATATATATGAACATATATACACACACATATGAAGAGAATATGAATACATACATATATATATAGATATATATATATATATATATGGGGCGGCACTGTGGCTTAGTGGTTAGCACATTCGCCTCTTAGCACAAGGGATTCCTGGTTCGAATCCCCATCTGGGTGGAGTTTCCATGTTCTTCCCGTGTCCGTGTGGGTTTCCTCCCACAGTCCAAAAACATGGATCAAGGTCAATTGAGTTCTCCAAATTGCCCCATGTAGAGTGTCTTTGTGTGAGTGAGTGAGTGTGTGCCCAGCGATAGGTTGGTGCCCTGTCCGGGATGTGTCTGCCCGGCGCCCTAGACATTCTCCCCTGGAACCCCGTGGGGAACCCCACCGCGACCCTAATATAGGATGAAGCAGAAGATAATGAATGAATATATATATATATATATATACATACACACATATGTACACACGCATACACAGGGGGGTGATGACATGGAAACCACCCAAATAGGAATTTGAACCTGGATCCCAAGCGCTGAGAGATAGCCGTCATATATATATGTATGTGTGCATATATATATGTGTCTCTCTCTCTCTCTCTCTCTGTATATATATATGTATGTACATATGTATGTGTGTGCATACCTAATAAAGTGGCCGGTGAATATATATATATATATGTATATATATATATATATATATATATATATATATATATATATATATATATATATACACTCACCGGCCACTTTATTAGGTACACCTGTCCAACTGCTCGTTAACACTTAATTTCTAATCAGCCAATCACATGGCGGCATGTAGACATGGTCAAGACAATCTCCTGCAGTTTAAACCGAGCATCAGTATGGGGAAGAAAGGTGATTTGAGTGCCTTTGAACGTGGCATGGTTGTTGGTGCCAGAAGGGCTGGTCTGAGTATTTCAGAAACTGCTGATCTACTGGGATTTTCACGCACAACCATCTCTAGGGTTTACAGAGAATGGTCCGAAAAAGAAAAAACATCCAGTGAGCGGCAGTTCTGTGGGCGGAAATGCCTTTTTGATGCCAGAGGTCAGAGAAGAATGGCCAGGCTGGTTCGAGCTGATAGAAAGGCAACAGTGACTCAAATAGCCACCCGTTACAACCAAGGTAGGCAGAAGAGCATCTCTGAACGCACAGTACGTCGAACTTTGAGGCAGATGGGCTACAGCAGCAGAAGACCACACCGGGTGCCACTCCTTTCAGCTAAGAACAGGAAACTGAGGCTACAATTTGCACAAGCTCATCGAAATTGGACAATAGAAGATTGGAAAAGCGTTGCCTGGTCTGATGAGTCTCGATTTCTGCTGCGACATTCGGATGGTAGGGTCAGAATTTGGCGTCAACAACATGAAAGCATGGATCCATCCTGCCTTGTATCAACGGTTCAGGCTGGTGGTGGTGGTGTCATGGTGTGGGGAATATTTTCTTGGCACTCTTTGGGCCCCTTGGTACCAATTGAGCACCGTTGCAACGCCACAGCCTACCGGAGTATTGTTGCTGACCATGTCCATTCCTTTATGACCACAATGTACCCAACATCTGATGGCTACTTTCAGCAGGATAATGCGCTATGTCATAAAGCTGGAATCATCTCAGACTGGTTTCTTGAACATGACAATGAGTTCACTGTACTCAAATGGCCTCCACAGTCACCAGATCTCAATCCAATAGAGCATCTTTGGGATGTGATGGAACAGAGGATTGGCATCATGGATGTGCAGCCGACAAATCTGCGGCAACTGTGTGATGCCATCATGTCAATATGGACCAAACTCTCTGAGGAATGCTTCCAGCACCTTGTTGAATCTATGCCAC
>JAFMOD010000515.1:384417-408247 GCA_019802435.1 Corydoras maculifer
CTCTCTGTTACACACACTCACTGACTCTCTCTCTCTCTGTTACACACACTCACTGACTCTCTCTCTCTCTGTTACACACACTCACTGACTCTCTCTGTTACACACGCTTACTGACTCTCTCTCTGTTACACACACACCTGCTCACTCATTCTCTCACTCGGTTACACACACATTTGCTCTCTCTCTTTCTCTCTCTCTTACACACACACTTGCTGACTCACTCTCGCCCCTCTCTCTTTCTTCAGTGAGTGGTGTGTGTGTGTGTGTGTGCTGGCATGTCAGATGTTGGGTTGAATTTCCTGCTCTATTTATTCCAGAAGCGGACAAACACTTAAAGGATGAGTCTGATCATCTGGAACAGCTGTGTGTGTGTGTGTGTGTGTGCATGCTGATAATGTTCACATTAAATACGTCTTCTCATCCTGAGTG
This sequence comes from Corydoras maculifer, assembly GCA_019802435.1. Lineage (NCBI taxonomy): Eukaryota > Metazoa > Chordata > Actinopteri > Siluriformes > Callichthyidae > Corydoras > Corydoras maculifer. The sequence continues at coordinate 384,847 of JAFMOD010000515.1, forward strand.
TGTGCAGGTCTCACCACCACCCCCTCATATCACAACCACCCTCCACCTCCAACCTCTGCTCTTCCACCCGCTACCTGGAACTGAATTCCCACATCTATTCGATTCTTGGAATCCACTCAGGTGAAGGTCGAGGCCTATCCCGGTGCTCAAAACACCCTGAGCGGGCTTTAGTTCATCACAGGGCACAACCTCCTGGCATGTATTGGCAAAGCGCTTGCGTTGGTGGTGGTGTGTGTAAGAGAGAGCGAGAGAGAACGCGAGCAAGTGTGTGTAAAAAAAGAACACAAACGAGAAAGAGAGCAAGTGTGTGTGTAAGAGAGAGAGAGCGCGAGTGAGCGAGCAAGTGTGTATAAGACAGAGCGAGCGAGCTAGTATGCAAATGTGTGTGTGTGTAAAAGAGAAGAGAGAAGAGAGCGAGTACGCAAATCTATGTGTGCGTGTGTGAAAGAAAAAGAGCAATTGTGTGTGTGTGTGATTGAGAGAGTACACAATAGCAAAAAAGAAAGAGTTTGTCTGTATATCTGTGTGGGTGGGTGAGTGTGTGTTTGTGAGACACTTATTTACAGTCTATTTAGTGCTTTTATTTTAACAGTATATTCTTTGTGCACAAGCCAAGAAACACAAACACACACAGATATACACACACACTCTTTCTTTTTTGCTATTGCTGACTCTCTCATTTACACACACACACACCTGTTTTACAATCACAACCACAAACACAGCAACACAGTCACAGCCACAAACACAACACAGCAACACAACCACAACCAGCAACACAGCCACAACACAGTTACAACCACAGCAACACAGTCACAGTCAAACACAGCAACAAAACCACAACAGTTTATCTGCTTTTACAACATTTACTCAATCTGAACCGACATCAATCTAGATATGTGGTGGGGGAGGGGAGGGGGGGACTACGACAAAGAGCAATGGCCTTTCCTGAAGTCAATAGTCCATTAAAGGAGAAGAAACCAAACAGGAAACCAGGTGAAATGGAGCAAAGAGGCGGCGGAATGGAGTCCTTCTAAACAGAACTAAAGAAACATCTATAGAACACTTTAGAACAGCCGACAGAAGACCCGACAGAAAGTGCTTTTTATAAAGAAGTGAGAGAAAAGAATCTTCAAGTTGTTCTAGAGCTGGACCTTATCAATCCAATGTTGGGGAACTATTGGGTTCTATTACCGGTCCAACAGAACTGACCCATGGTGTGGCGCCGGCAGGGAGAACCAGGGGCATGGGAAAGGTACCTCTGTGTGGAGCGGGCAGGGCAGAGCAGGTGGGAAACACAGAAAAAGGCCAGAGGGACGATGCCAGATTGCCGGGCACCTACCAGACTCTGGCACAGGGAGAACGTTCTGACCGCGAGGGGAAACGCTAACCGCTGGCTGAGGCGAGGGAGGCCTTTGGGACAGATAGCAAAGATGTCAGTGGCGACCCCTGGTGGAAAGAGCTCCCGCAAAAACACCTTATGAACGTTATAACCGCTAATAACCTGACCTGATGTAGCCCAGCTGCATGGAGGTTCATTGGTTCATTCCCCAGCAGGGTGTAAAGAACAGGTCTAGAGTGTTCCTCACCATTGCTTTTCAGGCCAATCAGCCCACAAACTGTGTGGAAATACCACAGTAATGGGTTTGGAAAACCCATCTGCCACTACCAATCACGCCAATGCCAAAAATCACAGAGATTCAGGTTTTGTCAGTCAAATGGTGGCTGTTAGGTGGATATGCACCAACGACGTGGTTCGTCTGTGGGCACACGTTCTAGGTGGGAGAGTGGAGAACGGCGCAGACACAGCTTCTCGGGTTCCGGCGTCCGTTCCGCCTCTGAGGAGCTCCTCTCTAAAAGCCAGAGTGGGTAATGGAGAGAGAGAATCCTCTGAGAGCATCGGCACTCAAGCCGGAGCTTTAGAACCACTTCCACACTCACTCAGCGTCTGCGCACGCGCGTGTGTGTGTGTGTGTGTGTGTGCATCCCATATTGTAAGGGCTTGGCTTTTATGTAGGGACCTGTTCTAAGGTTAGTTATAGGTAGTATTTGTCTATGACAACCATGAGTGTGAGTGTGTGCATGTGCATGTGTCTCACATTGTAAGGGCTTGGCTTTTAAGTAGGGACCTGTTCTAAGGTTAGTTATAGGTAGTATTTGTCTATGACACAAACATGAGAGAGAGAGAGAGAGTGAGAGAGTGAGTGAGAGAGTGAGAGAGTGAGAGAGTGTGTGTCTCACATTGTAAGGGCTTGGTTTCTATGTAGGGACCTGTTCTAAGGTTAGTTATAGGTAGTATTTTTCTATGACACAACCATGAGAGAGAGAGAGAGATAGTGTGTGTGTGTGTGTGTATATGTGTGAATGTGTCTCACATTTTAAAATCTTGGTTTCTATGTAGGGACCTGTTCCAAGGTTAGTTATAGGCAGTAATTGTCTATGACAACCATGAGAGAGAGAGAGAGATAGTGTGTGTGTGTGTGTGTGTGTGTGTGTGTGTGTCTCACAGTGTAAGGGATTGGCTTCTATGTAGGAATCTGTTCTAAGGTTAGTTATATGTGGTATTTGTCTATGACACAACCATGAGAGAGAGAGTGTGTGTGTCTCACAGTGTAAGGGCTTGGCTTCTATATAGGGATCTGTTCTAAGGTTAGTTATAGGTAATATTTGTCTATAACACGTCCCCACAATGTTTATGTGTTATTGTGTACAAGTTTGAGTGTGTGTTGTGTGTATGTTTGATCATGTAAGTGGCACATTGCGGGGACTTAGCTCATATGTAGGGACCTGTTTTAAAGGTATAGGGAATTTGTCTATGACACGTCCCCACAGTACATGTGCGTGTGGGTGTGTGTCTCAGATGTTTTGAAGTTAGAAAAAGGTTAGTTGCAGGTAAACTTTTGGGCAAGTACAAAAGAATATATGAATGGAAGTCTGACAAGTCCCTACAATTATGTGTGTGTGTGTGTGTGTGTGTGTGTGTGTGTGTACACATACACATTGTATGGTTAGAATAAGGTTAGTTACAGGTCATATGTGGGTAAGATAAAAGAAAAATCTATATGGAAGTTCATGACAAGTCCCTATCATTGTGTGTGTGTGTGTGTGTGTGTGTGTGTGTGTACGCACACAGGAGTTAAGTTCGGAATTGCTGATATCATTAACATGACTTAAGGGTGTAACATTTCTGGAATTCTTGAGTGATGCTGAGCTATTTAAATATTTTACACACACACACACACACAGCTCTAAAAGCACCTGCCACCACTCAAGCGCCTATGAAAACGATTAGTCTTTGCGTAAAGCGCATTCATACATCAGTCATCGACCCAATGCTGTTAATGCCATTTAAATTCCCCACTCCCCCGTCCTGGGAAAAGTGGGGGGGTCGGGGGGGGGGGTGTTAGGGTGGGGGTGGGGCAGAGTATACTTTACAGCACACACACACGAGGGTGCGTTCGATGTACTTAGCATTCACACTTTTCCACACAAGCCCCCGGTTCCGTGATGTCACTGCACTGTTGTTGCTCCACACAATACTCGCTTCTACCCCTCCACTCCCTCAGCCCCCCAAATCTCCACCCCCTGCTTTAATACAAAACAACCCCCCAGGAATTAGGGCTTTGGATGGGAATGGTTTTCCGATCTAGTCGTGACCTCAATATGGGAGTGGGAACAGGATGCGCCTCTATTGTACCGCCGGAACCTTTTTTGGTAGAACTATCAGAACTGCTGGAGAGTTTTTTATAGGAACCTTTTGAGGAAGTCGGGTTCCATAAGTCAGACTAAAGACAGGCTCCTCAAGTCGGGCTTCATAATTCGGGCTCCCCAAGTCAAGTTTCTCAAGTCAGGCTCCATAAGTCAGACTAAAGACCGGCTCCTGAAGTTGGGCTCCATAAGTCAGATTAAAGTCAAGCTCCTGAAGTCGGGCTCCTCAATTCGGGCTTCATAATTCGGACTCCCTAAGTCAGGCTCCATAAGTCAAGTTTCTCAGACTTTCTAAGGCTCCTGAAGTTGGGCTGTATAAGTCGGGCTCTAAGTCTACTATTACAGGCTCCGCAATTCGGGCTCCCAGTAGAGTATACAGGCTTGTTTCCCTGACCGTCTATCGGTTCCACTTTGTTCTCCAACCATAGACTATACTCTTCACAGAAGGTCAGGACTCCCACAGGAGCAGGAACTCCTTTGATCTTGGAGGGTTTTTAAGGGGAACTAAAGGAACTAAGAACTCTGAGGTGCGAAGGACAGATCTACGAACTACAAGGAGGTCCCAGTCCACGTTCTAGAATAAAACAGGAAACGGTCAAAAAAGATTCAGTACACTCCGGAGCACGCAGCTGTGGGGTGTGGGGGGGACCCCCTCCAGTGCTGCATCCGCCCCGGGAGGAAGGTGGAGCCTCGGTTCCTCACCCCGCAGTAACCTCGTTTAATCAGCCACTCGTCCGCTATGCCTTCCTTCCCGACCCTCCTCCCTCTGGTTCTACCCGGTACTCGAGCGGGGGTCGATCGGGCGGCAAGGAGAGCTCCGTGGCCGGAAGGGCGCTAACTGCCCTCATCAATCAGCCTTATCTCGGAGAACCATGCAGGATCTACTCACAGTGCGCTGTTCTCATAGACCTCTAGACGCACAGGCGCGCACCACCAACACCAACCCCCTTACCCAATAAGTGTAGGCAGTACGTACACCCTCCTGACTCGACAAAGAGGTTTTTCAAGAACCCGGTCTATTCTGGAGAACGTTCGCTAATTGAATCTGGTCGCGACCTCCCGAAATGCCACGTCGGTCTTTAGTGCAGTTCCACTTCAACCGCCTTTTGTGTGTAATTACCGGCAAAGTGCTCGAAAGGGCAGCCGGCACACAGATGGGGGTGGCGGGCATGCTGGCGCGGGAGGGCCAGGTTCGAATCCCGATCCGGGGCGAGCTTCCAGGTTCTTCCCGCGTCCAGGTGTGCTATCAGTGGGTTCTAGGCGCATTGGCGGTACTAGATTGTCCCTATGTAGTGAGTGTGTGTTATGTTCTGGCTGCATCTACCAAGCACCCATACCCCCGAGAGAACGTGTTCCGTTATGCCGTCCACATATTTCTGACTATGAGAAGGATCGGTGCTGCACTCTAGAACCCGTGTAATCTCCACCCACCTGACCAAATTAATTATCCACCCACATCCTTACGCAAGAACGCCGTCGGGTCACGCGTCAACTCCATATCAATCTACATCGTGTCGGCGCTCTGGAACCGATCGGTGCTGGACTCCAGGCGTGCAATCTAGAACCCAACCCATCTGATCTCCACCCGTCTCACCAAACTAATTATCCACGGTTAGTGGTTGACCGATTGATTGGCCGGCCGATGGATCGGCCCGATTTTTGGCAATTTTAGATAATCGGCATCGGCCGATATATGAGCGCACAAGGCCGATATTTAAACAATGCCTACAGGCAACGCTGTGGGCAGCTCCGTCATTCTGACTCAATGACTGAATACAGTCATTTGATCTAACTTTTGCTTTTCTGAACTAGTTCAAGTTCAGTTCATACATGCTCAAACTGAACATTTTATGTTCAAATTTCACTATTTTAATTTTGAACTACTTCAAAGTTCAGTTCATTAAAATTTTTTCTTGACATATTCAAATAAGTACTTTTATTCGCACTACAAACCACAATATTTGTTTGTTAATATTTTATTTATTTATCTAAATTAGCTAAATTGGCTCATTAGTTCAAAAAGTTCATTGAATGTTGTTCTGTGTGCATTGTGCAATGTTCATTAATAAATGTTCATTCTAAAAAGATGCTATCCTGCTTATGTTTAGGTACACTGAAACTTTAATTAATAATGTGTAATTTAAAGTTGTATGTTTTTATTATTGCATTCTGTATTACAAAAAGTAGAGTAGACAGTGATAAACTGTCTGATTACTTTTGTGTCTTGTTTATTATTATTGTTATTATTAGTATTATTATACTTTATTAGTTGCAATAAAAACTGGTAATATCGGCATCGGCCATTAAAAAACCCATATCTGTTGATCACTATTCACGGTACTAGATTGTCCCTATATAGTATGAGTGTGTGTTCCGTCATGGGTGCATCTATCCAGCATCACTACCCTCTGACGGAACGTGTTCCGTTAAGCCGTCCACATACTTCTGGCTATGAGAAGAATCGGTGCTGGACTCCAAGCATGCACTCTAATTAGTTTGGTGAGACGGGTGGAGATCAGGATGGGTTCTATCCACCAACATTAGTACACAAGAACACCTAGTCACGTGTCAACTCCGGAGAATGATCTAGAACGTTTCGGCATTCTAGAACCGAGCTCATTAGTAAACACGAAACACAGATGAAGGACGTCCAGGTTCGTCCACGGCACACTGGCGTAGGACGTCCAGGTTCGAATCCCGATCCGGAACGAGCTTCCAGGATCTCCCCACGTCCATGTGTGCTTTCAAGCGGGTTCTCTGGTTTTCTCCCAGAATCCAAACACATGGATTAAAGGCGAATTGGCAGTGATGGACTCCCGGCGTGCACTCTACAACCCGTCTGATCTCCACCTGTCTCACCAAACTAATTATCCACCCACATCATTATGCAAGAACACGGTCACATGTCAACTCCAGACCATGATCTAGAACGCGTCGGCGCTCTAGAACCGAGCTCATAGTAAACATGACACATTGATGGGGGTTACAGGCATGCTGGCGCAGGAGGTCCAGGTTCGAATCCCAATCCGCAACGAGACTCCAGGTTCTCCCAGCGTCCACGTGTGCTTTCAAGCGGGTTCTCCTGTTTCCTCCCAGAATCCAAGGACATGGATTTAAGGCGAATTGGTGGTACCAGATTGTCCCTATGTATTAAGAGTGTGTGTTCTGTTCTGGATGTATCTGTCCAGCGCATGAAACGTTCTCCCCTGGATGGGCATGGGGAACCCACCACCCCGAGAACACAGAAGGTACCGTTCCAGACAAACACTTGCTCCAGTTCTACCCTAGTTTTGGTTCCACGTATACAATGAGGTAACAAGGCACTGTCCAAATACCTGTAGACCTGACGGAACGTGTTCCGTTAAGTCATCCACATACTTCTGACTCTGAGGAGGCTCAGTGCTGGACTCCAGGCGTGCACTCGTTTGCACTCTATAACCCGTCTGATCTCCACCCGTCTCACCAAACTAATTATCCACCCACACCGTTGCACAAGAACGCCGTCGGGTCACGAGTCAACTCCGGAGCGGGATCTAGAACGTGTCGGCGCTCACCGGGCCCATTCCAGGAATTCCCAAGAACGTTTGCTGACTACGAAGTCAGCTGACCCGCCGAGCTACGACTCCGAGATCTGCCGGACGGAACCCGGGGCCCTCATCCATCACGCGTCAGATCCTCGGTGGAAACAGAGAACGGGAGACGGAAGGGAAGCTGTCCTTCCTGTCCACCGGGTGAGTCCCTTGAGCCTGCAGGAGGCGCTGTATGCTGGCTGACCCCCAAGTGTTATGTTGGGAAAGACGGGCATTGGATTAAATACGTGAGTGTAACATAGAACCTGAGTTTATACAAGTATACACACACACACACCGAGAGAGAGAGAGAATGTGTGTGTGTGTGGAAACCTGAGCACAAAGTTCAGACTTTTTTTTTACACACCCCCAACACACACGCACACATATACACATACGAACACACGCATACTACCCCCTGTCTCAACACACACACACACATACAAACACACACGTACTCCCCAGTCCCGACACACACACACATACAAACACACACACGTACTACCCAGTCCCGACACACACACACAAACACACATATATATATATATATATATATATATACACATACAAACACACAGGTACTACCCCCTGCCCTGGCACACACACTAATTCATGAAGAAATAGAACCCCATGATCCATCAAGACGAACTATCGGCACCTGTGCTGAAAAGTGGAGCCACAGTGTGTGCATTGTCCTGGTCGGTTGGTCAGTCAGTCACACACACACACACCACGCCACACCACACCCCTCAGCCATTATACAACAACAAGGAAAGCAAGAAAGAGTCAGAAAGGTCAAAAAAGGGGGGTATAACAGAGGGGTGGTGGTACACAGTATAACTGATCCACCACCCACTGTCCTCCCACGTCTCAAAAAAGCTGTGGAATTGTGGGAAATTAAGAGAAAATAAGGCTGGTCATCGGGGAGGACAATAAACATCCTGCCCGGTCCCTGAACAGGATGCTGGATGATAAGATCGGTTCTCTGGCAGAGGAACCACTACTGGCATCTTGCTGGGGGTGGGGGGGGAATCATCCAGTGCCAGCTCGGTTCCGAGCGCTGCTGGAAACAGTTCGCAGACAGGACACGAGGCGACTTCAGAGCGACCGCCGGCGCCTCCCACTTGCACTCCATCCGAAACGCAGGGCCCGCGTCACCCGAAGCCGGGCCCGCAACCGCCGGAGAGGAAACAAAAGCTTTCCATGAGGCGCGAGGCACCTCGAGCACACGCGAGGTACCTCGTCCGCCCACGCCGGTTCTTTGCGCCGCCGAGCGCTGAACCCGAGACGCCTGTAAGCGGAAGGTGCCGCGGAACAAAGGAAAGGAAAGACGCACCACACGTAACGAGGAAGAGGAGGAGGAAGAGGGCTTGGTTAACGTTCTGTTAACGCATTTCTGCTGTCAGCGAAAACCTTGGCGCTACAACCTAGTACCCGGACAGAGGGTCCATTCAGAGCGCCTCATTAACCCGGCACTCATTGTCCGACCCCGTCGCCTCCGGGGCCCGGCAGCCAGTCGCTGTCCTCGGATCAGCACACGCGGAGAACCTCCGGTTCCCCCGGGGGCATCGCCTGAAACGTTACGGGTCGGGTCGCGAGATACGAAGACCCCGCGGCGGAACGTCCAGGGGCCCGGCGGGTGGACAGCGTGCGGCGCGTTCTGAGATGAGCAGGAGGTGCGGGCGTGAGGAACTGAGTCATCACTCGCGCGGAGAACCCGGGGTGACGGTAAACAGCTGAGAGGAACAGAGGAAGAGAGGGAGGGGGAACCACTGCGCTCGTCTCTCGGCGTACCGCGTTCCTAACCTGTTTTGGAACCCAAGTTCACCCCCCACCCCACCCCAAGTATTTCCAAGTGCACTGTATGGGCAAAGAGTATTACCCAATCACGGAATCCGGTTCAACAGGTACCTTCCAAGGTTCACACTGACCGCTTTAACAGACATCAAAGCTCTGTGAAGTACAGCATGGTACCGGGATAGGACACAGCCTGATCTGACTGCAGTACTGGCTTGGAGTTAGGCCAAGCCCCCCTTCTGCCTCCACTCACCGTATAGATGGACTTTGTGGTTCTATAGTTCCAGACTGTAGTCCATCAGGGTTCTTTTGTTGTTGTTAGCCCCCTGTTGGGTTCTACGTTCTCACAGAACAGGTATCATTTGGGTGGTGGATCAGTTCTGCAGTGACACTGATGTGCTGAGGAGGGTTTTAGGGCAGCACTTAGACCTCAGTGACACTGCCGGGATAGGACTAATGCCCAGACCCAATAATCCCCGCACTGTGGTGGGGGGTACTATTGGGGTCCTGACCATTAGAACAGTCTGGAATTGGAGAACTACAAATAGACAATGGAGCAAGAAGGGGGTGTGGCCTAATGTTTGACTAGTACTCGCATCTCACTTAAACTGCTGGGATAGGACTAATGCCCTGATCAAATAACCCCTGCTATCCGGTGGTACTATCAGTAAGTGGAACCGAGAACACGTACAATAAGAGGAGCCAAAAATGGGGCGTGGCCAAACATTTGACTAGTACTGGGATCTCACTGACACTGCTGGGATAGGACTAATGCCCCGACCGAATGATCCCTGCTCTGCAGCCGGACACGTGGAGAACGTGGAAACTCCACCCCGATCGGGATTCGAACTCAGATCCCCAGTGCTGAGATGAGCCTGTGCTGAGATTCTGGTTCCCTCTTAAAGGTCACATGGTTCCGAAGCGCTTCTCGGAGTGCGGAGGAGCTTTCTCTGTAAACAACGACACGTTCTTTGTCTTAGGTTCCGAGGCTGCGGCGAGACTGCGGAGACCTTTTTTTTGTTTTAATTAAGACAGATGGCATGGCGCTGAACAGAGCGGGTTGCCAGCGAGAAGACGACGCAGCCGGATACACGGCTTCCCCCTGCACACGGTGTTTCACGGAAGGGCCCTCAAGGTCCCGTTCCACCACCCGGATGGACGGCACAAAGGTTATAAAGCAATGTTCCACCTGCCTCGGACCCTCGCCCCTCAAAAAGACGGCCAAGCAGGGAACGGGAGACATGGACAAATAAAAACCTCATTCTATTGTTCTAGATTTGCAGCTTTGGCTCGTGATACTCATGATGCCCCATTTCAGAGCCCACCCCTAAGGTGGTACGGAACCCTGGAACTATGGGAGACCTCATGTGTCCTGGACGGTGGAACCCCCTCCTGTGCTACAGGGTACTTGGACTGATGGGGAGAACATACCAAGGTGCACACCAGCTACCCATCTAACGGCACTGCACCATGGGGTCTGCGATCGAGGACTTTCACAATCTTCGTTCTTGAATGTTGTAATTTGGACTTGTGGACCACCGCTGAGGTTCTAAGTTCTCGAATTGGAAGAACCCGTGATTCTCTCGAGGAAAAGCAGGTCGAGGTTTGAACGTGTCCAATCAGAGGCTGCGGCCAGAGATAACAGGCAGGTAGGGGGGTGGAGGGCAGGTAGGTAGGGGGGGTGTTTAGCACGGTCTACCCTCCTCCACAACGGAACGTCCGGATTCCCGGCCGGGTTCTTGTTTAGCTGTGCCGGACAGGGGTGTTTCTCCAAGGCCACGTTCCGGCTTGCAGGAAGGAAACGACAAACTGAGAGGCCCAGACCGAGCGAGCGACACCCTCCACCCCCATCGTCCTCCACCACCCCACGCCACCCTCTGGTTTATCTGCACAGAGTTGAACCCGGCTGCCATTCTGACCTAGTTTCCTCTCGCCGCGCTCTCCGCTAGACATGTTCTCAAACAGAACGTTAACCAGAACCTGCTGAACCTCGGCCCTCGACCTCGGTGAGACGGGAGCGAGATGGTGTGCAGCAGCACACTGAGGAATAGAGTGCCACCTATTTAGACCTCCATGGAACACAGAGATTCCAGTAGGACTAACAGTGTGTGTGTGTGTGTGTGTGTGTGTGTGTGTGTGTGTGTGTGTGTGTGTGTGTGTGTGGAGTCGGGTACTCTCCGTGTTCCGTTGCCTTAAATAATTACAGATTCCGATTTAGTGTGGAGTTTGGGAGATTCCACATGTTCCGTTCACATCAGGTTCTAATCTCCTACATGACACTGATGTTAGAGCAGAAACCTGCACTGACACACACACGAATGTATACACACACACATGCAGGTATGCACAAACAAATACAAATGTACATACATAAGCGCACACACACGTACAGACACAAATTTGCATATATACACACACACACACACATACACACACACAGACATTTGCATATACGCAGACACAAACGTATGTACGCACACTCACATTTACAGATCCATTTGCACATGCGCATACACGCAAATGTACACACAAACGTAAACAAACACACACACACACACAAGCGCATGTACGCACACAAACTTACACACACACGCATGTACCCACACACACATACAAATGTACACACATGCATGTGCGCACACACAAATTAACACACTCATGCACACATGTACACACACACACGTGCATGCGCACACAAATGAACGCATTCACGCACACACACGCATACAAATGTACACACACGCGTGTACGCACGCGCACACACACCCACACACACACACACACACACAAATGTACACACACGCACACACACAAATGTACACACACGCACATGCATGCACACACTAATGAACGCACTCATGCACATAAATGTACATATATATACACACACAAACACACACACAGGGTTCCGTTGACTCGGCACAAATTGAAAGAACTTCCTGATCTTTAATGAATTTAAACTTCAGCTGAAAGTTTCCTCGGGCTTTAAAAAGGTAACAGCAGAGAAAAAAAAACAAAAACAAACGAGATGTGAACGTGGAGAGTCGGTTCCAACGAAAACAGAACATTAGGTAAGACCCCCCCCCCACTCCGCGCGCACCACCACACCGCGCTTCGCCAAGTCGAGGAGAAGAGGTTGGACACGAAACAAGTAAACACAGCTGAAACAACCACAACACTGCCGAGCTGCAGACGCTGTACAGAGCAAGAACCACCCAGATGGCTACAACTGTGGGTTCTGTCCCGAGGAACCACGCGAAGCGGGACTGATGGGTCGGTCTACAAACCCCCCACCCCCCCCATACCCTCATTCCCACAGCAAAACTCATTATATTAGATCATTACCGTTGGTCATTTATTTGAATTATATGCTAGAGCCCAGCACTCAGGGAAGGTCCCACACCACATTCTTTAAATAAATTACAAATAACAATGCAAGGACAGGGAGAACATGCCAACTCAAAACTAGGCCTGGTGCATCCTGGCGCACACACACACACACTCACGGACTGGCACACCCTCACAATTACACAAAACACACACTCACTGACTGACACACACACTCACAATTACACAACACACACTCACTGACACACTCAAATATATACAAATACACACCCAAAATACACACATACAAAACATTCATGAAACATTCACACACACAAAAAACACACTCACTGATACACACAAAAACCACACAAACAAATATATATGTATAGACACCCAAAACACACCCACAGGTATATGTATAAATATATAGACACTCACACACACACACAGGTTAATATATACACATGAAGATGCATGTACGCACGCACACACACGGGTAAATATATAAATAGATGCTCTCTCTCTCACACACACACAGGTAAATATATACATATGTACATACATGTACGCACGCACGCACACACGAGTAAATATATAAATAGATGCTCTCTCACACACACACACAGGTAAATATATACATATGTAGATGCTTGCACATGCACAAAACACTCATTAAAGACACACACTCCCTGACTGACACACACACAAACAAATATATACATATACAAAACACACACCCAAATATATATGTAAACATATACATATGTAGATACTAACACACACAGGTAAATATATACATATGCACATATGCGCACAGGCAAAAAAAATAAAATACATATAAAGACACACAAAAATTCGCATATGCAGACACCCAAACACCCACACACACCCAACCATAAATGTACACACATGTAAACACTGCAATACCCACAAACACACTGAAACAGATTACATACAACACAAAATAATCTTAAACACACCAACACATGCATATGTTCACATGTACACACACACACGCAGTGTGTGTTATACATACTCGCCCTCACTGCAGGGTGCAGCTCAGTAAAGTTGTGCGTTTGTGTTGCGCGGCGCAAATGGACAGAGTGATAAGATTAACAGTTAGTGAAGGATGCAACCGCAGCAGAACAGTGACGGTTGACAAGAGCGCAGACTGGCGGACCACAGAGAGGCCCCGATGCCCCACACGCACACACACACCTCAGCCATCTACAGCCAGTTTCACTCAAGTTCCGCCATCACACACAGACAAGAAGTTTAAGGAGCATCAGTGTGTATAAACAAAGCCACACGCTCGTACGGTTACATCGGTTACGGTTGCCTCGGTTACAGTTACCTTGGTTACCTAAACAAGTTGTAGCCGCCAGACAGTCACCGAATGTCAAGATCCAAACCCCGAAGCCGAACGGATGGGGGCCGTCCGCTGGTGCCAGCTCTCAGTACATAAAGTAGCTATTGGATGTTCTGAAAGTTATTAAAAATCACTGAACAACATCGACGCATAATTTGCACAATAATCTGTTTGCGAGTTTGAGAACTGAAGATTGCGGAATGGCGTTAAATTTTTTTTTTTTTTTTAAATACCCTAAGCCAATTTTTTGCTACCTAGCTAGATTTTTAGGGACGTTTATATTTCCCTGCCACTCTGTCAATGGCAGTGCGCTGTTGCAACCACTTAGTACGCAAAGTAGCTATTGGCTGTCCTGAAAGTCGTTAAAAGTCACCGAACGACATTATTTAATTAGCATAACAAGCTGTTTGCAAACTTAGAGTTTGAGAACTGAACATTGCAGAATGAAGAAAAAAAGAGAAAAAAATACCCTAGACCAATTTTTAGCTACCTAGCTAGATGTTTGGGGACGTTTATAGTTCCACTACGCATGTAGGGGCGGAGTCAGTGGCAGTGCGGCCCAGTTGACTGAGCACTTAAGAGTGTTGCGGGTATGAGGCACACAGCAGAACTCGGCGCTCGCCGAGGATAGAACCTGAAGAACATGTCGCCATACATTTAATAATAAGTCGCCGAGGGAGTGAAAAGTCGTCAAGTCGCAGAACGTTCCGCTTAGAAAGTAAAGCATGGTGGAAGAGCTAGAATGCTACAAAACCAAGTCCCATCAATGCAGGATCAGGCCAGCAGAGGGCAGTTCGACCCGTCCTCACCGCCACCTTCACCCTCCAACCTCCATCCACACATCCACCACCCGAACTAACTCAAACTTTCCCAAACCAACCACCTGTAATTAGAACCCTTCTGGAAAGCTGGATCGTCTCGCGTTAAAGGGGAAGTCGGCAGGTCACATGACTGGACTTCCCAGAACATTCTCACTTCCGCCTCATCAGTCAGAGTTCAGCGACATTCAGAACTGGACTCTGGCACTCGACTCGCGGACGTTCTGTGCGTGGGCCCCCAAAAAGAGGCATTCTACGAATTTCGTTGTGCCGTCCACTCAGGACTGCAGCATCAGCGTTTTCATAGCACGTTCACAGAACCCATAGATCAATAAACAAAGGTTGCCACAACTACAATCCCTCTTACCTGATAAACACCTGGCTCCACAGCCACTCCTGCCCCTCATACCTGATAGACATGGTTGCCTCAACTTATTAAATCCCTCCCTAACAAGGGTTGCCACAACCACAATAACCCCTTCCGAATTATGGTTGCCATGATTATTATAACTACCAACAGTAGGCGTGACTACCATAACCCCTTATAAACAACGGTTGCCAGTTATACGGCTATCCCTCTAACAAGTGTTGAGACAACTGATTAAATCCATCATTAAAGATGATGCCACAACCATTTATAACCAACAGTTGCCACAACTAATTAAACCCCTCACTAACAGTTGCCATGACTACCATATACAACGGTTGCTACAACTACTATAACCCCTCATTAACAACAGTTGCCACGACACCGTAATCTGTCATTTACAATGGTTGCCACGACTACTATATTCACTAAAACAACGGTTGCCACATCTACATTAATCCCTCAAATAGTTCCCACGACTTCTATAATCCCTCAAACAACTTTGGCTGCCATGACCACTAAAATCCTTCATAAACTGTTGCCATGACTACTACAGTCCCTAATAAAAAACAATGGTTGCCACAACTACAAGATTCACTCAAACAACGGTTACCACGACTACCCCTTAGAAACAACAGTTGCCACATCTACATATTTTAGTCCCCAATAAATTAAGTGCCCTATAGACTAATTAAATCCCTCACTAAAAATTTCACTATAATCCCTCACTTACAACAGCTGCCACAACTACTATCATCCCTAAACATCCCGATCCTGCAGAACATGTTCCTACAGAACACAAAGATGGAAGTGTTATCTTCTTAGCAGGCGCCATGGAGGTCGTGCTGCTGGTTTTGCGTCAACGGAGCAGAAAGTCCACGACGCACGCCATGTCTGCGTTTACCGTCGACCGCCAAACGTAAACAAGATGCACTGAAAAAAGAAAAAAAACACGACACGGAACGCAGGCGATGTCCCAAACGTGCATGACGCTGACGAGTGACTACGTTCAAACACGCTTCAAAATAATAATAAATTATTTTTAAAAAGTCAGCACGCTGTGACGTGACCAAAATAATCTCTCATTTACAATGGTTGCCACTTCTGTTATAATCACTCAACGGTTGCCATGACTACCGTAACCCCTTATAAACTACAGATATCTACTTTAATCCCTGAATTATAGTGGACTACTATAATACCACATAACAGTTGCCACGACTACTACAATCCCTCATAACAGTTGCCACGACTTTTATAATCCCTCACGAACAACGATTGCCACGACTACTATAATCCCTCAAAAACAACGGTGGCCACAACTACTATAATCCCTCAAAAACATGCCACAACTACTATAATCCCTCATAATCAACAACAGTTGCAATGACTACTATAATTCCACATTAATAACAACAGCTGCCATGACGACTATAATCCATCATAAACAGTTGCCAAATCTATACAAATCCCTTACTAACAACAATTGCTTATTTCACTATCATTCCACAATAACGGGGAGTTGCCACACCTAATTAAAACCCTCATTAACCGTTGCTACGACTACTATAAACCTTCATAAACAACGCTTGAAAATAATAATAATAATAAAATATTCGTAAGAGTCAGAACGCCGCAACATGAACTGTAAAATCTACCGCGTCACGATCCCAAAAAAACAAAACAAACACGAGCATTTGCATTAAAACAGTGAGTTAAATGAAGCGCACATGGCTGAGGGCCTGAACACACACACACACACGCCTGCAGCTTTCTCCACACAAATGGCCCAAGCGCCCGCATTTACATTGGAAAAGCTGTAGGGAGCAGGATAGGAGGGAGGGGGGAGGGGTTACAGCCGAGAGGCCACAAGGTCCTCGGCTCGGCGCTCCAGTTTTGTTTCCTCTTTTTGTGTTGGGTGGATATTTCGACTCGGCCCCAGAGTGTGTGTGTGTGTGTGTGTGTGTGTGTGTGTGTGTGTGTGTGTGTGTGAGTGAGAGTGTGTGTGTGTGTGTGTGTGTGTGTGTGTTGCAGTGGGACAAGCACAGCTGCTGCTGGGCCCTTTGCAAATGTAAAGGAGCTGTCAGCGTGCGTTTCATCACACACACACACTATTCTTGCTCGCCCGTTTGCCCCTCTTGCCCCCTAGCCCTCTACCCCAGCAGGTCCGTCCTACCCCAGCGTGTGCACCTGAAGGTCATCCACCTGTACACCCGTCCGCTGGCACCCCGCCCCGACCAGCGTGCGGAGACCCCGAGCCGCAAGAACCCGGCGATCCGCAACCCGGCCGCGTCACGTTAAAAGGGTATTTTTGTAAAAATCCCTCACTATCAACGGTTGCCACGCCTACTATAATCCCTCAAACAGTTGCCATGGCAACGTTCACCCCTCAGAGACCACATAATACTATAAGCCCTAAGGGAAAAAAAGGTTGCCACTACTACTATAATCCCTTACAATCAGTTGTCATGTCTACCATAACCCCCCCCCCCCCTCAAACAAGGGTCGTTATGACTACAATCCCTCAAACTGTTGCCACAAAAACCATAATTCCTCATGAACAACAATGGTTGCCACGACTACTATAATCCCCCACCGACAGTGGTCATGACTCCCATAAACGCAAACAGTTGCCATTCTACTATAAATCCCCAATAAACAGCGGTTTCCACAAGCACTGTAATCCCTCATTTAAAAATGGTTGCCACATCTACCATAACACCTTAGAAACAATGGCTGCACATCTACTATAATCCCTTATTAATAGTTCCCACAACTACTATAATCCTCCATAAACAACAGTTGCCATGACTACTTTAATCCCTCATAAACAACATTTACCATGACCACTATAATCTCGCACTAACAGTTTCCACAACTACTATAACCCCTTATACACAACAACGGTTGCCACCTCTACTATAATCCCTCACTAACAGTTGCCACTATAATCTCTCAAATGGTTCGCACAACTACTATGACTAATTAAATCCCTCATTAAATAGGGTTGCCATTAGCAACTAACGATAATTTTGATAATTGATTAATCGGTTGATTATTTTTTCGATTAATCAGATAAATAAATAAATAAATAAATAAATTTCCAAGTCTTTACATTTACATTTAATCGTTAAGCAGGCGCTTTTATCCAAAGATGGATGTTTACAGTAAAATTATTCTATAGTATAGTATTATGTAAAGTAATTTCATTCAAAATGTTTGTTAACATTTCCTGTAATAAATGAAAAGCACAATGAAAGAAATAATGTATCATCTAAAAGTCAACTCTGAATAACACGATACTCAGTTGCCCTCAGTAATGAACCAAATATTGTCTGTTTTGTAGCCTATTGGAAAAAAAAAAACAAATGAACTAATTTACAATCAGCTATTGAAAAAAAATTATTAAGAAATTAGCCAGTTAACAAAAAAATACCGTGTGAAATTTTAATTGGACATATGTGGCTGCTTTGCACACCGTGCACAAGGCTTCCCGTTTGTCTCGATGCGGTCTGAAAGCAGGGAAACTCTTTTGTAAACACACACTTGCGCTTCGGCATGTTGCTTGCGGACTGACACGCAGCACCGTGCGCAATGTCCCAGTGCCGGGACATTTAATGATCCAATGAAGGTCATTAAAATGGCTAAAGCCGTGTACTTTTACACGTGTGCGCGTCGATCCCCCGCTCCCCTGCAGTGTGCTGCTATTGATGCGCTAAAAACCAGGACAGTTCCTCACTTTAAAAAATAAACAGGGACAAGACGTGAAATACGGACGTATTCGTATAGCGGACGTTAAGACACGTTCTCTATCGCTGTTATTATCCAGTTAACAACCAAATACAGCATGAAGCTGCTCTGCCGGTCTGATAGTGTGACGTTGATTCACTTCAAAAATAAAGAAGCTCGGAATGTTCTAGTGATTTATCTGCAGTTCAGCTTCATCATCATCATCAGTGTTTAGTTTCAGGTGGTGTATTATCACCGTGGTGCTCCGTACAACTCAATTCATGTTTGCAGAGCTTGCATGTTCCACGTTCTTTATTTGTGTGAAGCATGAAGCTCCCGCAGTTTGGATTTAAACGGAAGCTGTTGCTGCGTTGGCTACGTTTCATTTCATTTTATCAACTTGTTTTGCAGACTCCGCCTCGTTCTGTTCAACCCGCTATTTTTTCCAGCGTTACTGAAGCGCTGCAGGTGACGTAAGCAGTTACGACATTGCAAGTAACGCGGAAATAGTGCGACCCAACGAATCAATAATGGAAATTCACTATCAATACTTTGGATAATCGATTTTTATCGATTTTATCGATTCGTTGTTGCAGCCCTAGTTGCCATGGCTCATTAAATCCCTCATTAAAATGGTTGCCACGAATACTATAATCCCCCATTAAAAGACAGTTGCCATGACTTCTACAAATCTCACT
The DNA here is from genome assembly GCA_019802435.1 of Corydoras maculifer. NCBI lineage: Eukaryota > Metazoa > Chordata > Actinopteri > Siluriformes > Callichthyidae > Corydoras > Corydoras maculifer. Next base: position 404,232 of record JAFMOD010000515.1, read on the forward strand.
CAACAGTTGCCAGAACTACTACAATCCCTAAAATAGTTGCACAACTATGATCCCTCACACTACAGTTGCCATGAGTTGCCCCCACGAAAAATGTTTGCCACAACTACTATAAACCCTTATTAACAGTTCCCACAACTAAAATACTACCTCACTAAATATGGTTGCAACAAACTACTGTAATCCCTCGATAGTTCAGAATCAGAAATTACGTCCACCCCCCCCCCCTTTAAATCTGAAAGGTGGTCGGCCCCCAGAAGTCGCTACTTGGAGCAGCGCTGTGTGACTGTAACGACATGCTGCGCTTCACACAGAGGAGTCGCCTTAGGAAACGACTAAGGAGACGGTATCGCGATTTGTTTTCACGCAATGCGATGAGACGAAAACGTCAAGAAGCGAGAAGGAAACCCCGGCTGCCAAACACGTCCCAAAATAGGAACTGAAAACCTGAGGAGTCATCACTTTTCTCAGACACCAGTTTTCTGCCGAAGTGAGTGACGCCACGAGACGGCAGATAAACGGCGTAATAGCAAAACCCCGGTGAGGCACAATAACAGCCCTGCTCCGGCTGACCTCCGAGAGAATCGCCACGGAACGAAGGCCAGGGAAACGCACACGTGAGTGAGCCTGAGCCAATCACAGCTCGCCTCATTAATGAACTGTATTCCTTGATACATGAACGTTGCCATGACTACTATAATCCCTCAGATACGCTGGTTACCACAACTACTATAATCCCTCATACTTGATGTTTGCCATGACAACAATAATCTCACATATATGACAGTTGCCACGACTACTATAATCCCATACACACTGGTTGCCCTGACTTCTATAATCCTTCAGACACACTGGTGGCCATGACTACTATAATCCCTCAGACACACTGGTGGCCATGACTACTATAATCCCTCATACTTGATGGCTGCAATAATCCATTACAAATAAAGGTTGCCACAGATGCTATAATCCTTCATGCCTTGAATGCCTCATGAAGCATTAAAATAGTCATGGCAACAATGGTGTATGAGGGATATAGCACGAGTGGCAACCATCATTTATAAGCTATTATAGCAGCCATAGCAAACATCATGTTTAAGGAATCCCATCAAGAATGAGGGATTAGAGTAGTCATGGCAACCAGCATGTACGTGGGATTACTGTTATGATGGCAAACGGCATGTATGAGGAACATATAGATGAGGGATTATAGTAGGCATAGCAATTATGTATGGGGGATTATACTGGTTGTGGCAACCATCATGTATGTGGGATCACTATTGTCATGGCAAACAGCATGTTCGAGAAAAATATAGATGTCATGGCAACCATGGTGTATTAGGGATTATTGGTGTGGCAACCAGCGTGTCTGAGGGATTATAGTAGTATTGGCAACCATCTTGTATAAAGGATTACATCAGTTGGAGAGAGAATTGTGTATGGGGGATTACAGTAGTCATGGCAACCTTCAAGCAGGAGGGATTATAGTAGCCATAGCAATCGTCATGTCTGAGGGATTATAGTAGTTGTGGCATCCAGCGCGACTGAGGAATTATAGTAGTATTGGCAACCACTGTGTATGAAGGATTACAGCAGTTGGAGAAACAGTTTGTGTATGGGGGGGAAAAGAGTAGTCGTGGCAACCATCAAGCATGAGGGAATATAGTGGATAGGGCAACCGTCATTTATGTGGGACAAGTCCCTTCTCCATCAGCATTTCCCGAGTATCCCCCTCAATCACCCCGAATGTCCTGCTCCATCACCACGACCCCATCCCGAGTGTGCCCCTCCGTCACTCTGTCCCGACTGTCCTGCTCCATCACCCCGACCCCGTCCCGAGTGTCCTGCTCTATTGACCCCGACCAGCGTGTCCTGCTCCATTGAACCCGACCCCGTCCCAAGTGTCCCCCTCCATCACTCCTTCCCGAGTGTCCTGCTCCATCACCCGACCCTATCCGAGTGTCCCACTCCATCACCCTGACCTCTTCCCAAGTGTCCTGCTCCATCACCCTGTCCTGAGTGTCTTCTCCATCACCCCGACCCCATCCCGAGTGTCCTGCTCCAACACCCCATCTCGAGTGTCCCCCTCCATCACCCTGTCCCGAGTGTTCAACCTCCATCACCCCCCACGTCATGCTCCATCGACCCCATCTCAAGAGTCCACCCTCCATCACCCCAACCCCGTCCCAAGTGTCCCCCCGAGATACGCTGGTTACCACAACTACTATAATCCCTCAGATACGCTGGTTGCACTGCATCACCCTGACCCCGTCCCGAATGTCCTGCTCCATCGACCCCGTCCCAAGTGTCCTCCTCCATCACCCCGACCACATCATGGGTGTCCCCCTCCATCAACCCATCCCAAGTGTTCTCCTCCATCAGCCTGTCCCCGTCCGTCCAACACCTGCCATCCACCACGTCTCTGGCATCTTCATCTCTCGGTTCTGCCGGTTGAACGGAGTCACCGTCCTCATGTCTCACTTCTGTCCCCAAAAAAAAATTCAATCAAAACCTGTCTTCAGACGCCGAGCTGAGTGTGCAGAATCTTAAAGCTCTTTCAGCCTCGCTCTCTCAACCTCTCAGACTTTCACTCTCTCACAGCATCACTCATAGCCTTTCTTTTTCTCTCTTTCAGCAACTCTCACATCCTCTCTCTCCATCTCTCCACAGTCTCTCTCTTACCACCTCTTTCTCCATCTCTCGCTTTCTCTTACAGCATCTCTCTCACAACCTTTCTCCACCTCTCGCTCTCTCAGCCTTTCTATCTGCTTCTATCGCTCTCAGCCTCTCTCTCTCACAACCTCTTTCTCCACCTCTCGCTTTCTCACTCAGCCATTCTTTCTCTCTCACAACTTCTTTCTCCACCTCTCTCTCTCCCTCATAACCTCTTTCTCCACCTCTCGCACTTTCAGACTCTCTCTTTTAGCCTTTCTTTCTCTCTTGTTCAGCCTCTCTCTCACTATCCTCCACTCTCACTTCATTTCTCCACCTCTCTCGCTCTCTCTTTTAGCCTTTCTTTCTCTCTCAGTCAGCCTCTCTCTAACTCTTTTTCCATCTTTTAGCCTCTCTCTCTCACGTTCCCTCTCGCTCTCTCGCAGCATGGATCTGCAGAATGGATTTCAGGCCTGATTTCTCTGGGAGGCCACTTACAACAAAGAAGTTCTAGGCGGAACATTCTGGACTCCACGTGCCGAGGTTCCACCACCACCCCCTCAAAACAAAAATAACTCTAAACATTCATTTCTTTTTCTTTATTTAAAACCCAGCTCAGAACCAGCAACCGCACCTCTGACGTTCTCCATGCAGGCCCCAGGATCTCCCTAAACATCCAACCGAAACGGCTCTCGCGCAGGAGAACGTCTCCCCGAAGATCCGCTGCCTCGTTCCCGCTTCCAGAAATCGATACACCTTCGGAGCATGCAATCGAACCAAACGCTTCCGGGGAGAACGTTCCGGCGAGAACCCCCACAAAGGTCACATTCCAGGGGCCTGGGCTCTAATCTCGGCTTATTTCGAAACCACTCCTGAACTGGAGAACGTGGTCATAGAACTGCCTCACACATCCGGGGGCCGGGAGCCGAAGCCCCGGGCGTTCCCACCCGTCCACTCCAATACCTGAAGAACCCAACTCGCACCTTGAGCAGCTGACCTTTTAGAACCTACAGCAGAGGAATACGAACGTGGAAGGTTCTAGGGTTCTTTATTCGAAGATCATGAGGGTGACCAGGGGGTTTGAAAAAGTTTTGTTTGGGGGTGGGTGGGTGCGGGGGGTTGTTTCATGCGGAGAACTCTCGGAGGTTCTTTTGTTTGGCCCTAAGGCTGTGGATGGCACAGAGAACAGAGTTCAGGAACTCTAACAAAGCAGATGGGGTTCTAGCAAAGTGCACAAAGGACGCGAGTCCATCCCCCCCCCAGGAGAACCGGAGCCTTAAAAGCATCCTTCGGTAGATGAGAACAGTTCTAGAGCGTCTCCAAGCGTCCCCTTCAAAAGTTCTCCAGAGTTCCTCCGAGCAGTTCCA
>JAFMOD010000515.1:436139-462526 GCA_019802435.1 Corydoras maculifer
ACTAGATTAAAGACGGGGTTAGAGACAGAGACAGGATTAGAGACTGGATTAGAGACAGAGACGGGATAAGAGACTGTATTAGAGACTGGATTAAAGACGGTGTTAGAGACAGAGACGGGATTAGAAACTGGATTAAAGACGGGAATAGAGACAAACGGAATTACAGACTGGATGAAAGACAGGGTTAGGGACAAAAATGGGATTAGAGACAGAGACGGGATTAGTGATGGGGTTATAAACAGGGTTATAAACAATGACAGGATTAGAGACGGGTTTAAAGACGGGTTTAAAAACAGGAACGGGATTAAAGACTGGATTAAAGAGGGGGTTAGAGACAGAGACAGGATTAGAGACGGGATTAGAGACAGGATTAGAGATGGGGTTATAAACAGGGTTATAAACAGGGTTATAAACAGAGACAGGGTTAGAGACGGGTTTAAAGACGGGTTTAAAAACAGAAACGGGATTAAAGACTGGATTAAAGAGGGGGTTAGTGACAGAGACAGGATTAGAGACGGGATTAGAGACAGGATTAGAGATGGGGTTATAAACAGGGTTATAAACAGGGTTATAAACAGAGACAGGGTTAGAGACGGGTTTAAAGACGGGGTTAAAACCAGGAGCGGCATTAAAAACTAGATTAAAGCCGAGGTTAGAGACAGAGACAGGATTAGAGACGGGATTAGAGACAGAGACAGGATAAGAGACTGTAATAGAGACAGACAGACTGGAAGTGTAGAACTACAAATTCCACCATAACAGGAAGTACTAATAAAACTGGGATTTAAAAACTCATCAGTTTATTTTTAAACCTCGTCATTCCGATTCGTCCCGATGGGACAGAGTGTAGTTTAACTCTGATCTACATAGTCCAGATAAAGTTCAGGGTTTACATTTATAGCTCTTTTCCGGCTCTAGAACCTTCCAGCGAGTAGGGATGGCGTGAAATTTGACTGTCAAATGTCTCTTTGCACGTTCCATCTGAGCTGAGGTCCACCGTCTCCTCCTGAGCATTTGCATGTGTTGAGTCTGTCAGGCTGGACGGGACACACTGCGCCCCCTGAGGAACCACATCTGCTCCTCTGGGGAATCTAACCCTGGACCTGTTCTGTGAGGTGGAACCCGTGTCCCAATACGGCTGGACACATGGTACTAGGGCCCACACGGAACGGAACCATATCTGCCCCCTCGGGAATCTAACCCTGGACCTGTTCCGTGTGGCGGAACCCGTTTCCCAATAATGCTGGATACATGGTACTAGGAGCCACATGGAACAGAACCACATCTACCCCCCGGGGAATCTGTCTCCCCAGGGGAATCTAACCCTGGACTTGTTCCGTGTGGTGGAACCCGTGTCTCAATACTGCTGGACACATGTTACTAGGAGCCACATGGAACAGAACCACATCTACCCCCCGGGGAATCTAACCCTGGACCAGACCTGTGTGGTGGAACCGGTGTTTCAATATTGCTGGACACATGTTCCCAGAGGCCACATGGAACGGAACCACATCTACCCCCCGGAGAATCTAACCCTGGATCTGTTCCATGTGATGAAACCTGTGTCCAAATACTGCTGGACACATAGTACTAAGGGTACTAAGGGCCACATGGAACGGAACCACATCTACCCCCCTGGCAATCCTACCCTGGGCCTGTTCCGTGTGGTGGAACCCGTGTCCCAATACTGCTGGACACATGATACTAGGGGCCACACGGAACGGAACCACATCTGCCACTCTAGGGAATCTAATCCTGGACCTGTTCCGTGTGATGGAACCCATGTCCCAATACTGCTGGACACATGGTACTTGGTGTTCTAATACTGCTGGACACATGTTGCTAGGGGCCACACGGAACAGAACCACGTCTGTCCCCCAGGGAATGTAATCCTAGACCTGTTCCGTGTGGCGGAACCCATGTCCCAACACTGTCACAATGGTGCTAGTAACTACACATGCCACCATTTGTTTCCATGGTGCGTCAGATGATCTGGGACTCAGAGTTCCAGCCGTATATCTTTCACGTTCTGGCTGCGTGGTCCTGTCAGCAGTCCCGTGTTTACGTTGGCCGCACCAAAACGTGGAGGGATGAGCGATTCTCTGAGTTCTGCGCCTCTGGGAGAACCTGATTATTCCACACTGCATGTTCCAAACAAACAAACACCTCCGTCAGGGCTGTCCTTCGTCACCGGTTCTGTTCATAATTTATATGGACAGAATTTCTAGGCGCAGCCAGAGTACGGAGGGTGTCCGGTTTGGTGATCTGAGGATCACGTCGCTGCTGTTTGCAGACGATGTGGTCCTGTTAGCATCATCAGGCTGCGAACTTCAGCTCTTACTGGATCGGTTTGCAGCCGAGTGTGACGCGGCCGGGATGAGAATCAGCACCTCCAAATCTGAGGCCATGGTTCTCAGTCGGAAAAGGGTAGAGAGTCCTCTCTGGGTCAGGGATCAGATCTTGCCTCAAGTGGAGGAGTTTAGTATCTCAGGTATTGTTCACGAGTGATGGTAAGATGGAGCGTGAGATTGACAGACGGATCAGCGTGGGGTCAGCAGTGATGAGGACCCTATACTGGTCTGTTGTGGTAAAGAAGGAGCTGAGCCACAAGGCAAGACTCTCGATTTACCAGTCGATCTACGTTCCGACCCTCACCTATGGTCATGAGCTTTTTTTCGAAAGAACAAGATCGCAAATACAAGTGGCCGAAATGGGTTTTCTCCGCAGGCTGGCTGGGCTCTCCAGCGAGACGGGGTGAGAGGCTGGTCATCTGGGAGAGACTCGGAGTGGAGACGCTACTCCTCTGCATCAAAAGGAGCCAGTTGAGGTGGTTCGGGCATCTGGTAAGCATTCCTAGGGAGGTATTCCAGGCAAATCCAGCTGGGAGGAGAACCCAGGGAAGACCCAGGACACGAGTCGAGCTGGTGAAGGTGGCTGGGGCGAGGGAGGTCTGGGTCTCCCTACTTCGGTTGCTGCCCCCACGACCCAAACCCCAAGCGGAAGATAATGGATGGATGGATGGATGTTCCAAACATCTCATGATGTCACACTAAGCCCCAGTGATCAACACTGCCCATTTAGAACCGCCTTTATTGGTTTTGGAACATGTCATACATGAAGCCTGGAGAACCAGGAGTGTGGAACCCCCAATGATGCACCTACAATTCCAGACTGTAGTCCATTTGGGTTCTTTGTTGTTGTTAGTCCCCTGTTGGTTCTCGGTTCTCTATTGGTCAGGACCATCACAGAACAGGTAGCATTTGGGTGGTGGATTGGTTCTCGTCAGTTCTGCAGTGACATTGATGTGGTGGGAGGGGTTTAGGGTTTCATTTCTCCACCTCAGTGACACTGCCGGGTAGGGCTAATGCCCCGACCGAATGATCCCTGCTCTGTGGTGGCACTATCAGGGTTCTGAGCATTAGAACAGAGTACACAGTATGTACAAACAGTTCGAATCCCGATTTGGGTGGAGTTTCCATGTTCTCCCCGTGTCCGCGTGGGTTTCCTCCGGGTTCTCTGGTTTCCTCCCACAGTCCAAAACATGGATTTAAGGTGAAGTAAATTCTGTAAATTGCCCCATATATTGTGTGTCTGTGTGAGTGAGTGTGTGCCCAGCGATAGGTTCCCCACATCTTCCCAGCGCCCAAAATGTTCTACCCTGGATGGGCATGGAGAACCCCCCCCACAACCCTAGTATTAAGTGGAAGATAATGAGATGTGGGCGACATGAGATGCGAGCAATTCAAGGTGAATAAAATGCTCTAAATTGCCTCATATAGTCTGTGTCTGTGTGAGTGAGTGTGTGCTCAGCAATAGGTTTCCCCCCTGTCCTGGGTCCCCCCTGCCCCAGCGCCCGAAACGTTCTCCCCTTGAATGGATATGGAGCACCCCCCTCCACCCCCCCCACGACCCTTATAGAGGATGAAGCAGAAGATAATCAGATGCAGGCGACATGGTGGTGGACACCTCCGGGTTCTCCGGTTTCCTCCCACAGTCCAAAAACATGGATTTAAGGTGAATTGAATTGAATGCTCTAAATTGCCCCTATATAGTGTGTATATATATACCCCTCCTCGTGACCCTAATAGAGGATTAAGCGGGAGATAACTAATAAATTAATGCATAAACGTAAATTCCAACATGGAAGAGAAGAGGGTCACTCGCAGAACATCCCGCAGTGTTGACGTTGAAACCGACGACACTCCCTGACACCCCGGTGTTTCAGGAGAACCCGACGGCGGGACACTCCGAGAATCGGAGACGTCAGAACTGGACGAGCGTCGTCTCCGTTGGCTTTCCACAGATCCCTGAGCGTGAGGACGGATCGGTGCTAATCAAGCACTCAGCCTCCTCTGGTGACTAAACAGAGGGGGGAGGGGGGGGAGGTGAGAAGTCTGAAGTGTATGCGTTGGGGGGGGTGTGGGGAGTATGTGGGGGGGGGTGAATCACTGTAGGCAGGCGTTTAGAACCGAACCCGGTGATTTACATGAAACTGCAGGCAATCTCGTGGAGTGTGTGTGTGTGTGTGTGGGTGGGTGTGTGTGTGTAGGGGTTAAGCGGCTGTAAAACAGCCAGCTTAGATTTCCTCACTGTTCTGTGGGAATCAATCATCTGTAAATCCTTCTCAGCGCAATCCCATAATACTCAGCGTGGCACCACTCCTACCCTGTCGGCACGGATGGGGGTTGTTCTCCATGACCATCCAGGGGAGAACGTTTTGGCACTGGGTAGATACACCCAGGGCAGGGTGCCTATCGATCACTCGGCACACACTATATAGGGGCAATTTAGACAGGGGCAATTTAAAGAAGAGAACCCCACTGAGATTGGGATTGGAACAGCGATGAGAGTTGGACATAAGCACTATGCCCCTGTGGTGCCCCCTACATGAAATAAAAGGTAATGAACACACACATACACACACTCTATAGGGGCAATCTAGACAACTTAAAACAGCCAATTCATCAGTTTTTTGGACTGTGGGAGAACACCGGAGAACCCGCAGAACCCCACCAAGATCGGGATTGGAACAGCGCTGATAGTTGGACGTGAGCACTATGCCCCCGTGTCGCCCCCTACATGAAATAAAGGGTAATGAACGCACACACACACTCTATATGGGGTAATCTAGATCGGGGCAACTTAAAACAGCCAATTCATCAGTTTTTTGGACTGTGGAAGAACACAGGAGAACCCAGAAAGATGGACATGAGCACTATGCCCCTGTGGCGCCCCCTACATGAAATAAAGTGTAATGAATACACACACAGTCTATAGGGGCAATTTAGACAATTGAAAACAGCCAATTCATCAGTTTTTGGACTTTGGGAGAACACCAGAGAACCCCACAGAGACCAGGATTAAAACAATGCTGAAATTTGGACATGATTACTGTGACCCTGTGGCTCCCCCTATATGAAATAAAGGTAATGAGCCCACACTCTATAGGGGCAATTTAGACAGGGGGCAATTCAATGTTTTTGGACTGTGGAAGAACATCGGAGAACCCAGAGAACCCCACGGAGATCAGGATTGGAACAAGAGAGATGGACGTGAGCACTATGTCCCCGTGGCGCCCCCTACATGAAATAAAGGGTAATGGACACACATACACACGCTCCATAGGGGCAATTTAGACAGGGGCAATTTGAAGCAACCAATTCATTGGTTTTTGGACTGTGGGAGAACACCGAATAACCCAGAGAGTTGGTCGTGGATATGTCCAGGGTGTCCATGACCCTGAGCAACTCAACCGGGATAGGCTGTAAACTCCCAACTCATTTGAAGTAAGATAGAGAATGAACGTTATTCCAGTGGAGGATCCGGCTCGGAACGGTGGAGTTCTGCCCCGAGCCTCTCGTCTCACCCTATTTCCTGCCCTGCCCGACCCGCATGCCACCCATCAATCTCACCTGTCTCTTCTTCTCTTACAACTCATTTCACGGCTCATAAACCCGCTGCGCGCCTGCACACGGACCCGAACGCACCAAGAATCCAGGGTCATGTTCTCACACGTTCCCGTTCCGCCTGGATCCAGATCCGGGAGTCCGCTTCTCCGGGTTTCCCGCGGCGCCTTTAACCCTGAACATTTACCTTTAACGATCCTCCACCCTAATGCTACCTGCTATGTGATGGCCACGTCCTTATCTCATTATCTGCCACTTAATCCTCTACTAGGACAGTGGGATCGGGTGGTCCGTTTAATCCTCTATTAGGATCATGAGGAGGGGGTATATATACACACACTATATATGGGGGGGGGGGGGGGGGGGGGGGGGGGGGGGGGGGGGGGGGGGGGGGGGGGGGGGGGGGGGGGGGGGGGGGGGGGGGGGGGGGGGGGGGGGGGGGGGGGGTACATAGGTACTACCCCTCGGCCCGACGCACACGCACATGCACACACACACACACACACACACACACACACACACAGACACACACACACACACACACACAGGTACTACACCCCAGCCCAACACATACATACACACACACAGGTACTAAACCCCGGCCCGACACACACACAGACACACACAAGCAAGCCCGCAAGCACACACAGGTACTACCCCCCGCCCCGACACACACACACGCGCACTATCACTTCCTGTGTAATTGCTCACAGATGGGGACTGAGGCGAGTATCAGGTCGTTCATCAGCTCTTTAGCAAACACACACATCTCTCTCTTCATAAATCCGGAGCCGGGTGATAAAAGCCGGGTTCGAGACGGACGCCGTAATCCTTCATCCTTAATAAGCACTTTAGCTCCTGCTCTCCAACAAAGGAAATTAAAAAAGCGCACGGTCGGGAAAAACGAGCAGCCACCGCGCTGAGGCCTGACAGTCTGCCGGCCGTCTAACCGACTGACGACTGAGACAGATACACACGTTCCGGCCGTTTAAAGAAAAAGGGTCTTAACTGACAGTTTATTGTCACATGCTGTTTAAATAGCAACGCTGCGTGTGAATATACATAGCTCCCTAATGGGCGTGACCATCTCGAAACAAGGCGTGTTCAGCTACGTCTCTGGCATGTCGCCATCACGGCGTCGCCACACCCAGGTGCCCTGCTGACTGAAACCAAACTCTCATGAGTACACACACACACTCTATACAGTGCAATTTAGATAGGGCAATTTCGAACAGCCAATTTACCTTGAATTCATGTTTTTTTCCGACTGTGGGATGTTTCTGGCGCTGGGTGGATACAACCAGGAAAGGGCACCAATTCATCGCAGAGTATACACCCTCTCTATACAGGGTAATTTAGATGGGGCAATTCCAAACAGCTAATTCACCTTGAATTCATGTTGGTTTTTTTTCAACTTTGGGACGTTTCAGGTGCTTGGTGGATACACCCAGGAGAGGGCGCCAATTTATCGTAGAGTACATACAGAGTCTATGCAGGGCAATTAGATAGGGCAATTTCGAACAGACAATTCACCTTGAATTCATGTTTTTTTTTCCAACTGTGGGATGTTTCAGGTGCTGGGTGGATACACCCAGGAGAAAGCGCCAATTCATTGTGGAGTACACACAGACACACTCTACACAGGGCAATTTGGATGGGGCAATTTCGATTAGCCACCTTAAATTCACCTTGAATTTTTTTCTGACTGTGGGATGTTTCAGGCGCTGGGTGGATACACCCAGGAGAGGGCGCCAATTCATCGCTGAGTACACAAACAGTCTATGCAGGGCAATTTAGATGGGGCAATTTCGAACAGCAAATTCACCTTGAATTAATGTTTTTTTTTTGGAATGTGGGACTTTTCAAGTGCTGGGCAGTAGACCAAGGAGAGGGTGCCAATTCATTGCGGAGTACACACACACTCTAAACAGGGCAATTTGAATGGGGCAATTTCAATCAGCCAATTCACCTTGAATTCATGTTCTTTTTCAGACCGTGGAAGGAACCCGGAGAGCCCGGACCAAACCCATAATGACACGGGGAGAACATGGAAAGTCCACCCAGATTGGGATTCGAACCTGGAACCCCAGCGTTGGGAGACAGATGTTCTAACCACCAGTACCAAAGCTAGAACCTTGAAGAATTTCATCTCATTTATTAGGGGGTTCCCCATGTTTTGGACTGTGGGAGAAACCCGGAGAACCCAGATTGGGATTCGAACCTGGATCCCCAGCGTTTAAAGACGGACGTTCTAAACACTAGTTAGAATGCTAGAGAACCTGAGCTCTTTGATTACGCCTCCACTCTTTTGGAGGTCGTCCGTTTCGCAGCTCCGATTTCCTCATGTGTCTGTTCTAAAGGGGCGTGAAAACAGGTGGAGTAAAGCCCCCCCCCCCATCACACGTCTGGCTGTGAGAACCTCGGTTCTGCATGCCAGTTCTTTCCATCCCATCGACGGCACATGCACTTACACGCTCATTTGGAGCATTGGCTTCGCTCTGTATATAGACTCCGTTGAGTACTCGAGGCTTCACGGATGGGTTCCGCTGCGTGCCCAACACTTGGGTTTGGAATAGGCCTCGTGTTTTTTTGCAAGGACGCACTTAAAGCGCTGGCAGGGTTCCAGCACACAGGGGGTAGGAGCCGGGGGTATTAATAGGACTCCATGCGCTAAGCCTCCGTTACGAGGAAGTACAAACATTGGCTAGTAAGGTCTGAGCAGGTCACTGGGTAGGTGGGTGGGTCAGTTGCTCGGTGCTTGAGTGGTTCTGATGGTCGTTGGGTCATATGGTTTGGGTTGGGTTTGGTTTGGGTGCATGGCCGGTTGGTGTGCAGGTCAGTTGGTCAGTGGGTGGGTGAGTGTTATAATGGTGGCGCCATGGTTTGGTCAGTTGGTGGGTCTGTCAGTGGGTGAGTGAGTGGTAAAGTCGATAATGGTGGGGCGATGATTCTGTCAGTGAGTGGGTCGGCGAGTGGGTCTTTCAATCAGCAGGTGGGTCGGTCAATGGGTGTGGTAATGGTGAGTAAGTTATTGGGTGGGGTGATATTTACGTCGTATGGTCAGTCGGTGGGTCGGTCAGTCAGGGGGCGGGTGGGTTATTGGGTAAGGCGATGTTTGGGTTGTATGGTCAGTTGGTGGGTCAGTCAGTCGGGGGGCGGGTGAGTTATTGGGTGTGGAGATGTTTGGGTTGGTGTGTGGGGCAATGTTTGGGTCATATGGTCAGTTGGTGAGTCGGTCAGTTGGGGGGCGGGTAAGTTATTGGGTGAGGCAAATTTTGGGTCGTATGGTCAGTTGCGTGGGGCAGTAGTGAGTCAGTGGGTCTCGACCTGCATTATAATCATTATTCAGGGTCCTGTCTTTGAATCTCAGAGTGTTGGGGCACATTAAAGGGGAATTGTGATGGTACCGTCGGCCTGCTGAGACCCATAAATTCCTTTATACAGATCCCCCACAAAATAACCCCCCCCCCCTTAAACCTTATCTCCAGACTCACCCAGACTCATGAGCTCACCTGATTTGCAGATTGCCCCCATTTGAAGTCGTTCCAGCTCTGGAGTTCGGATGTGGTCTCTCTCTCTCTCTCTCTCTCTCTCTCTCACAATAATTACAGACAAGTGGCTGTCTGGTGGAAGAGGCGGCAACTGGTCGCGTCTCTCTTGTGGATCTGGCAGCCCACAGGTGGTGAGGGGTATCTGTTTACCCTCCCGGCTGGAAACTTACCCGTGGAAGGCATTAGCGTACTTACAGAAGTATGTAGGAAACATGGAAGGATTTATTAAGGATTAAAGATCCGGCTAAACACGGATACATGAGATCTACCCCCTTGGAAAAAAAATTGCCCCCCCACTGCAACTGCCCTCCCTCCTACCCCCCACCCTGCACACTTGATTTAATTACATACCACTTTAACACTTAACGTGTACAGTTTCTCACTTCGGTCCATCTGTTGCGATTAGCACGTCGAGCAGCCCGTAATGGTTCCATGAGCCCGAACAGGAACCGTTTCCTTATGCCGGTTCCCAAGCTGCCGCCACGGACTTTATTTAGAACTGCAAATATTGCAGTGCAAACAGCATGTGAGCCAGATGGGACCCTTTCATGACAACGATATGTGGGGTGGCGGTACGGTTTTAGGGGGTCATTGGATGGTCTGGTCGGTCATTCAGTCAGTTGTGGTGTGGTTGTGGTTTAGGCCATTGGTTGGTGGGTCTGTCAGTTTATTTGGTTGTTGTGTGAGTGGGTTTGGTGGTTTGATGGGTCATGTTTGGATTGGTCGGTTGGTGGGTTGTTGGGGTCTGTCGATCAGTTGGCTGGTGCGTGGTTCAGTCAGTAGGTTGGCTGGAGCATGGGTGGGTCGTGGTCTAGTCGGTCGGTAGGTTGGTGCAGGGGTGGGTCGGTGGTTGGGTGGATCGTGGTCTAGTTGTTAGAGAGGTCGTTGGGTGGGGGGGTCATGGGGGGGTCAGTGGTGGGGCAATGTTTGGGTCATATGGTCAGTTTGTGGGTCGGTCAGTTTATTGGGTGGGGCGATGGTTTAGTCAGCAGGGTCGGTGAGTGGGTCTTCCAGTCAGTGGGTGGGTCGGTCAATGGGTGAGTGCATTTTCAAGTGGGGTGATGTTTGGGTCGTATGGTCAGTAGTTAGGTCGGTCAGGTAGTCAGCGGATGGGTCGGTTGGTCAGTCAATGAGTCAGTGGGTGAGTGGGCCAGATGATTGGCCGGAGGGTGAGTGGGCGGGTAGGTGTATTATTGGTGGGGCGGCGATTCGGTCAGTGGGGAGGCTGATGTATGGGCTGGTCAGTGGTTGGGTGGGTGAGTGGGTCTTTCAGTCAGCGGGTGGGTCAGTCAATGGGTGGGGTCATTGGTCGGTCAGTGGGTGAGTGAGTTTTGGGGTGGGGCGATGTTTGGGTCATATGGTCAGTTGGTGGGTCAGTCAGGTGGTCAGCGGGTGAGTGGGTCTTTCAGTCAGCGGGTGGTTCGGTCAATGGGTGGGGTCATGGGTCGGTCAGTGGGTGAGTGAGTTTTCAGTTGGGGAAATGTTTGGGTTGTATGGGTCAGTTGGTGAGTGGGTCTTCCAGTCAATGGCTGATGGTCAATATTAAATAAGGGTCCAGCGCACCAGGTCCAAACCAGGACCTCCAGCCCACGCTGACGTTCCCCCTGGACGTCCACCGTAGATTGGATTAGCTCCACCCCCCAGCTCATGTCACCTTGAACGAATCCGTCTAATTAGTTGCCACGGCTCCCACAAGCCCCTTCATCTCTTATGAAACTCCCAAATCCCGCGCCATCCAATTTACAGATCCAAATTCAGAACCGTGCCGTGGAACCCCCTTGTTCCCGCACGCCTTGCACCCCTCTCCCCCGTATTAATTGGATTTCTTAATTAGTTTCAGGAATAATCATGAGCGCCGTAGACGGGAGCCGTGAGAGAGGTCCTTCGGCTTCTCGGGTCTCTGACGTCTCCCGCGTAATTGGGTCATTAAGGAGAACCGTCACTCTGAGAATTTATAAAGATAGCTGTGGCTTGTTCTCCGAGCTGAGTCAAAAAACTGGAAACAGGTCTGGGGGTCGGGGGATGGATGGGAGCAGGGGTAGATGTCTGAGGTCATTGCAGGAAGGATTTGGAGGATTGGGGCATGCTGGATGTACCAGAACCCGTCCTTGGTACTTGGTTCTCCAGCGCTCTCAACCATGGGGTCTGGAGAACCCACTTTTTGTTGGAACGAAACTGTTAGTTCGGAAGAAACCGACCTTCCTTTCTTTAAGATCTCAATAAATTAGCATCGCTGGGTCGGCCAGTCAGCCGGTGAGTGGTTCTGATGATCATTGGTTGGGTCAGTCGGTTGCTCGGTCAATGGGTGGGTGGAATATTTGGGTGGGGCGATGTTTGGGTCAGTGGTTGGGTCAGATGGTCAGTTGGTCAGTGGATGGGTCAGTTATATGGCATTTGGGTCAGCGGGTTGGTCGTTAGGTCAGTGGGTGGGTGGGATATTGAGTGGGGCGATGGTTGGGTCATGGGGTGGGTCAGGCAGTCGATGGATAATTTTTTGGGTGGGACATTGTTTGGGTCGGTGGTTGGCTCATATGGTCGGTTGGTCAGTGGGAGGGTTGGTTGCTGGGTTGGGCACTTGTTGGGTAAATCGGTCAGTGGGTGGGTTCCTAAATGTAATGGTTCGGTCAGCGGGTGGGTGGGTTATTGGGTGGGCAATGGTTCCGTCTGCAGGTGGGCCAGGCAATGGGTGCCAAAACCTGGAATCAAGGGTGCAGATCCGTGTTCTCATGGGCGTCCTCCTGGTTCTCCGGTTTCCAGGGGGTGGAGGGTAAATGGAATCCTCTTAATTGCCCCATATAAAGTGTGCGTGTGCCCAGCGATAGATTGACCTGTCCTGGCCCAAAACGTTCATGGGGAACCCCCGCCCCTCCCCGCCACCCCTAGTAGAGGATTCAGGATCAGGTGAGCCTGGCACAATAAGCCCACCCATCGTCCCGTGTCATACTGCCAGGTTCTAGGCCTCCGAGAATGTTCCTGTTCTGCAGCTAGCCGACATTCTGTAAGTGGAGCCCTTTTGTCCGAGTGCCAAGCTCCCAGCTGCTGCACCCGGCCTGCCAACCCACTAATTGATACCAGCCAATGGGGGCCTTGAAAGGGCACCTGGGCCCATTTTCGGTTCCTAAGGCCACCGGGAAGAGCCCGTCAGACCATCCTCCTGTCGTCATCTCCACGGGGAATACCAGCCGCCAGCTGGCATCTGTTTTGGTCGCATCACGCACCTCAAGCCTAGCCACCGGGCATGGATTCATCCCTGATACCTTTAGTGGGTTAGCGTTTACCGGAGAACCGTGCAGAAATTCCCAATCAGAGAACCCAGTCAGGTGCCATCACGCCGATCGCTGTCAGCGTCCTCTTGCCAAACTTCACCTATTGATTGTGCAATGGTGTCGAAATGCCCTCACCGCAGAGGGAGGGAGAGAGGCCGTGGAGTCTTCCCGCCTTGTTGTACACGGATCCGATCTCGGCCGGCATCTCAAAAGCAGCAGGTCCCACACAGTACGCTGGCAGGTACCTTCTGCGCCGCCCCGTCTTCTGGTCGCTAAAACCTCCGCTTGCCCCGCCCACTCCGACTTTGCACTCCGCCAACGCCGAAAACCTGGGTCCGACGGGCCCGTGCAGCTTGCAGGCGTCGTTTGGTGTGTGGGTTGGTCGGTTCATTAGTCGGTGGGTGAGTGGTTCTAATGGTCACAGGGTAGGTCGGTGGTTCGGACAGTGGTGGGTGGGTGGGATATCAGGTGGGGGGTGATAGTTCTGTCATGGGGTGGGTCAGTCAGTTGTTGGATAATGTTTTGGGTGGGACGATGTCATTAGGGGTACTTGTAGTCCCAGTCCCAAGTCCGGGCAAATAGTGTCAGGAACGGTATCAGGATCTTCCGCTCCACCCGTGGTCACCAGCATGTCCCACGCAGTATGCCGGCAGGTACCTTCTGCTCCGCCCCATCTTCCGGTCACCAGAACCTCCGCTTGCCCACCCAATCCGACTCCGCATTCTGCCAACGCCGAAAACCTGGGTCGGGAGGGCACTCCTGCTGAAGAACATGCCCGCCAGCTCACAGGTGACGTTCTCTGTCCCGGGTTTCGGCACCAGGGTCACAGGGTGGACTTTCTTTCCATGAGTGGGTTCTCTCCAGGGGTCTACGGTTGTCTTCCAGTCCTAAGCCTGGGCAAATAGCATCTGGAAGGGTATTTGAAGCATACAGCTCTTACAAGGGTTCTTCCTTAAGAATCAAGAGACCCAAGGACGTTATTCCTTTGGGAAGGAAGTGGAACTGAAGGTAATTGACATCGTTAGCGGATCTGCCAGAGGTTCCGTTAATAGTCTGGGCACTGGTATGAGGCATGGTGAGATAAAAAAGTTCTAGGCCCCAGCGGTGACAGGATTCCCCGCAAACTATGGCTTCACTGCTAGAACGTCCCGCGTTCGATTTAGGAGTGTGCATGGTCTTCCTTTACACGAGTAGGTTCTCTCCAGGGGTCTCCGGTTACCTCCTACTAATAAATTGACCTAGTCAAGGGGGAAGAACGTATCAGAGTACTCAATCCGGTGTATTTGCGCTAGGTGGAACATACAGACCGCCTCCTCTGATTGGACCCCCAGTGAGAACAAGACAAAAGAACACAATGAACCTTCCGTTTTGTGGGTTTGGGTAACCGAATCAGTCTGACTCACGTGCTGTAATCAAGAAGGGGACAGAACCCATACCGCTTACCCCTCCTCATCGGTGCCATCCATCAGACGTATGAATCAGACGGAACGAGCCGTGCCAAATCCTGCCGGTTCCACGAACAAAAGCGCCCGCCGTTTCTCAACCACATGTACTAAAAGCTTGCCAGTTCCGCCATGTGGGTTCCAAATGTTGTAGTTCCAGGACAGTTCCAACGCTTCCGGCTCCAAATTCAAACGTTCACGAGCCGGCATCAAAGGACCGGTTCTGGCGGCCCAGAGTGAAGGAGTGAAGGAACAAAACCAAAGAGCCAACCCTTAATTAATTACTTGATTCTTTTGATCTGTGGGTGTGTCATTTCTAGACGCTTAATGGGGGGGTTGTGGGGGTGTGGGGGGGTGATACTGATTTTGTCTTTTATTTGGGGTAGAACCTATTGGTGCACTCATTGGTGCAAATGTAGACGTAAGGAGTATGGACCGAGGCATGGTTGTTGGTGCCAGATGGGTTGCCGAGCGCCTGGGCGATTTTACCCTCCGTGGGTCATTAGGGGGTGAGTGTTTGACCAGTTCTCCAGGCTTGGAATGCACCGATACATCCTCCCGTGTGGGGGAACGGCGGAGACCCTGGAGAAAACTTGCTTGGACATGTCGCCTCTATCGGGAATCGAAACCCAGGACTTCCTTGCACTTTCGTTAGATTGGTAGTAGGACATGTAGTGGTGCACAAACTTGCTGCCGGTGGCTAGGCAAACATTTGCGTTGATGATAAACAGAATACGAAATAAAATAACGTTATGCTACATCAGCACAAAATTGCGCCATTGAAATAGCAACCCGCCAAAGTCAGAGCGCCACCTGGTTCTTAAAGGGAACATAAAATGTTGACAACCGTTGCTGTCGACGTAAACATACTCAAACCTTCACGTCAACAATAAACAGAATACGAAATAAAATAACATTATGCTACATCAGCACAAAATTCCACTGTAAAAATAGCAACCCGCCAAAGTCAGAGCGCCACCTGGTTCTTAAAGGGAACATAAAATGTTGACAACCGTTGCTGTCGACGTAAACATACTCAAACCTTCACGTCAACAATAAACAGAATACGAAATAAAATAACATTATGGTGCATCAGTACAAAATTGCACTGTAAAAATAGCAACCCGCCAAAGTCAGAGCGCCACCTGATTCTTAAAGGGAACGGCAATTGAAGAAAGACAGGCAGACACGCAATAACATCAGACCTCTTGTTGACGTTCCTGCCTTAGAACATCCCTTGGGATTATCGTGATGCATGGAAATGCAGGCAGCTTGTTGGGTTCTCCAAATCTCCACCTCTTCTTTTTTAAAGGGGGGGGGGGGGCGTGAGGACTTCGGAAGAGCCGAAACATGAAAACCTAATGATTCTTGGATCTAGGTTCCGCTCTGGAGGTTCTTGGCCTTTATGTTCTACTCTATGGTGTGGGGGCTTGTTTCACGTTCTCCAATGTGTGTGTGTGTGTGTGTGTGTGTGTGTGTGTGTGTGAGGAGGCCCGGGTTATTGTGACTCAGCAAGCCACCATGGAGGTTCTTCTTACAGGCCTCTGTGTCACGGAACCGCACTGTGTTGTCTGATTGTGAGCAAGCTGGCGCGCGATCAGAAAGGTGGTGCCGCAGCGCGCCGCAGCGCCATTCAGCCGCACCAGAAATTAGAAGCTCCGGCGTCGCCTACCGCTCTGACTTCCTAACCGTTTATATGCGCAGATGTTCCACATGGTACATCTGTGGGTTATGTGTGTGTGTGTGTGTGTGTGAGTGTGTGTGTGTGTGTGTGTGTGTGTGTGTGTGTGTTTGTGATTCATGTGCAGTAATTAGTGACTGGACGTCTTATTGCCCCTCTTGCCCTCCTGTCCCATCCATTACACCTATGAATCAGACAGGAAGGTCAAATCCGGGGTGGCAGAGTGGTGTAGTGCATGTTCTCCTCCCTCTGCTGGGGATCCAGGTTTGTATCCCGATCTGGGATTCCCGTTTCCTCTGGGTTCTCCGGTGTCCTCCCAGTCTAAAAAGCACAGAGCACCTTCAGGGATCTAGTGGAGTTTATAGTAAAGGGAACCTCACAATTTATGACTTATAGGAATTTAAATATCTGTTGGGAACATCTTGGTGTCAGATACCACAGAGCACCCTTAGGGATCTAGGGGAGTCCATGCCCATATTAGTAAAGGGAAGTATAATGTATTAGTACATCTTGTGGAACATCCAGCGTCTGTGGGACATGTCCAATCCATAGACGCCCCACCTCATAACTTCAAACTTCTTGGTGTCAGATACCACAGAGTACCTTCAGGGATCTAGTGGAGTTCATTGTAAAGGGAACCTCACAGTTTATGACTTACAGGAGTTTAAATATCTGCAGGGAACATATTGGTGTCAGATACCACAAAGTACCTTCAGGGATCTAGTGGAGTCCATAGTAAAGTGAAGTATAATGTAAAAATGCTTCATACTGTGGAACATCCAGCATCTGTGGGACGTGTTCAAGTCCAGGTCCAATCCACGGAGGTTCCACCTCACAACTTACAACTTACAGGAGTTAAAAAATCTGCCGGGAACATCTTGGTGTCAGAAACCACAGAGCACCTTCAGGGATCTAGTGAAGTTCATGACTATATTAGTAAAGTGAAGTATAATGTATTACTACTTCATCCCATGGAACATCCAGTGTCTGTGGTCCATCTCACAACTTGCAACTTCTTGGTGTCAGATACCACAGAGCACCTTCAGAGTTCTAGTGGAGTCCATGGTAAAGTGAAGTATAATGTACTTCACCCTGTGGAACATCCAGCATCTGTGGGACGTGTCCAAGTCCAATCCATTAAGACTCCACCTTACAATTAATGACTTACAGGAGTTTAAAAATCTGCTGTGAACATCTTGGTGGCTGATACTACAGAGCACCTTCAGGGATCTAGTGGAGTCCATGACTATATTAGAACTTTACACTCTGGAGCATCCAGCTTCTGTGGGACGTGCCCAATCCATAAAGGCTCCATTTCACAATTTATGACTTACAAGTGTTGAAATATCTGCTGGGAACATCTTGGTGTCAAAAACCACAAAGCACTTTTAGGGATCTAGTGGAGCACATAGTAAAGTGAAGTATAATGCATTAGTTCTTCATTTTGTGGAACATCCAGCATCTGTGGGACGTGTCCAAGTGCAGGTCTAATCCATGGAGGCTTCACTTCACAACTTACAACTTACAGGAGCTGCTGTGAACATATTGGTGTCAGACACCACAGAGCACCTTCAGGGATCTAGTGGAGTCCATAGTAAAGGGAAGTATAGCATCCATAGCCTGTAGGACATGTCCAAGTCCAGGTCCAATCCATAAAGGCGCCACCTCACAATTTATGACTTACAGGCATTAAAACATTTGCTGGAAACCGCTTGGTGGCCGTTACCACAGAGCACCTTTAGGGATCTAGTGGAGTCCATGACTATATCAGCAAACTGAAGTAGAACGTATTATTACTTCATCCCGTGGAACATTCAGCGGCTGTGGGATGTGTCCAATCCATGGAAGCGCCACCTCACAATTTATGACTCACACGAGGGTAAAAAATCTGGAATGTAAACATCTTGGTGGCCGATACCAAAGAGCACCTTCAGGGATCTAGTGGAGTCCATGACTATATTGGCAAAGTGAAGTAGAACGTATTAGTACTTTACACTCTGTAACATCCAGCGTCTGTGGGACGTGTCAAGTCCACCTCACAACTTGCAACTTCTTGGTGTCAGACACCACAGAGCACCTTCAGGGATCTAGTGGAGTCCGTGACAATATTAGCAAAGTGAAGTAGAACGTATTAGTATTTTACCCTCTGGTACATACTGGGAAAGTAGTACCGGTACTAGTTCCTCCCCCAGTGTGCAGAACCCAGCGTGGGGGGGGAGGGGGGGCGTGCAGTGGTTTTGTGGGTCAAGAGACGGAATTGTGTATGTGTGATTAGCGTTCCCAACACAAAGAAGTCATAGCTGAATGGGACCAAGTCATGTGTGGCAATCAGGACCACTTCTGTGTGAGTGTGTGTGTGTGTGTGTGTGTAATGGTAAACTGCTGCAGGGGGCCTGTGGGAGGAGAGTGCACAATGGGTCCGGGGCATGTGGTGCTTTTCTGTGACGTCTTTAGGGAGACGTGATGTGGGGCATCTGGCTTGTTGGCATTCAGCGCTCTCGCGGCTTTGTTCGGCTGCGAGCCGAGGGAGAAATGAGGTTAATTTTACACCGCTTTGTGCTCTTTGGACATAATGAGTGTTTTTGTCGCGCAGCTCTTTAAAAATCCGGTCACGGCGCGCGAGCCGGCCAGGGAACAGCATGGCGAGTGGACGGGCGAAGTGATAGAATCATCAGATTGGGCGAATGAACAACGGAGTCGGTTTCGGTTCCGATCAGCAATACGCTGGATGTTGGGCGGGGTGGTGTAGCGGGGTGGTGTAGCGGCGCGGCGCGAAAACAGAGGAGCTCTTTAATTAGCACCTATCTGCTCGCACCGGGCCCGAAAGAGGCGCCGTTATGTTTCCTTACTGGGTGACGGGGTGTGTGTGTATGTGTGCATGGGTGTTCCTGGAACATGGGTTCAATGCTCCAAATTGCCCCTATATAGTGTGTGTGTGTACCAGATATGGAATAACAAAGTGTGGGGTCTACGCTGTGGGGACCTTATGTGTGTGTATGGTCCTCACAAGGTGGTCAGCATGTCTGCCTTGCAGCACTGGGGTTCCAGGTTCGAATCCCAATCTGGGTGGATTTTCCATGTTCTCCACGTGTCCACGGGGTTTTCCTATCAAAGTAAAACATGGATTCAAGGTGATTTGGCTGCTACAAATTGATCCATATAGTGTGTGTGTGTGTGTGTATCAGGTATAAATAACAGTATGGGGTTCTCTGGTTTCCACCGAAAGTCCAAAAACATGGATTCAAGGTGATTTGGCTGCTCTAAATCGCCCCATATAGTGTTGTGTGTGTGTGTGTGTGTGTGTGTGAGTACCAGGTATAAATAACAGTGCGGGGTCTGAAACTTATGCTGTGGGGAGCTCATATCAGTATGGGGTGGCCCTGACAAAGTGGCCCCGACAAATGCCCTGACTAAATAATCCCTGATCTGTGGTGGTACTATTGGGGTCCTGAGCATTACAACCGAGTAAAGTGGACGTACACAGTATGAACCATAGAACACAAACAGATGGACTACAGGCTGGAGTCGGAGAACTACAAAGTCCGTCTCTAAGGTTCTCCAAGTTCCTAAATGGCACAGCTGCGGGGGGCGGGGTTGGGGGGAGGGTTCTCTGAGAGAGGAGCTGGTGATGACACACCTGAGGGATTATACGCAGGAGCCAATGGGTTCTCCGGCAAACACTTAAGTCGTTATGACGGTCCCGCGGCTGTGTGCAGAACCCTGCGGTGTCTTATTTCCTTGGTTCCATTCACACATTTTGATAAATGATGTCGCGCTTTGTTCCGCGCTGCACCTCGTTTCAATATCAGTGGTGCGGTTGCTAATCCGAAGGGTGCTAATGCAAATTTGAACGGAACGGAGTCTAAAGGCGTCGACAGAGAATGCCAGAGTTCCTACATCGGCTCACGGCTATGCAAGGGTTCCAAAGGGGAGATGTGATGAGAACCGGGGACGGTAGAAGTGGGTTCTAAGCTTCTGTGGCCTGAAACCCGGTGTTCACAATGATTCTAATATCTCAACTCAAGATATATGGGCGGGGTGGGGGGTGGGGTTCCCCATGCTCATCACAGGAGAACGTTCCGGGTGCCGGGGCAGATACATTCACTCATAGAAATACACACACTATATGGGGAAATTTAGAGCGGCCAAGTCATCTTCAATTGCACTGTGGAGGGAATCTGGAAAACCCTGGGTCAACCCACAGGGACATGGGGAGAACGTGGAGACTCCATCCAGATCGGGATTCGCACCTGGATCCCCAGCGCTGAGAGGAGAACATGCAAACAGTTACACCACCATGCTGCCAGATCTAATTATCTTTCGCTTTATCCTGCATTAGGGTTGCAGGGGGGTTCCCCATTCCTATCCAGGGAAGAACGTTTGGGGTGCTGGGCACATACACCCAGGACAGGGGGGCAATCTATCACTGGACACACTCACTCACTCACACACACACACACACACACACTCGATATGGGGCAATTCAAAGCATTCTATTCACTTTGAATCCAAGTTTTTGGACTGTGGGAGGAAACCGGAGAACCCGGTGGAAACCCACCCGGACACGGGGAGAACATGGAAACTCCACCGAGATCAGGATTTGCACCCGGATCCCCAGAGCTGAGAGGAGAATATGCTAAGTCTATTTACATTTCGACCTTGATGAAGAACGAGGAGCAACCAACTACTATACCTCAGATGGTACATGACGCCTAGAACCAACTACCATACCTTATACCTGACCCCCACACCTGACCCCCACAACCAACAACCATACCTCAGATGGAACATGACCCCTAGAACCAACTACCGTTCCTCAGATGGTACATGACGCCTAGAACCAACTACCATACCTTATACCTGACCCCCACACCTGACCCCCACAACCAACAACCATACCTCAGATGGAACATGACCCCTAGAACCAACTACCGTTCCTCAGATGGTACATGACCCCTAGAACCAATGACCATACCTCAGATGGTACAGACCCCTACAATAAATGCCTCTAGCGCGTTTCACGTACGTTTTCCTGTCATTATGATAGCAAAGACCCACCGATGCCCTAAATTAAGCTACACGCCCTAAATTGTTTAAGCAGGGCCTAATCATTGGGGTTTTTAGCTGTTTCCATCTTTGCCTGTGTTCTCTACATAAACCCGACTCACCCAGCTGCCCTCATAACATCAGGAACACTTCGGAAACCTCGGCCAGGCCCCAGAACCCAGCAGATGCAGGTTTAGCGAAACAGGAACCCCGTCTGCTAACCGTATCCTCTGAAATCCCCATCTTTCAGCGGGCGCTAATCTAAGTCCTGCTCGATTTCCCACAGGACTCAGGCCTATTAGATTACAAGCATCCTGCTCGCATGATAACCGGCCTGGCTCTGTTCTCGGCGGGGGAGATCGACAGGGGTTGCCAGATTTCCGCCCGTAATCGTTTGAAGAACCTCCCCCTGGTTGCTTAGCGAAGGCGTTCTAGCTTTCCTTCCATGATAAATGCAATCCATCCATTCATTATCTTCCCCTTTATCCTCTACTGGGGTGGGGGGGGTTCCCAATGCGCCCATGCAGAGGAGAACGTTTTGGGTGCAGGGCAGAGACACCCAACGCTGGGCACACACTCACTCATACAGACACACTCTATATGGGGCAATATGGAGAATTTTATTCACCTTAAATCCATGGTTTTGCACCGTGGAAGGAATCCCTAGCGCTGAGAGGAGAACATGCTAAACACTAAGCCACCATGCCTCCCCTGATAAATACTAGCTTTGTTCTTTCTAAACACAATGTTCTAGACAACTTAGGTAGGTTTATAATGTAATGTATCAGGGAAGTAGAAGGTGTCCCTCGCCGTTCCCTTTAAGAACCAGGTGGCGCTCTGACTTTGGCGGGTTGCTATTTGAGCGGTGCAGCTACCTGGACTCGATGCGCTGCTCTGTGAGGTTCTTCATGTAAGTGTGGATGGAGAACCCACAGTATGGTGTAGACTATGGATCTGCATTCTCTGTACAAACGCAGTCGGTTTAATAGCGTTACGTTTGTTTCAGTGTTCTGTGGCGTCGGACACGCACCTGTGTTGATGATCCACCACCTAATGAGATAGCGACCGATGTCTGACTGTCGACGTCTGAAGAAGTTGTTTTCAGTCTGGGTTTAGCGATACGTCAGAAACGTAGACCTCAGCCTTTCAGAGGAGCTATATTCACATGCAGCGTTGCTATTTAAACCACGCACCTTGCAGCTTGATTCAGGGCGTGACGGCGTGTCATTGCTATGGCGACGATGTGATTCTCGGGTGTGTTTTGAGCATCACGTGCGATGAACAAATCAGCGCATCCCTCGTCGTTCCCTTTAAGAACCAGTTGGAGCTCTGACTTTGGCGGGTTGCTATTTCAAAGGCGCAATTTTGTGTTGATGTAGCGTAACGTTATTTCATTTTGTACTGTATTCTGTTTATTGTTGACGTAAACGTTTGCATAGCTGCTGACTGGAGCACTATGAGTTTGTGCACTGCTGCGTGTCCCATGTGCGCGGAACACACCTGTGTTTTTGATCCACCTCCTAACGAGATAGCGACCGACATATGGAGAGGGTGTTTTCAGTCGGCTATCTGGGTTTAGCGATACAACAGAAAAGTACCTGAACACGCCTCATTCCGAGACGGCGATGCCCATCGGGGAGATATATTCATATGCAGCATTGCTATTTAAACCACGCACCTTGCAGCTTGATCCAGGGTGTGTCGGTGTGTCGTTGCTATGGTGATGACGTGATTCATGGGTGTGTTTTTGGAATCACGTGCGATGAACCAATCACCGTTCCCTTTAAGAACTAGGTGGCGCTCTGACGTTGGAGGGTTGCTATTTCAACAGCGCAATTTTGTGTTGATATAACATATTATTTAATTTCGTAGATAGCGACAAGATAGCGACCAACGTCTGACTGTCGACGTCTGGAGAGGTCGTTTTCAGTCGGCGGTGCGTCTGGGTTAACGATACGACGGAATTGTTTCTGAACACGCCTCATTTTGAGAAGGCCACGCCCATCGGGGAGCTATATTCACACGCAGCGTCGCTATTTAACCACCACGGCACTATCTGAGGTCCGATATTTAAAAACTCTTGTACAGAAACAAACGTTCCAACCTCATCCCGCATTAATCAACTCCCTCCAAACTTAGAACTTCTCTTCTACCCCGCGGTGGTAGACCCGACTCGGGGATTCGCCTCTTAATCAGGATCTAGAGTGTTTATGGAGTGTGGGCTGACAGGTGGCGGTGCCGTCGTGTGTTTATATCTTCTTGGTTCTCGTGTTTATTCACTCCGGCTTAGCGGTGCATTAAGACTTAGAACGGACGGAACGACAAATAGTTTGGACGTCGTGGCAAGAGAGGTTTGTCCGTCCGCTGGGCCACACACAGCAAGGGTGCAGGATTGCAGAGGTGGAGCTGGTGGCCGGAAAAGGAATTAGTCATGTGACATGTACGGCATGGTGGAGGATGAGGGTGCTACCAGACTTAACTACATAGGACAAGAAACCAAGGACCAATAACAGTAAACATGACACTAGAACCAACGACCATACCTAAAATGGTACAGACCCCTACAACCAATTACCATACCTCAGGTGGTACATGACCCCTAGAACCAACGACGATACCTCAGATGTTATGTGACCCCTACAACAAAAATACTTTACCTCAGATGATACCCCTACAACCACTTACGATAAACATTGGTCTTTTTTTTTTCTTGAACACCTCAGAAGTTCGGGATCTCTCTCCCGTCCCTGTAACGAGGCCACGACCCGTATAGAACCGTCTTCGTCCAGACAATAAACATAATAAAAGACCATAATAGAGACGCAGCACAGTGAAGTAAGTCAATTGAAAAAAAAAAAGCCGGTGCCTCTCCCAGCGCGACGCTTCGCTCGCGTCGCAAATCCCTCTTCAGAACGGATTTGGAACACGCTGCCGTCTCTCGGAGCTCGTCCAGCGCGGCCGCCTGGCGACGCGTGAAAAGATGTCTAGAAGAGAGATTGTGTAGGCCCGGTGCCAGCCATCTAAATGGTTAAGTGGCCCATGTGCCAGCCCGTCTGGCACCGAGACAACTGGCACGCCGCGCCGGCCGCCGCATTACATTAGTCTCAGAGTACAAATTACAAAACCCAACACGCGCACACTCGAATTATGCCTTCATTTGGGCAATTGAGCAAAAGTGCTTTCAGCAGACACGATGAATGTGCGCAGTTAGCGAAAAACGGAACGGAAAAAGGCCGCGCGGAGCGAAACCCGAATCAGCTTTCGGGCCTGCGATTCTTTGATCATATTATTAAATCTTTATTTCAAATTAAAACGAGCTTTCCTTCAAAGCTATTGGCTTGAATTTTACAAGAGTGTGACATCATCATGAGTATGGGCCTTGTTGCTATCAGGCGATTTTCACAGTCGGGTTAAATAGCAACGCTGCATGTGAATATATCTACCCGATGGGCGTGGCCGTCTCGGAATGAGGCGTGTTCAGGTACGTTTCTGGCGTATCGGGAAACCCAGACGCACTGCCGACTGAGAACGACCTCTCCAGACGTCAGCGTGGCCATCTCCAAATAAGGTGTGTTCAGGTATGTTTTTGGTGTATGGGTACCTAGGCGAAGGAAAATCCAGACGCACCGCCAACTGAAAGCGACCTCTCCAGGCGTTGATGGTCAGACGTCGGTTGTTATCTCGTTAGGCGGTGGATCGTCGACCCAGGCGCGTTCTGCGCAGTCGGCAGCTATGCCAAATTTACATAGTCTAAAACAATATAACATTATTATATTTCACACACTGTTGTCTGTTATGTCCTCTCGTACCATGTCCTGTAACCTCCATCACTACACAAGCCCAACCCCAGGAACAAGGCCGACCTTGGGTTCTGCACCAACCACTGGACTCTACTAGAGCAGTGGAGAACGTTCCAAATGCGCTTCTACATCCGGCATTCTGATGGACGAGATTGGGTTTGGCGGTTGCCTGGAGAACGGCACTTGGAGAGAACGATCCCTGAAGCTTCAGGGGCGTGGCATGGCTGACCCTGGGTTCTGCCCCCTATCACTGGACTGTAGAGCAGTGGAGAACGTTCCCTGGTGTGACAAATGTGCTTCTCCGTCAGGCAATCTGACGGCCGAGATTGGGTTTGGCGGTTGCCAGGAGAACGGTACTTGGGGGGAATGGTCCCCCCCACCTCCCCTCACCATGGTGCTAACCCTCACTCCTAAATGGTGGAACCATCTTCCCAACTCTGTCCGTTAGCGATGGATTGACGCCCTTCAAACGTCCAGCTTGAAACCTTCTCCCATTGGTGCCGTTGGGAACCCCCTCCCCGAGACCTATAGTATTATAGCTGGCCGGTTGTCTGTCATGTCCCCTTGCACCACGTCCCGTAACTGATATGCCTACCGTTCCGTCACTACACAGCCGACCAAGCCCAACCCTCAACGAGGAACCCTCATGAACTCGCACCGCCATGGCGCAACTCTGCCAGCAACGTGTTTCTGAATGAAGCACCCCGCCTTGCATCTGCTGCAGGCCGCGCAGGGTTCACCCCCTCGCTAAATTTAGCTTGCCGCGAGCGCAACCGTCACGCCGGGAGACGCAGAATGATAGTGACACGTCTTCCGACCGCCGTCTCCGTCGTCCTGTGAACCTCTGCCAGGATTTTTCAAAGGCCTCTCTAAACAAAATAGCACTCGGCCCGGGGGGGGGGGGGCAGAACCGAACGCAAAGCCCTTACTCAGGCTCCTCGGGCACGCCAAAGGAAATTGTATTTGGGTTTACTTACTGCTTTATCCTCTACTAGGGTGGGGGGGGGGAGAGGGGGTGCTACATTCCCATCCAGGGGAGAACATTTCGGGTGCTGGGCAGATACACCCAGGACAGGATGCTGATCTATTGCTGGGAACACATATTATATATGGGGCAATTTAGAGCATTCATCCATTATCTTCTGCATTATCCTCTACTAAGGTCGTGGGGGAGGTCTCCATGCCCATCCAGGGGAGAAAGTTTTGGGCGCTGGGCAGATACACCCAGGACAGCGTGACAATCTATTGCTGGGCACGCAAAGAGACACACACTACATAGGGGCAATTTAGATGGGGCAATTTAGAGCACCCAATCCATCTTGGTTCCATGTTTTTATATTATCTTCTGCTTAATCTTCTATTAGGGTCGGGGGGGGGGGTTCCCCATGCCCATCCAGAGGAAAACATTTCGAGCAATCTATCGCTGGGCACACACTCACTCACATAGACACACTCAACTCTATATGGGGCAATTTGGAAAGTTTTATACTTTACAAGTAGAATTAATTTAGGATAAATTCATTTAACACAAAAAAGAGGTGATTTAGTGGTTAGCATGTTCTCCTCTCAGTGCTGGGGATTCCAGGTTCTGGGTGGAGTTTCCATGCCCGTGTCCATTAAGGTTTCCTCCGGGTTCTCTGGTTTCCTCCCATGGACCCCAAAAACATGGATCAAGGTCAATTGAATTTTTCAATT
>JAFMOD010000515.1:465454-487028 GCA_019802435.1 Corydoras maculifer
TCCCGGTTCGAATGCCAATCTGGGTGGAGTTTCCATGTTCTCCCCGTGTCCGTGCGGGTTTCCTCCCACAGTCCAAGAACATGAATTCAAGATAAATGGAAAGCTCTAAATTTCCCCTATGTAATATGAGTGACTGTGTGCCCAGCTAAAGATGGTTCCCCTGTCCTGGGTGTATCTGCCCAGTGCCCGAAACGGTCCCCCAGGATGGACATGGGGAACCACCCCTCCCTCACGACCCTAGTAGAAGATTAAGTTCATAAATGAATGCATTTTCATTGGGGGTGTCATGGTAGCCTAGTGTTTAGCATGTTCTCCTCTTAGTGCCGGGGATCCGGAATCAAATCCCAATCTGGGTGGAGTTTCCATGTTCTCCCCGTTTCCGTGCGGGTTTCCTCCAGATGCTCGTTTCCTCCCACAGTCCAAGAACATGGATTCAAGGTGAATGGAATGCTCCAAATTACCCCTACATAATATGAGTGACTGTGTGCCTAGCGATAGATTGCTCCCCTTCTGTCCTGGGTGTATCTGCCCAGCGCCCGAAACGTTCCCCCAGGATGGGCATGGAGAACCCCCCCCCCCCACCTCCCACAACCCTAGTGGAGGATTAAGCAGATCTCTTGTGGTTGTCTGCCCCGTGTGTTCAGCTGCGGTAATGCACACATCCACATGAGTGCTTATTGCTAATAGATTATGTTCTATGGTACCTTCAACTCCGAGAACCTGTTCTGCTGATGCTTTTTGAAGTCTAGAATGTCAGTAGAACGTCTTTTCATATCTAAATAACATGCAGAATTAAAGATCGGATCATTTAGCCAGCCTGAGAAGATCTCATGTACAAGCCTAATGGCTCAGGGCTGATACTAATAGTGAGATTGAATTTTAAAAGGAGTGTGTGTGTGTGTGTGTGTGTGTGTGTGTGTGTTTGACAGGGGGCTTCAGGCCACGTACAAAACTGCATGATGCCAAACCACACCAGTTTACATCTGTGCTCATCAATACCCTCATTCACACACACACACACACACACACACACACACACACACACACACACACACGTACAAATAAAGTCACTGTGGTTGAAACAGAACTAACACTGGTTTGTCTGCAGTGAGTCAGTCATGTGAACCGCGTTATTATGGGCTGAGGGCCACATTCAGTAACATCACGTCATGTGATCTGAACGCGAATCGGGACTCCAACCCTTTTTTGAATAAAAAAAAATTATGTCAATGATGCCATGGGCCTAGAACAGCCTGGTGGCTTAGTGGTCTAAATTGCCCCTATATGTGTGTGTGTGTGTGTGTGTGAGTGTGTGCCCAGTGATAGATTGCCCCCCTGTCCTGGGTGTATCTGCCCAGCACCCGAAACGTTCCGCTCTGGTTGGGCATAAGGAACCATGTTTCATTTTCTCCTCATGTCCATGTGGGTTTCCTCCAAAAAGTCCAAAAACATGGATTCAAGGTGAATGGAATGCTCAAAATTGCCCCTATATAATGTGTGTGTGTGTGTCTGGGTGTATCTGCCCAGCACCTGAAAAATTCCACTGGATGGGCATGGGGAACCCGTGCAACTCTAGTACACAATTAAGCAGAAGTTAATAAATGACTTTTCGTATGGGGCGTCACAGTGGCCTGGTGGTTGGCATGTTCTCCTCTCAGCGCTGAGGATCCAGATTCGATTCCCGATGTGGGTGGAGTTTCCATGTTCTCCCCTTGTCCGTGTAGGTCTCATCAGGGTGCTTCGGTTTCCTCCCACAGTCCAAAAACCTGGATTCAAGATGAATTGACTGCTCTAAATTGCCCCATATAGTGTGTCTGTGTGAGCAAGTGATAGGTTGGTGCCCTGTCCTGGGTGTGTTGCCCAGCGCCCAAAACATTCTCCCCTGGATGGGCATGGGGAGGTTTAGTGCACACCAAAGTTACGTCACTCATTGTTCCCTTTAGAAGTCAGGTGCGCTCTGACTTTGGCGGATTGCTATTTTGATGGATAAATGTGACTGATTACGCATAAATTAACGATTTTAAAGTAGCTAGTCACACGAGGTTGGACGTATGCCAAAGTTACGTCACTCATTGTACCCTTTATAAGCCAGGAGCGCTCTGACTTTGGCAAATTGCTATTTCGATGGCTCAGTGCGACCGATTATGCATAATTTAACGATGGTTAAGTAGCTAGTCAAAGGCACACAAAGTTTGGCGTACACTTACCGTTCCCTTTAGGAGATAAGTGAGCTCTGACTTTGGTAGATTGCTATTTTGACGACTCAGTGTGACAGATTACGCATAAATTAACGCTTTTAAAGTACAGTAGCTAGTCACATGAGGCTTGGCGCACACCGACGTTACGTCGCTCATTGTTCCCTTTAGGAGCCAGGTGCGCTCTGACTTTGGTGGATTTAACATGACCGATTACGCATAATTTAACGATGGCAAGGTAGCAAGTCAAAGTTACACAAGGTTTGGCGCATACTTACCATTCCCTTTAGGAGCGAAGTGCGCTCTGACTTTGGCAGATTGCTATTTCGATGGCTCAATGCGACCGATTACGCATAAATTAATGTTCGTAAATTAACTAGTCAAAGCCACACAAGGTTTGATGCACATTTACCATTCCCTTTAGGAGCTAAGTGCGCTCTAACTTTGGCAGATTGCTATTTCAACGGCTCAGTGCGCATTAATTAATGCTTGCAAAGTAGCTAGTCACACCAGGTTTGGCGCACACCGAAATTACGCTGCAGTGATTAATTTAAAAGGAGCCAATAGAAACACCCCAAAATCCCCGGTTCCGTTGTCGGCAGTTCTAAGTGTATTTTTGTGGAAGTCGGCAGCGCGCCGCACACACTCCGCTGAGATTAGCTGTAGCCGAGTGTCAAACGCAGCTTGTAGCCTCGAGGCGATTGTGTTCCACCCCAGGAGGGTCAGAGTACAGGGGGGGTGATGGGGGAGGGGGGGCAGGTCTGGGTTCTCCACTTCCCTCCGAAAGCCTTTTCTTTCATCTCTCCACCTGGAACAAAGAGGCGCCGATTTTCCGTCCACTCGGCGTCCAGACGCGCGCAACAAAGACGGGGTCGCGGCGCGAGGTGGTTGCTGCGCACGTCTGCGCACCGGAGAACGCGCCAGATCGCTTTATCGACCCACCTTCACAGCCGGCAGGCCGGCGGATGAAAAGCCCCGGTTCCCCGTGTCGGGATCGCACAGCTCCGAGCAAGGAGGGGTGGAACAAAAGGAGCCACCTTCATACCACCCTCCCATGTGGAAGTTCTCCAGTCCCCGTAGCAACATCAGCCTGAAATCAAGTATGAAGGGGGGAGGGGTGGGGGGGCCAGCTGTTGCCTTTTGTGTGACGGCGCATCAATGAGGAGTTTGCGGTTCCACACCTTAAAACTGACGGAACAGCCTTCCAAAAACCACCCGCCGCTTCACACAGAATAGTGTACGTTGGGTTGGGAACCACACCTGAATTGGGTTCTCCATGCCCTGTCCAAAGGAGAACGTTCTGGTAGCTGGGATAGCCCAGGGGGGTTCCCTATGCCCCATCCAAGGGAGAATGTTTTGGGTTCTGGGCAGATACAGTGGTCAGTGGTCTCTATGGCCCATCCAAGGAAGAACAATTTGGCCGCTCGGCACCTTGGGGGGGGGGGAACCTTATGCCCCATCCAAGGGAGAACATTTCGGACACCAAACAGGTACGGGAAGGGGGGTTCCCTATGCCACATCCAGAGGAGAATGTTTCAGTTGCTGGCAGATACACCCAGGGGGGGTTCCCCAAGCCCAATAACAGGGAGAAAATTTTGGCTGCCCAGTACCTTGGTGGGGTTCCCTATGCCCAATCCGAGGGAGAATGTTTTGGGTGCTGGGCAGATACAGTGGTCAGTGGTCTCTATGGCCCATCCAAGGGAGAACAATTTGGCCGCTCGGCACCTGGGGGGGGGGTTCCCTATGCCCCATCCAAGGGAGAACATTTCGGACACCAAACAGGTACACCGGGAAGGGGGGTTCCCTATGCCCCATGCAGGGGAGAACGTTTTAGTTGCTGGGAAGATACACCCAGGGGGGTTCCCCAAGCCCCATCAAAGGAAGAACATTTTGGCTGCCCAGCTCCTTGGGGGGGTTCCCTATGCCCCATCCAAGGGAGAATGTTTTGGACACTCCACACCTAGGGGGGGTTCCCTATGACCCATCCAGAGGAGAACATTTCAGGTGAGTGTTAGGCAGATACACCTGGAGTTCTCCATGCTCCATAAAGGGAGAACGTTTCGGGAGCTGGGAAGTTACATCTAAAGGGTTCTCCATACCCCATCCAAGGTAGAACATTTCGGGTGCTGTGAAGATACACCCAGGAGGGTTCCCTATGCCCCATCTATCTAGAAAAGTTTTGGGTGCTGGGCAGATACACTGGGGGGTGGTCCCTATGCCCCATCCAAGGAAAAATGCTTTGGGGCAATTTAGATAGGGCCAATTGAGAGCAGCCAACTTACCTTGAATCCATGTTTTCGGACTGTGAGAGGAAACCGAAGAACCGGTAAAAAAAGTCACACGGGGACACAGGGAGAACATGAGAACTCCAAAGGGTGACACTGGTGACACCGTTCGGGACGAGCCACTGGGTGGAGCCCTTTCCACCCCAAACGTATTGCTCTGCCTTGTTCGGCGACGTTCTCTGTGGTTCCCGAAGGAACCAATAATCGTTCGCTGAGGGGTCCTCGTGCGCAGCAGGATTTAATGACGGTACCTGATTAGCGGGACACAGGTATCAGCCCCCTGCGAGCGGGGTAGAGAACCCCCCCCCCTCCCGCAATCACAGCGACCGGCACCGTGTTTCTGACACACCAAGCACCACGGTAAGCACTCTGCACAGGTTCTAGAGTTCAGGCTTTTTCAATCCGGGCTCAGATCTTTATACAGTGAGGGTACAAAATTTGGCCATGCCCCCTTTTTGTGACCAGGTCCACTTCAAAGATGGACTTTATCGTTCTAGATTTCCAGCCTTTAGTCCATCTGTTTGTACTTGGTTCTAATGGTCAGAACCCTGATAGTAGCACAGAGCAGGGATTATTTGGTTGGGGCTTGAGTCCTATCCCAGCAGTGTCACTGTAGAACTGACGAGAAACAATCCACCACCCTAATGCTAACTGCCCTGTGATCATCCTGACCAATAGAGACCCAAGAACCACCCGAGGAACTAACAAAAAACCCACAAAAAAGTACAGCGTGGAACTGTATAACCACAAAGTCAATCTATAATATGTAAGTGGAGGCAAAATGGGCGTGGCCTAATGTTTGACAGTACTGTACCTTCTGGATCTCTACTAGCATCATAAGGGTGTGCCCCCCCATGGTTATCCAGAGGAGAACACACACACACACACACACACTATATAGGGGCAATTTAGAGTGGCCAACTTACCTTGAATAATACCTGTTCTATGTTTTTCCGTCATACTTTTAACAAAAGCAATTAACAAATAAAATTTTCTGCACAGTTTAACTCTTTTTTAATTGCCGTTTGATTATAAAAGCGTTTGAAATTAAGTTTGGTCGATTATTTAAATGTCAGAGAGCGAGCGAGAGTAAATGAGAAAGAGAGAGAGAGAGAGAGAGAGAGAAAGCGCGAGAGATAATTATTTACATTTGTCATGTCAATAAAGCAAATGGAATTGAATTGAAACAAAGCGAGAGAGAGAGAAAGAGAGAGAGCGAGAAAGATAACGCAAGACAGAGAGAAAAAGAAAGAAAGAGAGAGAGAGCGAGAGTGAGAGAGAGAGCGTTAGAGAGCGAGAAAGCGCGCGCGAGAGAGAAAAAGCGAGCAAGCGAGAGAGATAGAGAAGGTATGCGAGAGAGAGCGAGAAAGAGAGAGAACAAGAGAGATAGCGCAAGAGAGTGCAAGAGAGAAAGTGCAAGAGAGAGAGCGCAAGCGAGTGAGAGAGAGCGATAGAGAAAGCATACGAGAGAGAGCGAGAGAGAAAGTGTGAGAATGAGGGAGAGAGCACCCGAGAGAGAGAGAGAGAGAGAGAGAGAAAGATAGCACGAGGGAGAGAGAAAGTGGAAGAGAATGAGAAAGAGCACAAGAGAGAGAGAAATAGAGAAAGAAAAAAGCATATGAGAGAACTATAGCGAGAGAGCGAGAGAAAGAGTGCGAGAGCGAGCGAGCGCGAGAGACAGAGCGAGAAAGAGAGCGAGCGAGCGCGAGAGACAAAACGAGAAAGAGTGAGAGCAAGCGAGAGACAGAGCGAGAGAGAGCGAGAGAGAGAGCGCACGCGAGAGAGAGAGCGAGAGAGTAAATTCTCTTTCTTTTCAGGCTGTGAATGATGTGGCGCTTCAAAGACGTACTGTTGTTCCTTGTTCTTTCATGTAGAACGCCTCTGCGGTCGGAACGCTGTAACAACGCGTGTAACTTCAGAGACGCACTTCCCCCGAAGGTTCACAGCCTCGAGAACCCTCAAAACCAAAGTGCAGGAACACGGTGAGAACATCTGCTCCAGGAGTCTGAAACGCTGACATCAGCGACCTGCCGTTGTTCCACGCGACATCAGCAACGTTAAGGACGGACCCCGTGAGAAAACGTTTGAATATGTTCGCTTCATCAAGAACACTGGACTCTTGAACGCCGCTGTTCACATTGAGTTCCGTAAGTGGTTTGCTTGACGTTAATTCAGTTCTCAACTCTCATTGGCCGGTGCGGATGCCAGCGACCAATGAGAATCGGAGACCCAATAGTGGCGGAAGACGAAAAAGGCATGGGCACCTTCCACTTCCGTTCCCGTTGCCACTGGGAACTCTTTCCCCTTTTTGTACACTCCTTCTTAGGCATAAACCCAACCTAAAGTGGAGCGTTCCACTTCCGCTGTTCTGTTGGTTCTGCTGGGTACTCTCGCCAGTTGTGTTCTGCCCCTTCTTAGGCGTAACCCCAACCTAAACTAGAGCCTTCCGCTGTTGGTTTGGGTCGTTCTTGTCGCCGCTAATAACTCTCACCACTTTTTTCTTAGGCGTAACACCAACCTTAAGAGGAGCCTTCTGCTGTTGGTTACGCTGGGAACTCTCGCCACTTTTTGTGTCCTGACCCTTCTCAGGCGTAACCCTAACCTAAAGTGGAGCCTCCATTCACGCGCCATCCCAATCGTCATCTTAGGATACTCCCTCAAGAGCACCAGCTGGCCAGCAATCTACATGTTTTCCCTGTCTTTCGTCATTTGCTTTGCTCACTCGACAGGTCCCACTCCGGTCTCTGCATTTATTTATTTTTTGATACTGTAGATCACCATAGTCACGGTTCTGCCTCCTCGTCTAGTTGTTCATCAACTTTGAACGTACTTGTGTGTTCTGTGGCGCATTGTGGACGAACGACCGCCAGTTGAGGAGGTAATGAGCTGTGCCTAGCTATATAAAAAATGGCGAGAGGGCATAGCAGATGACGAAAAACAGATGTCCATGACCCTGTCGCTCCTTCCTCAGACCGAGACACCCCATGACGAAATCATCATAACTACGTTTTCTAATATCTTCTTTGTAAACGGCCATTGGGTTTATAGACCATACCCCCACAAACAGGGAGCAAGGGAGAAAAGGGAGGGCAGGAGGGGAGAGGGTGCGAGGAGCATTTAAGTGACTCTGGAAGTCATTACCTTGAAGTGAGATCCATTCGGAAATGCAGGAGTGTTTTATTGCGGGTTAATAAAGGCGGAGTGAAATGTAGGTCCTGACGACCTGCTCTATTCGCTCCGTAAATAAAAATCCAGGCAGATAATACAAACCAGACCTCCTTCTGACTCCGGGTGACTCCAACGGACTCCTCACGATTTAAAAATACTTGACCTGGACCTGGATTTAACTGAAAATAGGTCATGAATAGATTGTGATAAATATTAAGGGCGACATGAAACACCACGACACGGCAATTAACAAAAGAGAGAGTTCCCAGCGGCGATTTGAACAACCTGAACCAACAGCAGAAGGCTCCACTGTAGGTTGGGGTTACACCTAAGAAGGGGCAGGACACAAAAGGTGGAGAGAGTTCCCAGCGGCGTCAGGAAAAACACGAACCAACAGCGGAAGAGGAAGGTTCCACTTTAGGTTGGGGTTACGCCTAAGAAGGGG
The DNA here is from genome assembly GCA_019802435.1 of Corydoras maculifer. Classification (NCBI taxonomy): domain Eukaryota; kingdom Metazoa; phylum Chordata; class Actinopteri; order Siluriformes; family Callichthyidae; genus Corydoras; species Corydoras maculifer. Next base: position 473,548 of record JAFMOD010000515.1, read on the forward strand.
TGTACAAAAAGTGGCAAGAGTTCCCAGAGGCAACAGGAAAGACAGCATCTAAAACATGGAGAGAGTTCCAAGAGGTGTCGGGAAAAACACGAAACAACAGCGGAAGAGGAAGGTTCCACTTTAGGTTGGGGTTACGCCTAAGAAGGGGTGTACAAAAAGTGGCGAGAGTTCCCAGAGGCAACAGGAAAGACCCAAAACAACAGCAGAAGTGGAAGCCTCCACTTTAGATTGGTGTTATGTCTAAAAAGGGGCGTACAAAAAGTGGCGAGAGTTCCCAGCGGCGACAGGAATGACCCGAACCAACAGCGAAAGTGGAAGGCTCCACTTTAGGTTGGGGTTACACCAAAGAAGGGGCAGGACACAAAAAGTGGCGAGAGTTCCCAGAGGCGACAGGAGTGACATGAACCAACCTGAAAGCTGCACTTTAGGTTGGGAGTTAGAATGAAGGGGAAGGACACAAAAAGTCGCAAGAGTTTCTGCTGGCAACAGTAAAGATCCGAACCAACAGCGAAAGTGGAAGGCTCCACTTTAGGTTGGTTCCTAAGAAGGGGCAGGACACAAAAAGTGTTGAGAGTTCCCGGCGGCGACAGGAGCTATCATCTTATGCTTCACGTAGGGTACCCAACACAAGCTCGGCAAGTTTTCCATCCCTTCAAGCCTCGGTCCCCCCAGGGCGTCTTTTGGAAAAACCAACAACGTCAAGGAGTTTTCCTTGCCACTGCCGCTTCACCTTGTTCTTTGGGGATTGGGATTTAGAACCCTGCAAAGTTTTCTTGTAGACGGTGTACTTTTAGGTATACGGTGTACCTCCGGTCCCCGCAGGCCGGTCCTTTGGCAGGTTCTCTTCAGCTTGCTGTTACTATATGATGTAATCCGATAAGCGGATCTGAGACGATCTTGCAGATTCGCGTTTTGATTTCGAGCAGACGACGAGAGCGGCATGGTCTGCGGCGCTCGGAGCTCCGGTGCTAATTAGCGCCGACTCGCAGATGGGAGATGGCAGCAAATGAAGGTGACATGAGCCCAGAGACTAATGAGATACAGCAGAGCCAGGATCAGCCGGGAGAAGACGGGGGGGCGTCCACACTGCGAGACACACTCAGCGCCTGACACGTCCCTCCACAGACATACACGGAACGATGACCTGAAGTATGCAGACGTTCTACACGCACACGCTGCAACACTGTGGATGTTTATTTCAATAAACTTAAATCTAACACAATAAATGGTTTAATATCTCATGCACACCTAGTGTCTTATGCACACTACCTAATCTTTCATGTGCACTAACTAGTATGTCTAGTATCTCATGTGCAAGCATCTCGACTTAGTATCTCATACAGACTACTTAGTATGTCGTGTGCACTACTTAGTATCTCATGTGCACTACTTATACACTATTTAGTATCCAATCCACACTACTTAGTACGTCATGTGGACTACTTAGTATCTCATGCACACTACTTATACACTACTTAGTATCTCATGCACACTACTTATACACTACTTAGTTCGTCATGCACAATACTTATACACTACTTAGTTCGTCATGTGCACTACTTAGTATCTCATGCACACTACTTATGCACTACTTAGTATCTCATGCACACTACTTAGTATATGTGTATAGTATAGTATAGTATCCCATCCACACTACTTAGTACGTCATGTGCACTATTTATTATCTCATGCACACTACTTAATATCTCATGCATACTACTTATACACTACTTAGTATCTCATGCCCATTACTTAGTGTTTCCCAAACTCCCAAATACTGACTCCGCGAGTGGAACGCGCAGTTAATTCGTCCAATAAGATGTGTTTGTTTGCGTTGGAGGCTCAGGGTGCGAGGGACAGGACGGCTGTATAGTTTTAACGAGGTCTGGAGGACGTGTCTGCCGCGACGGGCCGGACGGAGGGGCCCTGCCCATCAGAGGAGGACAGAGACGGCGTTTGCGTGTTATTACACCACACACACGCTGTGGAACCCGTTCCCCGCCGTACATCACGGTGGAGGCCCCAACGTTTGAGTCGAATGGAAATGATTAAGAATCCCAGCGCTGAGGCCAGGAGAATCTCAGAGGTCGAAGGTCATGGGGGGGGGGGCTGCCCGGTCCTTATCGGCGATAGTTAAAAATATCCAGATGACGACCTTTGACCCCGACCGCTCACTGATGTGGATTTGCCTCGAGCGTTCCTCCTCCAGAAGCCGTTTCAGACGCTGGTTCTCTGTTCTTCCTGCCAGCGGTTCCACGTTTAAAGCGGCGGTTCCACGTTCAAAGCCGTGGTTCCACGTTTAAAGCGGCGGTTCCACGTTCAAAGCCATGGTTCCAGGTGTGGAATGGCGCAAGTTCCAAATATTTAACAGCGTACTGCGGCGACACTGACATGGCAGTGGTGTGTTCGTTCTACAATTACAGACTGTTGTCCATCCGTTTCTCTACATGGTCTGTTGATATGTTCTTCATTGTTCAGGACCCCCCTCAGAAAATGTATTAGGGTCGGGGAAGATACTACTTAGTATGCCATGCACACTACCTAGTATCTCATGAACACTACCTAGTATGTCATGAACACTCCTTAGTTTCCCAGGCACACTACTTAGTATGTTGTGTGCACTACGTAGTATCTCATGCACACTACCTAGTATCTCATGCACACTACCTAGTATCTCATGCACACTACCTAGTATGTCACGCACACTACCTAGTTACCCACGCACACTACCTATTTCACACACTAGTATTTCGTGTGCACTACCTAGTATGCCATGCACACTACCTAGTATGCCATGCACACTACCTAGTATGTCATGTACACTACCTTGTATCTCATGCACACTACCTAGTGCACACTACCTAGTATGTCATGTGCACTACCTAGTATGTCATGCAGACTACCTAGTATGTCATGCACACTACCTAGTATCTCATGCACACTAATTAGTAGGTCATGTGCACTACCTAGTATGTCATGCACACTACCTAGTATGATGTGTGCACTACGTAGTATATCATTGACACTACTAAATATGTCATGAGCACTACCTAGTATCTCATGCCCACTACTTAGTATGCCATGCACACTGCTTATGCACACTATGCACACTATTTAATAGCCGCGTGATTTACAGTGTTAGCTGGCTTTTATAAACCGCTGCAGAGAACCTCAGCACTGCAGAGGAAACAACGGAGCGGAGAACAGACCCCGGAACCGGCGTGTCAGTGTGAGGGATTAATAATTAAACCCTTCGTTAACGACGGGACGCCAGGCGTTCGGAGGTTAATGTGGTGGAGCAGGAGCGTTTGCTATGTCCCGAAATGCTTATATATATATATATATATATATATATATATATATATATATATATATATATATATATATCAGTGCTGGGATAGGCCTACTGCACCACCCATTGGGCTCCTGACTATTAGAGAACCGAATACAAAAGCACAAATAGATGGACTGCAGTCTGGAATTGGAAAACTACAAACTTTTGACTAGTACTGGTATCTTAGTGACACTGCTGGGATAGGGCTAATGCTCCGAGACTAAATGATCCCTGCTTTGGGGGTACTATTGGTAAGTGGAACTGAGAACACAGACAATAAATGGAGCAAAACAGGGCGTGGCCAAACATTTGACTAGTACTGGCCACTCACTGACACTGCTGGAATAGGACTAATGCCCTGACCGAATGATCCCTGCTCTGTGGGGGTACTATCGGGGTCCGGACCATTAGAACCGAGTATGTACTGTAGAACACAAACCTCTTTAGCGTAAGTGGAACTTAGAAACGTAAGTGAAAAAAGGGGGCGTGGCCAACAAAGGAGGTGCGAATGCTGCGAATGGCAACGTATATTTAGCCGAAACGCTGTTGTGTCTTTTTTACCCCACGTTCTGCCGCCGAAGTGTCGAAGCGCGACACACACACACGTCCGTTTTGGAACTGGAATTCCTCTTGACGGGAAAAACAGCTCCTTTGTACTCTCTGAATGTTCTAAGCCTATGAATGACCGGGGGAGGGGGGTGGGGGGGTCACGGGTCATGACCTCATCGCCATGGTAACGCACACTCTCCCAGCAAGCACTCCCATGCTCAGGGAGTTGCAAGGACGCCGACACGACATGCAAAAGGTGCGAATTCTCCCCGCTGCTTGTTCTCCCCCACAGGTTCCGTTTAGGTTCCGTCAAGGCCGGTTTAGACCACGCTTTATTATCCGTGCTGCAAAGACAACCTGCGCTGGATTTAATTGGGTTAATTATTTGCTATTCGTAATATTAAAATTATTTCAGTGGGGTGGTTGGCATGTTCTCCTTAGTGCCGGGATCTAAGTTTCCCTATCTGGATGGAGTTTAGCTGTTCTCCCCATGTCCAAGCGGGTTTCTGCTCACAAGGATTCAAGGTGAATTGAACGCTCTAAATTGCCCCATATAGTGTGTGTGCCCAGCGACTGATTAGCACCCTGTCCTGGGTTTATCTGCCCACCGCCCGAAACGTTCTTCCCTGGATGGGCATAGAGAACCCCCTTCGAACTTAGTGGGGAAGTTAGCGGAGAGTAATGAATAAATGATGATATAATTTATTCGGCGCGGTGGTGTGGTGATTAGCATGTTCTCCTCTCAGCGAGAGAGGAGAGAGCGCAAAAGCGAGTGAGTGAGAGAGACGAAATGAAAACAAGAGAGAGAGCAAAAGAGAAAGTGAGACTGAGAGAGAGACGAAATGAAAACAAGAGCGAGAGAGAGAGCAAAAGAGAAAGCGAGAGTGAAAGAGAGACGAAATGAAAACGAGAGAGAGAGCAAAAGAGAAAGTGAGAGTGAGAGAGAGACGAAATGAAAACAAGAGAGAAAGAGAGAGCAAAAGAGAAAGTGAGAGTGAGAAAGAGACGAAATAAAAACAAGAGCGAGAGAGAGAGCAAAAGAGAAAGCGAGAGTGAAAGAGACGAAATGAAAACAAGAGAGAGACTTTTGATTTTTAAAAGGTAACATTTATTTTAAGAAAGAAAAACATTACTTTCCTTTTAAAAGGTGAGCATCAAATAATAATAATATACATATATTTAAATTATGTAATATTATAATTTATATAAGATTCAATAATTATTATAAAAATACTCTTAATAAAAAAATAATAAGTTAAAAGCAGGCGGCACGGTGGCTTAGTGGTTAGCACGTTGGCCTCTCAGCGCTAGGGATTCCCGGTTCGAATCCCCATCTGGGTGGAGTTTCCATGTTCTCCCCGTGTCTGCATGGGTTTCCTCCAGGTTCTCCGGTTTCCTCCCACAGTCCAAAAACATGGATCAAGTTAATTAAATTCTCAAAATTCTCAAAATTCTCACCCATTTAGAGTGTGTCTGTGTGAATGAGTGTGTGCCCAGCGATGGATTGGCGCCCTGTCCTGGGTCTATCTGCCCAGCGCCCGAGACGCTCTCCCCTGGATGGGCATGGGGAACCCCACCGCGACCCTAATAGAGGAAAAGCGGAAGATAATGAATGAATGAATGAAGTTAAAAGCACAACTGTAAAACATTTTCACTGTTTACGACGCATAAGACCTCCCCCTGCCCCCACAGCTTCGCAAAGTCCACCAGTCTGTAAGCTTAAAAAAGTTGAATTCAACAGTCAGTCTGATTTTAATCAGCGTTTTTAACATCAGATCAGCATTCAGAGTCCCAGATACCCTCATTTTGTTCTTCCTTGTGATCCATGTGGCGAGTTTTGCCTCGCCTATTAAAAAATTGATCATGCAGATCTTGTGTTTGTTTGCCATTGTGTAGGCTGGGCCAAAGATGAAGAAACTGTCCGTCAGCAGCATCTCCATTTTGAGCATCCAGGACCTCAGGGAGTTGAACATGGGGGTGAGACGATCACACCTCAGGAACAGGTGTTCCACCGTCTCCTCCTGCTCGCAGAAGGGGCAGCTTGTCTTTACATTGGGATCTATGTGGACGACATGTCTGTTAGTGGGGATGGCTTTGTGAATGATCCGCCACTGCAAGTCTCCAGATCGCTTCTTTATAGGAGGTTTATATAAGGACCTCCAGCATCGCTGTGGTGAGGCGCCAGGGGGCAGAACGTCCAGCCACCCTGATTCCTTTACCTCCCTCAAAGAGTTCTGATACAGAACCTTTACACTGATCGTGTACAAGGATTTTTTTGACTCACTTGCAAGTTCTGTGAGTTGTGGAGTTTGGAATGACAGTACTGACTTTTCTCCTGGATGTAATTCTGCTGCTGCTGCCAATATCAGAAAGGTGTAGGAGAGTTCTGTTTGTCCTTCCACCTCTTCCTCCAGACCCCGATGAAGAATTGTAGGTAGTATAGAGGTCAGTTGGTCTATTATCTTCTGCAGAAGACGGGTGGATTTAATTCCTGTCTCTCTGCTCAGTATATTTGTGGATTTCCATATTCCACCATCTCTCAGACTCTTTACCTTGTTTAATCCAGCTCTTAGAAAAGCCTGACGATACTGCAGGACGTCAGAGCTTCTATCTGGATCACTGGATTGAAGAAAAGTGGCTCCTCCTTGATGTTAATAAGAGGTTTATTTTCTGACATTCTGGTCTTCAGCACTGAGGACCATGCCTTCAGAACTGATTGATAATATATTGTAGTTCTGGATAGGTCCATGTCCTGCAGCTTTAGGAGGAAGAGGTGTCTGTCATATCCAGCGTTCTCCACCCATTGGAGCAGTTGGCAGGCTATGGTTCTCCATGCCAGTTCTTCATTATAAAGAAAACGCTGCACTGTGTGCAGTCTGAAAGTTGTTATGCGGCTGAACAGATCAATGAGGCCTTGTCCCCCCTCATGTCTCGGGAGATAAAGGACCGAAGCACGGGTCCAGTGTTGTCCACTCCAAAAGGAGTTTACAATTTTCCTTGGCACTTTGGTGGTTCCAGGGCTGTCAATTTGTGCCACAGCATTGATGCTACGAGGTTATTGGGGACAATTGAGGCAGTATCCACTGCGAGAGTCTCACCTCCACCTTTTCTACCGTCCCTTCCCAGTTTTTTCCATAAACTCTTCTGTGCCGAGAAAGACTCCAAGATAGCAGATGCCACACCTTCCCCACTTTAGGTTTTCAGGCAATACTGTAAGTTCTTTTTCCTGCCACTGACCAAACAGAACAGACTCCGATTTGCTCCAGTTCACTTTGGATGAAGATGCTGCTGCGTACAAAGACAGACTGTCTTTTACTGCGTGGACATCCTCCTGTCCTGAGATGAAAACCATTATGTCATCAGCATAGGGGGACAGCACCATCTTGACCTGAGGACTCCAGGTGCTGAGTCCCTTCATCTTGGCCCTCAGTCTGTGTAGTAGGGGATCAATGGCCAGGCTGTATAGCTGGCCGGACAGGGGACATCCCTGACGTATTCCCCTCTGTGAAGCGAATGGTCGACTAAGACCCCCACCAACCTTCAATAAAACTGTGGCATCGGAATATAAAAGTTGAATCCAATCTAAAAACTGTTGCTTAAAACCAAAAGCTTCTAAAGTTTTAAAAAGATAAGAGTGATCTATTCTCTCAAACACTTTTTCCTGATCCAAAGATAAAAACCCGAGATCATAACAGTTCACTTTACACAATTCAAAAAGATCGCGTACAAGAAAAACATTGTCCATAATACATCGTCCAGGGACACAGTACGTCTGATCTGAATGTATTAAAAGACCCATATTTGTTTTCAGTCTGTTTGACAAGCATTTTAATAAAATTTTGTAATCTTTACATAAAAGTGCCACAGATCTCCAGTTCCTTAAAAGGCTCAGGTCCCCTTTTTGGGTAAAAAAGATAAGACCGCTCTCGTGCAGCTGACTGGAAGTTATCCATTTATAAAAGACCAGTTAAAAACGTCATGTAGGTCTGAACCCATCATGTCCCAAAAAGTTTTTAAAAATTCTGATTTGAGTCCATCAATTCCGGCTACGCGTCCAGTGGACAGCTGCTGAACTGCTGCAGTAAGTTCACTTATTTCGCTTTCCAGTCTTTCCGCTTGTGATGGACCCAGCGTTGGTAAAAAAAAAAAAAAATCCTTTACAAGTTCCTGTCCGCATGTGGGGTCTTCACTTTCTGATTTATATAGTTGAGAATAAAAATTAAAGGCAAGTTTCCTCTTTTCGGCTGGGTCCGTGGTTAGTGTTCCATCAAGACGTCTCAGTTGGATCATTCGGTTTTGCGGTCTCACTTTTCGTTCTAGATTGAAAAAAAAAACGATGTTGGGGCATCCATATAATTAATGCCAGAGAACTGGTGTTTGATGAGCGCTCGCTTAGCATGTTCGTTCAAATACGAGCTGAGTGCTCTTTTCTTTTTCATCCAGTTTTCCATTTTTCCAGGAACATTCTGTGTTAACATCTCATCTTCTACAGCTTTCATGTCTCTTTCTAAATCAAGAATAGCAGCATTTACTTCTGCTTTAGTATGTTGTTCGTATTGTTGGCAAAAAATTCTTATTTGAGTTTTTCCTAGCTCCCTCCATGTGGCTAGACTCTCGAAACTGCTTTTGTTTGATCTCCATTTTCCCCAGGATGTTCTAAAAGAATTGCAGAATTGTTCATCCTGAAACAACTTCACACTGAAGTGCCACAGGGGTTTGGGTCTGTTGGTAGAGGTAAGCATGAAATCCAGAGTTACTAGATGATGATCTGATATTCCGCTTGGATGAATACAGACATTTAAAACTTCCTTTCAGATTTGTGGAGATAAAACCAGTCCAGTCATGCTGCACTGATTCTGGATTCTGTTGTTTTAATCCATGTATACTGTCGTATGTGTGGGTTCAATTCTCTCCATGGATCATAGTCTATGGGTTTGGACCAAACTTTTTAGGACTTGAGCAGAAGGGGGATGAGGTTCATCTCCATTTCTGTCCAACGTAAAATCCGTAGTGCAATTAAAATCTCCTCACATCACAATCACACAGTTGTGATCTTCCTCTTGTATTTTCTTATTTAGTTTGTAAAAGGGCGGCACAGTTCACCTCTCAGCACTAGGGATTCCCAGTTCGAATCCCCATCTGGATGGAGTTTCCATGTTCTCCCCGTGTCCGCGTGGGTTTCCTCTGGGTTCTCCGGTTTCCTCCCACAGTCCAAAAACAAGGATCAAGTCAATTGAGTATTCCAAATTGCCCGATATAGTGTGTATGTCTGTGTGAGTAAGTGTGCCTAGCGATGGATTGGCGCCCTGTCCTGGGTGTATCTACCCAGCGCCCAAAACATTCTCCCCTGGATGGCCATGGGGAACCCCCCCGCGACCCTAATATAGGATAAAGCGGGAGATAATGAATGAATGAGTTTGTAAAAGATTCTGTTTCGCTCTGTTCCTACTTTGGGGGCATAGATATTAATAAAAAGTGTGCCTCTGATTTCGGTTTTTATAATTAAAATTCTGCCTTGTTCCATTTCCATAACTTGAGTGTTACATAAAAATAGATTCCTGGAAAACAAGATAGACACACCTGCAGTAAGATTTGAACCATGGCTCCACAGTCTTCCCAGGACATGTTTCAATCAGGTGCGTTTTTTTTTATCACTGTGGGTTTCTTGTAAAAAAAAATGACATCAATGTTTTTTTGCTCTATAATTTCTAAGACGGCAGCATGGTGGCTTAGTGGTTAGCACGTTTGCCTCTCAGTGCTAGGGATTCCCTGTTCGAATCCCCATCTGGGTGGAGTTTCCATGTTCTCCGGTTTCCTCCCACAGTCCAAAAACATGGATCAAGTTAATTGAATTCTCAAAATTGCCCCATATAGAGTGTGTCTGTGTGAGTGAGTGTGTGCCCAGTGATGGATTGGCACCCTGTCCTGGGTCTATTTGCCCAGCGCCCAAGATGTTCTCCCCTGGATGGGCATGGGGAACCCCACCGCGACCCTAATAAATGAACGAATTTCTAAGACCGCAGCTCTTTTTATGCTATCCCTTCCCCCATTAATGTTTAATATTCCCACCCGTATTTTCTCCATGATGAAAAGAGAGAGTCAGGAGAGAAAAGGAAGAAAAGGTGACAGAAAATAAAACCCACGTACCACTTAAAACCAGGTTTGTTCAGCTGAATTTTTTTTGGTCTCTTAATGTCCGTCCCATTTTTGTCATTAATTTTTTTAATCAAAATCTTTTTTTGTTGACTTAGTTTAGTTTCTGTTGCACATTGTCTTGCCATTTCAACTGATTTAATGAATTTTTCACAGTCAGGAAAAAAATCCAGCACTTCTACAGTTTTGCCAAAAGTTTCAACAAGAAATTTGCGAGTTCTTGAACCGAGTTTTTGATCTGCTCCAGGAAGAGATACCGCCTCAGAAATGTCTGGGCGATTGTCCTCTTCCATTATCTCAGTTATTTTGTTGGACAGCTCTGAGCTGCCCTCCCTCTCATGTGGATGGGAGACCTGTGTATCTACAAACACAGCACCATCACCATCCCCCAGATCAACATTTGCTTTTTCACAGTCACATTGGTCACCAAGTTGTTTTCAGTTCCTGCAGCAGCGGTAGGTTCATTCTCACTGTCCCTGGTCTCTGAAGACCCCGGTACCTCAGCCACGTTCTCAACCATGAGTGTATCCCCAACAACGTGGGACGTTTGAGATGATCACTCTGATCGTTGTGAAAACCAGCGGCGTGACGGTAACGAACTCATCACACTGATTCCCTACTCCACCAACAGATCCACCAGACTGCGCTGGTTAACGAACACCACCACCGCCTTGTTGCCGCCACGATGTTCTCATTGCCGATTAGCTCGCCAATCGTTATGAGCACCTGCTCCACCGTCACCTCCGGCCTCCGCATCAAGACAGAGTGAGACCGGCTCGGCACCGTCCTCACTGTGCTCCGCCATGTCACCTCGCCGCGCCGCGCTCAGCTAACGCCGCAAACTTTTTTTTTTTCCGTTGAAAATGAATAAATAAATAAATGAATTGAAAAAAGAGGAGAGAAAAGGAAACAAAAGGAAAAAAAACACCAAAAAATTAAATAACGTGCAAAATTGCACACTAATTTTCTCAGTCGCTCTCTGAAACAACGCTCTCTACACGCGCCCTCTACCCACCCACCCCTCCCAGCACACACTGGAAACAGTGAGAGAGAGAGAGAGAGAGAGAGATGAAATGAAAAGAAGAGAGAGCGAGCAAAAGAAAAAGCGAGAGAGAGACAAAATGAAAACAAGTGAGAGAGAGGGCGAGAGAGAGCGAGTGAGGGAGACAAAATGAAAACAAGCGTAAGAGAGAGTGAGAGAGAGAGCACGAGAGAGAGAGGGAGAGTGAGAGAGATAGTGAGAGAGAGCAAGAGAAAGACGAAATGAAAACAAGAAAAACAGAGAGAGAGAGAGAGAGAGAGAAAACGAAAACGAGAAAGAGACCACCACCATCAGAGAAAAATACTTTATACCATAAATACAATAAATACCAATTAGAGAGAGAGATGAGCAGCTTTAGAACCCTCACAGATATATAACCAGAAACTGGACGTATCTGCAGCCAGATATGCACAGGAGTGTCACACACACCGGGACAGTGAGTCAACCACCTGAAAATTCCCCCCACCCCACAAACACACACACAATAATCCTAAACCTTCAATATGTATATGTATATTTCTTGTCTGGTTTTTTTTTTCCACCATTACCATATATATATATATTCATTATCTCCCGCTTATCCTCTATTAGGGTCGCGGTGGGGTTCCCCATGCCCATCCAGGGGAGAACGTCTCAGGCGCTGGGCAGATACACCCAGGACAGGGTGCCAATCCATCGCTGGGCACACACACTATATATATATATATATATATATATATATATATATATATATATATATATACATATATATAGGCGGCACGGTGGCTTAGTGGTTAGCACATTCGCCTCTCAGCGCTAGGGATTCCCGGTTCGAATCCCCATCTGGGTGGAGTTTCCATGTTCTCCCCGTGTCTGCGTGGGTTTCCTCCGGGTTCTCTAGTTTCCTCCCACAGTCCAAAAGCATTGATCAAATTAATTGAAATCTCAAAATTGCCCCATATAGAGTGTGTCTGTGTGAGTGAGTGTGTGCCCAGCGATGGATTGCCGCCCTGTCCTGGGTCTATCTGCCCAGCGCCCGAGACGTTCTCCCCTGGATGGGCATGGGGAACCCCACCGCGACCCTAATAGAGGATAAGCGGGAGATAATAAATGAATGAATGAATGAATATATATATATATATATATATATATATATATATATATATATATAAAATATATAATATAATATATGTACATTTTTCATATAATCATTACTATTATTATTTATTTACACACACACACATATAATCTTTATTACTAAATTAATATAACTTGTATTTGTTTATTTACTCTTTTATTTATGCTTGTAAACATTTGTCATGTCAATAAAGCAAATTGATTCGAACAGAAAGAGAGAGAGCGACTAAATAAAACAAGAGAAAAAGAGAGCAAGAGAGAAAGAGAGATGAAATGAAAACAAGAGAGAGACAGAGAGAGCAAAAGAGAACGTGAGAGTGAGACGAAATGAAAACAAGAGAGAGAGAGAGCAAAAGAGAAAGAGAGAGAGAGAGACGATATGAAAACGAGAGAGAGAGTGCGAGAGAGAGCGAGTAAGGGAGACGAAATGAAAGTGAGAGAGAGTNATCACAGCAGCTGAGTCGCATGAGCAGAACCACATGACTCTGGCAGAACGTCGGCAGGACGGGCCGAAGCAGCCGTCCTTACCCATCATGCTCGGCGCAGGCAAACAGGGACGCCGCATTCTGAATTCATTGAGAGTTAGAGGGTCTCGTCTTGGCGTGCGCTCTCGGGTTCCGCGGCTCCCTTTTGTGTTTAGGGAAATCCTAGTGGATAAGAGGAGAACATACTAATGACCACGCCACCACTGATGCACACCTTGATCCTCTACTAGGTTTCAGGTGCCAGGACAGCTTTGAGAGGAGAACATGCCAACCACTGCACCAATGTGCTGCCTAGATGTAATAACCTTCTGCTTTATACTCTACTAGGGTTGCAGGTGGGGGGAATCCAGGGATGAACGTTTCGGGCGCTGAGCAGATACACTCAGGACTGGGGGGAAATCTATCACTTGGCTCACACTCACCCACATAGACACAAACACACTCTATATGGGGCAATTTGGAGCATTCAATTGACCTTGAATCCATGTTTTTGGACTGTGGGAGGAAACCGGAGAACCCGGTGGAAACCCACACGGACACGGGGAGAACATGGAAACTCCACCCAGATTGGGATTCGAACCTGGATCCCCAGTGCTGAGAGGAGAACATGCCAACCACCACTGATACACAGCTTAATCTAGGGTCGCGAGAGGAGGGGGTTTCCCATGCCCATTCAGTGGAGAACACACACACACACACACACTATATATATATATGGGGTCCCCATGCCCATCCAGGGGAGAACATTTCGGGCGCTGGGCAGATTCACCCAGGACAGGGCGCCAATCCATCGCTGGGCACA